>JAPMOR010050358.1:2086712-2102202 GCA_026543865.1 Argiope aurantia | reverse complement strand
ATGAGTCATTAAATAGTCAATTGAAACTTAATGAGCTTTAATGAGTCATTAAAGCAATTTTTAATAGGGAATTCTTATACACTACAGTAATTTCAAAGTTATAAATATCACTAAAGTTACAATAATTCAATCTCTCAAACTGATAAGAGATAAATCTATGTAAAATGATCATATTATTCTCGACCAAGATAGAAAAACTATATTTGGGGCATTACTTATAAATGAAGATTCATTTTAGAAAATCATTCCTTACATAAGTTTGATTGAAATTGCAAAATTAATTGACTTATCAACAATTGGCATATCAACTAACTATGTGGTGGGGGAGGGATCAATTCGAAGTAAAGCAAATTGTTAGTATAAATTTCTAAATCAATTATAATCAAACTGTCTTAAAATAGGACTTAAATTGGGCATGAAAGAAAAAGTATCAAAGAATCGAGAATGTATGAATAGCAAATAAATCTATAATCTAGAGCATTTTTAAGAGAGGCAAGAGATTAATATTTAATCCAAACAATTTCTAGCATATAGTATGTATATTATAAGCATATGTAGTTAGGTAAATTTATTGTAACAATAATAATATCACATATTTTTCTACCATCTAAAAGGATAGACTAATAAAAATTTCAACTATCAATCTTAGTTTGTGGGTGAGACATAATTTCACCATTTCTATTAAAACTGGAATTTTGACTTTTGATTATTTTCAAGTACCAGGAAAATAAGATCTATAATTCTTTTCAATATCTATTCTGATAATGCCTAATTATCAACTACCTACCTATTACACATGACATGAGTGATAGGAGAGAAATAATCTTTCAGGTGACTACAAAAGATAAGTTTCAAAAAGGAGGTGAATTTCTAATTATTTACGGGTATAAAAGTTATAAACAAAAAAAATGTTGGGAATGTAAAGAAAAATAGACAATAATACTTAATAAAAATGAAACTATATTGAATATGTGAAATTCAAAATTGTAGGAATATTTCATAAAAATTTTCTCCTTAAAAATCCAGTCATATAAAAATTTTGAAAATTCAATAAATATAACATCTTCTCTGTTCAAATATGAGAATAAATAAGATTTCATTAAGGAAATTTACTACATTTAAATAATTTTTAAATAGCAACTAAGAAAATAAATTAAACAATTTGAAATGACTAATTTTTAAGATATCTTCAGAATATTTTCAGACAGGTAATTATTCCACCAATGATATAAAAGCACTTGTATAAAACATTCTAATTTTATAAACGTAAAATTAAATTATTAACTTTTTAAGAGCACATGCACTTCTCAAATATTTTGTAAACATGACTCATCCATGACATTTCAAAATAATAACAAAAAAAGCACTAGTGGTAATGAAGCTTTGTTGGGCAACTCCCAGAAAAATCCATTTTTGTACACGAAAACACTTTGTATGAGGATGCCGGCCTCTACTGAAATATGCAACTGAAATCGGGCATTACTCGAAGCATGTAAGAACCAATTATGTGATCAGTGCAAGTGATGCATGCAATGAAAGAATAATGTCTTTAAACGCAAGAATAATGCACTTATTTCATATCTAAGAGTGTAAATTTAAGGCATTATATTTATATTATCTTAACACATTCTAGAATATGACAATTTTAACCATTTTTACAACAAGATTTAAATAACACCCATTCAAAATAGGGGTGTGTTTGAAGATGAAACTCGGTTTCACAAGCCAACCGTAGCGGCAATCGGCACTTTCAGCACATTCTTTTGGGAGGTACACATTAAAGGACAAACACGCTTTTTCTCACAAAAACAATAGCACTTATTACCTTGTTTGCGAACAGGCATGGCCAAACCTCCGATGTCAAAGTAGTTATTTGGCCACAAGGCTGGCGAAAGCGCCACGATTCTGAATTTTCAAAAAACGAATTTTGATTTTCTGATGTTGCAGGTGGTTCACAACAAATCAATCACTAAAAACTAAATTTTTTTAAAAAACTTGAGCAAACGACACATATATAAAAACATCCAATTACGTCACTCACAGCGATCGACAATAACATAACACACTTCACTTCTCCAATACACACTGGATCTGACGAATACCACAGACAATATGGCGGCTGAAAGGTTACCAATAGTTTGAAAACAGCGCCACAAGGCGTCATTCTGAACGAATTTAAAAAATAATATCGCCAAATTAAGCATCAGTTATACTGGATATATTTTTAAGGCGGAAAAGTTCAATTTCATTTGATAAAAAGTTTCTACTCTCAAAATGATACATGATTTCAAGAGCATGGATTCTCGAAATACGGTCTTTATTTCCAACTTTCTAGTTATAAAAGAACTTGGATATTTAAATGCTTGATTTACTCCAATTAGTTTATAAAAAATTATCATTGAATGGTAAACTCCTATTCTGTAATATCATGAAGTGTTCAACTTTTATCCTTGTTTAACTTTTATTTTTCGCTCTTAAATTATGATAATTTTCACAGTCACTAAAATAATTATTAAAAACATGATCATAAAATGCCTTCGCATTCAATTTTGTTAAAAAAAAATAAGGAATAGAATAGAAAAATATTTCTTTCTACTAAAGTGCTTCTGAATTATATTCTACAGCAACTAAAAACAACAATTATATTTTGTTTCTTTTTATTAAATTTAGCAGTGTGATTTGAAAATGGTGATTTTAAAAACTTTATTGCGAACTCTTTTTTTTTTTTCGATTCTTAAATACTATTAGATTACTATATTCATTTATCTTTTAATTCAATAAATATCATACTATTTGAGGTCACATCACTTACGTCATTCAAAAATCACTCGTTACTCAGTGTAAATCTTCATTCATTCATTTATTCATTACGTTTTTAAATTTTGCATGATTGCTTTATATATGAATTGGTTTAGTTTAGTCAGCTTAACCCGTTAACGCCCAACTTCCTATTTATAGGTCAGTTACAATTGGCTTTCATGGCTAAATAGGATGCATTGCATTGCTTCTTTTTTTATTTGTCTAAGAAGTCAATATATTGCCAAAATCCTAAACAATTCTTTCTTGGCATGTACCACTCATTAATCAGATTTTAAAGTCAAAATGCCGTCTTTTTAACCCTTTTCCTTTTTTTTTCTTTAATTTGATTTCGAGATAATGCAGTAATAATTTTTAATAATTTTTTTCGAGATAATGTAAATATTTTTAATTTTTTAACAGCCTCCTCAAAACCTTCTCGCATACTCCCGGATAAAAGTGTATCCGCCCCTCCCCCCAGCATAAAAATGAAAAAAATGAAGACTTGAACAAAACCGAGAAGGTCACGAATGCTCAGGTTTTTATTTTCAAAGCCACTCATATGAGCATTTTATGCATTTTATGCTTTATGAGCATTAGATGGGCGAAGAAAACTGAATATGCATTTTGAATATGTTTTTTTGTCGACCAACTGAAACCAAAATTGGGCACAACTACAGTTTTCATAACAAGATCACGTAACAAATTTGGATTTTTTTTTAATTACCCCATTTATCCAGGCTAATAGACTGTTAACCCTTCAACAGATTTGTATCAAAGCTTGATAAAGATCTATACTCTAGATTTTAAATCTGTGTACCAAATTTTATTCATCTAGCTTTGTGCATTTTGTAGTCTTCATGTTCACTTGGATTTCTACATAATTTGAAGGAAATTTCCAAATTACATTTAAAGAACACATACCAAATTTCATCCATCCAGCTCAAAGTGTTTTTGAATTATCATGCTCACAAACAGATATAAAGAGACAGACACATTTCAAAGAATATATTTTTCGGACTCAAGAAAGTCTGAAAGATGGGGATTTTCGTAAAAATCCCGAGTTTGAATTTTTTTAAAAATAATTACAATATTTTCCCATTGTTTACATCAAATATAAAAAATAAAAAAATTTAAGGTTTTTCATATTTTTCTAAAAAAAATTAGTAATTTTATTTTATTTTAGAGCAACTCAGGCACCGGCATTGCTTTAAAAATAATTATTTAACTCTGCTATAGTTGAAACTTGAGAGGTAAGCATAGCGACTTGTAAAAAAAAAAAGAATTTTGGACATCAACCTTAGAGATTTTGTTACTGTTGTTGTTGTGAACACAGCAGGAAACTTAAAGTAAAAGTAAAGTTGCTGCAAGCAACAATTTATTCGATACCAAAAAAAACAAAAAAACAAAAAACAGTGGTTCAAGAGCTTTATAATTTTTTTATGTTACAATTAATTGGTAGTCTTTTTTAAATAAGCAAGTTTCAAATTTAATTTGAAACTTAGCCAGAAGAAAAAGAAAGATAGTTGGGCCGGATAGATGCAATAACCCCGTTTAAATTTCAATTAGGATAGATTTTTAAGCCCTCTGTAAAAGAATTAGGGGAGAGGGAATTAATACTACAAAAAATCCAATCCCATATTTAATAGAAAAACTCTAAAATTTAATTTTATATACTATTGTTAATTATATTAATTATATATAGTTTTATGATGCAGAATACTAAACAGAAACATTAATATTTTTCAGGCTTCTGAAAATTTAATTAAATTAAACTATTTTTTGAAAAAATACAGATCAAATAAATGTTTCAATGATATGTTCAAGAATATTAGAAAAAAACAATTTCTTTAAATGCCCACACAAGTTTTGAAAACCAAGAAACATTATTAAAAAGAAAATTAAAACGAAAAATTTTTATTTATATAAAAATGAAAACCAGCCATAAAAAATTAAGAAAGTAAATTGTTTTTTACTATTATATATTGCAATATCGTCTGTAAGTGAATGGTTTAGTCTCTTTTCTTTTCATTCAGACATTTTAACATTTTTTGGAATATCTTGATTTTAATAAATATTCTAAATAAGATCAACTCAAATTATACCAAAAACTGAAAAATCACTTACAAATAAGAATCAAAGTTACAAAAATATAATTTATGCTTTCAAAAAGTTATATTTTTCAAAATTTTAGAGAATACGCAGCAATACCGATTTAAACTCAGAACTATATCGTTGTTAACAGCTTAACTTCACTACGTTTCTAACAAACTCCTCCTTTAAGTTGTTTCATTAAATTTTTTTAAACTCCTGTCTCAGCAGATATAAATGAGAGCTCATTTTTTAAACAGAAAATAATTTTAAAAAATTACCTGGCATCTTCTATGGGTAAAGAGAGAGAGAAAAAATCATTTAATTATTTCTCTTAAAAGTGATATTTTTTTAAAAATCAGATAAAGATTTATTTTAAATACATTTGCTGGAAACAAAGCTTGAAAAGTTCAAATTCTATAATTTAATTTTAGCTAAATATTTTGATGGTTTCGTATGGAACTCTTTCAGTTTATTTGTTCATTATATGTATATTATACGCTTTCTTAACATGATTGACCACTATTTGAAAAGGGATTTAATATGTTAATAAAAATGAAGGTCAATAAATAATTAAAATAAAATATTATTTATTTATCTACACAACAAATTTTTAGTCCTATATTTTTCAAATATTTAACGTATTGCATGTGTGATTTTTTTTTTTTTTTGTTCTAATTCTAAGATGATGATGTAGATGACAGAGGAGATTTTTCGTATAGATGTTAGAGGCGCTCCCCTCGTGCTTCGAGACTCTGGGATGAGAAGGGTGCTCAAAATCTATTTAAAGTACATCGCAATGCTAAATTGTGAAATCATGATATTCGATAATCGGAATGATGTTGTTCCTTTGACCTCGTCTTGTCTAAATCACTTCTGGTGATACAAATTAAATCCACTGTCCTGATCTCATTTTTTTAGCCCATTTCTTATTTTACTTATAGAAAAAGAATTGCGATCGCAACACAGTGTCAGGTTAATCATGGAGATGTTATGACTGTTGCATACATGGACGTTTCCGCACGAGTTATAAACGATCTGTCAATCATCCGTAATTCATCGATAAGAAGGGTTAGAGAGTGATTAGTGTAGTTTT
This sequence comes from Argiope aurantia, assembly GCA_026543865.1. Taxonomy (NCBI): domain Eukaryota; kingdom Metazoa; phylum Arthropoda; class Arachnida; order Araneae; family Araneidae; genus Argiope; species Argiope aurantia. Next base: position 2,096,219 of record JAPMOR010050358.1, on the reverse strand, counting down.
GCTAGATATTATAATTCTAGGCAAAAATAATTAGCCAATAATTAGCCTTAAATAATTTCACCAGAATGAGAAAAGGCAATGATATTTGAATTATGTATTGATTTACTTAAACACAGCAAAAATGTTCTTAAAATTACTGGTAACATTACATTGATAAGATATTGTTAAATCTTTTATTTGTGTTTCCTAAATTCATTATGCATAGATAATTTCTCATAAAACACAATATGAAAATAATTCAAAGCAATTCAAATTTTCTTTTTTTAAAAAACATGTCAAATTTCGCTTTATCTATAGATAGCGTTTCAAATTTTGCAACATCTTGCAGAATTTTTTTCTTATCAGTCCTGAACTGGCTGTCAAAAGATACTGATTGATAATTTTATGATTATATGTCCTAATACAATATTTATACAATTAGTTATGGCAGAACATGAGCATTTTCGTTTGTCTTATGACTTTTCCATCTTTATAGATGGCTCAATTAAACATTTACTTGAAGAATCGATCTCACCAGTTGTCAAAGACACAGTAAGCTGTTATTCACAATGAATGATTTGATAACATTCAGTAAAAAAACAGTTCAAATCAGCAAATGAGAATTATCTAAATCAAGATTAAACTCCGAATTATTTGTATATTTCTAGAACTGCATACAAATATCTTCATAATTTCTACTATAAATAATCGAAATTTCCAGTAATTAAAAATTTATTTGTATAATTTGCGATTATCAAGAGACAGGCTGTAAGATTATCTATTTAAAAGGATGTACCACTCATGAAGAATTTCCTAATGTCATTTAAAATATATGAACTTGCACATTTACATATTTTTTTTTATTTCACATCTTGCTAGAAGTCAACAAAGTAGCTTTTTAGCAAAATAATTAAATATTGAAGAATAAATGCTGAAAAACAAAGTTACCAAAAATGGAATTAAAATTCGAAAGAGTATTTTCGAGACCTGAAGAGAAACAAATTAAATACAAGTAGTTAAAATCTGAAAGGGACTGCAGCTTTTAATTATTTATCGCTGTATTTTCAAATATATATTTATTGCTGTATTTCAATTAATATAATATATAATTTTAACTAATATACAGCTTTTAATTTGTTTAGCAAGGAAAGAAGAACTAGAACATATTTAAATTAAAATCAAATATCTTTTAAATTTCAGAACATTATTTTTATAATTACTTTTTAATGTTTTCATATTTGCTTGCAGATCCGTACAATTTTTTTTTATTTTTTGTAATTTATTGATTGATTCTTAAACCGGAAATCGTTAATATATATAGAGAGAGGGGGGGAAGAGGGATCCTATAAAGCTTAAACTCAATCCGAGAATTTTTATTTACCCATTTGCGAAATAAGTAAGGAAATTACAAAAAAATGTTTATCGTCTTAAAAAATTCAGCATTTTCGATGGATCTTTACGTTTTATAACTCCCTACTTTCGGAAAAACTACTTTAGAAAATATGTCAGTCTAGACAAGCTGTTATCTTAATAATATCTTGAACACGATTGTCATAAATTATCTAACGAAAATTTATGACAATCTAATTATGATTATCTAATGAAAATCTGGCAGAGTACTTGAGAAATAAATAAATAAAAATATTTATTGTGCACTTTAGAAGTAAATTTTTAGTAACCTTAAAAGTTTTGCTTCTTTTTCGTTTTCGGAAGGGATTTTCGATATATTCTAAAAAATTTTTCATTGATTTGAAATTTGGCTCAGGCTAAAATTTTAGTAACGAAATTACACTTTATTTATTTCAAGTCGTTGCATTTCTAAATTATCTTATTCACATGCATTCAAAAGTATTGACCAACAGATATTAAGCCGTCGAAAGATGATTCCAAATTCGATAAAAATCTACATTTAGATGCTGAAACTAAGTATCAAATTTCATTTATTAAGCTCTTTCCATTTTGTAATTATCGCATGCATTTATATTCGTCCATTTGTTTTCATTGTATAGATTTAATTCAGACATTGATAAAAATCTATATATTTGTTGTAAGGGCCAAAAAGCAAATTTTATCCTTCTGTCACAAAACTTTTTTGAGATGTGATGTTTTTAGACAGATAGAGAGAGAAACAGATAGATGAACATGATTTCACAAATGTATTTTTTGGACTAAGAGAGATCTGAAACGTGGAGATAAGTCAAAATCTCGAGTTCAATTTTCGTTTTTCAACGTTACAATAATTTTATTTTTTATACTTCATATAAGAGAAATTGAAACTATTGGTGTAGCAACTGAACTGCTCACAAAGAGAAGATTAATTATTTCTTAGAATAACTTCCTGCTATAAATCTCTGGAAATCCTTTTTTCCATTAATTTTATCATCATTCGAAGTACAGAAACAATATCAAATGCGATAAAATCTGTTACTGATTATTCCGCCTCCAAGAAAACAAGACCAGTGCACGAAGAAATAGTTACAAAACTTTCTAACTCCTTTTCGAACTTTTTGAGACGGTGAAATAAAGAAATAGTCTGGTAAGAAGATGTCCCCAGACATAGGAACGTCTGATAGATGCTTTGAAAGAGAGCAAGGAAGGAAATAAAATTTCAGAATGATATCTCTTTTCAGGTCTTCAGTTTTAAAGGATGCAGCTTTTCTTGAAATATAATCGTCCTGGCGACAACTTCACAATCTATGAAAAAAAAGTTGTTCATTTTTAGTTACATTAACATTACATTTGGAAATTTTATAATAATTTTTGAGAGAGGTCGACTATTCAATTTTGAATTGCGATCGGATGACGGGGATAGTACCTGAGGTGTCAACTTCTTTTCGAACTTCTTTAACACATCAACGGAAGGAATTTTAGACTTGTTAAAAGTGGCATATTTATTTATTATCACATTTCGTCTTGTTAATAATTTATTTTAGCCTGACTTTTTTTTTTGACTTTATCGTATACATAATACAGAGAAAGTATAGAAATCATCAAAAAATTCGAAATAGAGATTTTGATGAATCTCCACGTTTTAGACAACTCTGATTCCGAAAAACAGATTTTTGGAAAATGTCCATTTGTCTGTCTGTTTGTAACAAAGATAATTCAAAACCACTTTGAACTAGACGTTTGAAATTTGGTATACCATCTTAACACCAAATTTGCAGATTTCTATTACATTTTGAGCAAACTACTTTCAGAGTAAGTATGGCTGTCCCGCTGTTCGAATATAATTTAACACGATAACTACAAAAAACGAAGAGAGCTAGATAGATAAAATTCGATGCACAGAATTAATGCCTATAATTTAGATACCCTTCAAATTTTCAGCCAAATCCAGCAAAAGATTGACAGTCTGTCGATCTGTATTTTCAGAAACATGTAAAAGTGATAATTCAAAAATGCAATGACTTGATTATATGAAATTTGGTATGGAATTCTGTAACTACCAGTGTAGTTTTGTATCAAATATTTGTTTAAATCGGTTGAGAAAATGAAAATACTAATGTGAAATTCTAAAGCACAAATTCGACTTTCTGACACTATAAAAAGGCATGCCAGGGATTAATCGCCAAAAAACTCGCCAAGAATAACAAGATATATTCGTAATAATGCTAAATTCACTCCAAATTGCTAATATTTCGTAACCATTGCACGCCAATGCCATGAAAGGCATTATCTGGCATGACAAGTTTATTAGAGTGTTTGCGAGAAAGTTTTGGGGTGACAACTCCCTCTGGTTTTATTAGATTTCTGAAAATATATTTGTTTTTATTTATCTATTGCGACTCTAGATTGTTTGGCCTCCACATTTGCACTCAATATTATTAAAGCAGAGATTTAGTGTTTTTAAACATTCTATTAACTAAGTGAATACTGCGAAACATACAGAATCTGATTTATTATACCTGACAAAGAGTAATATAGTCCTATATTTAATAGTTCATAGAATTTATATTTTTTTACAAATTTATATATTTAATATCTAGGAAAACAAAATCCTTAATCGCCCTCTTTGCGGCTCTCTTTCAGTCTAGTGGCCCTCGGAAGCTGCTTAGTTTGCCTAGTCAAAAATCCCTACTGCTAATCATAGTGAACATAATTGAAATTATCACAGTAAACTGAAAGGAATTACCGCGTACCAAACCTGCGCATATCGAATTTCTAGCAGAATCTGGTTTCGAGTCCAAGATTATTGAGTCCTGAAATTAGCTAGTCACTCCATTTGGAAAATAAACAAACTGTCTATTTCCAAGCATGCAAATGAAGGGAAAATTTTTGTACTAGCTAAATAATAATCCAAAAATTTGTAAATTTAAATTAACTATTGATGTGTTCACGTGAAGGTGAAGAATACGATTTCAATTCTTGCGAAAGTAAGAATTGATTAAAACTTTTTTATATACATTACATGTTTAGTACAAGAAGAGAAAGTATTGTAACTTTCAAAAAATTCGAATTCAAGATTTTGATAAATTTTCATCTTTTAGATATTCCTAAGTCCGAAAAACAATAATTTTAGAATTATGCCCGTCTGTCTGAAATCACAATAACTCGAAAATGTTTTAAAACTAGATTGATAAAATTTTGTGTGTGATTTTTACACCTAATTTGTAATAAATTTGTAGATTTTTAATAAATTAAATCCTCAGCAAAATGTATTCACAGGAAATCTTTATAGCAGTCCGACTACAGGTTGAAGCCATAATTTGAAAGTTAATAAAATTTGGTACGCAAATCTAGCATCTAAAGTGTAGTTTCGTTTCAAATTTTGAATTAAATTTGTCAAGAGGTTAACCATCTGTCGATCTGTACTATCGCGATAACTCTAAAATGCAACGTTTTAAATTAATAAATTTGGTATGTTGTCTTAAGACTAAAATTATTGATCTGTGCCAGATTTTGGCTCTGATCGGTCGAAAAAGGGTCGTCCAAGACACACATTTGTGTTTATTTACAATATTACGAAGTATAAAACACTCATGTGTGGAATTCTGAGAATAAAACTGTCATGGCGCTCATGGTCTCATCCAGTGTTCATAATTTTATGAGGAAGGACAATAGCATTTTTATTAAAAAGTATGGGAAAACATTTCGAGATCATTTCCCCTGATCCTTTTATTCTTATCCCCCCCCCCATTTTTTTGCAAGTTAGGTAATATAAATAAAGCATATTTTAAGTCATATATTTATCATATTAATAATACATATATATATATGATATATGAGTCTACTAACCATCACATATTTTCGCGAATCATGGAATTAAATAGAGCATAGCAACTTTCATCTTCTTTTCCACTTTGATCTTTGCGCGGCACTTTGATTTTATCACAAAAGCTGCCGAAAATCCAATTTCACACAAATAATTAAAAATTCTTTGAGCAGAAAATTATTTAATATCTCTCGACACTCTTACGTAGAAGTAGAGACTCCTCAGAGCAATGCTACGCTCATCTTAAGAACCACTAAACTATGATGTTAATGAAAACAAGATCCCCGGTTTTCATTAAACAATGAAGACTTGGAATTTATAATATATAAAATGTTAAACAGTATTTCTTATGTTATGTCAAAATATTTAATTAGCTTTCAATAAAGAAGAAATATGTTGATTTTTAATTATGAATTAGGATTATTTAACAAGAAGATTTAAGTTTCTAAGTCGTCTCACTAAAACATAATAGATTCTCAGTATGGTTAATTTCAACTGGACTATTTATTATTTATAGTGCAGAGAATGTAATATAAAAATTCGAACTCGAGATTTTGAGAATCTCCACGTTTTAGATCAGCCAGAGTACGAAAAACACATTTTTGGTAAATGTCCGACTGACTAACTGCAACAAAGATAACTCAAAAACGTTTTGAGCTAGAAGGATGAAATTTGGTACACTTTATTTAAATCAAATTTAAATATTTCTGTTAAATTTTGGGTAAATTCCTTACCGAGAAAATTTGTTTATCCTTCAATTCTAATATTAGTAAACACGCTAACTACAAAACGAAGAGAACTAGAGATGTATAATTTGGTGCACAGATTTAAAATCTAAAGTGTAGACGTCAAACAAATTTGAACCAAACTCAAGAAGGGTTGACTATCTGCCTATCTGTACACTCAGAAACATGTAAACGCTATAATTTAAAAATGCAATTATTTAAATATATTAAATTTAGTGTGGAATTTTATGACTGTAAGTACGGTGTTATATCAAATTTTTGTCTCTATTGATTGGGGAAAACGCGCTGAAAATACAAATTCGACTTTTCGGACTATTAACCCCATGTCAGGGATTAATCGCCAAAAAATTCACCAAGGATGTCATAATACATTAAAAAAAATAACTAGATTCTAGCCAAAGTTTGATATTTGGTATCCATTGGACGTCATTGCCTATGCAAGACGTTTTCTTCGGTAACACCTTTATTAAGAAGTGTGTGAGAAAGCTTTGGAAAGATCATTCCCACTGTTTATTTCAATTGAAATTCAAATTTTTTGATAAAAAATGTAACATTGATGGCTATATAGTATTTCGGAATAAAAATCAAATGTTTTTTTTTTAATTTTTTTATGCTTTTTTGGGGGAAAGAGAAAAAAATTCATACCTGCTTTTTTTTTTTTTTTTAATTTCATGTGAAAGTGTGAAAACAAAATTCTCGCTCGATATTTTGACGAATCTCCAAGTTTTAGACTTTTTTGAGTTCAAAAAACACATTTATAGTTTGACAGATTTACAGTACTTAACAAGAATTTTTTATAATAAATGGAAAAGAAAGTGATGAACATTTATATAGAAAAGAAACAAGTACCAAATTTTATTTATGCTAAATGACCAAGGTAGACTATTAATTTATTTTGGCTTCAGAATCAGAAGATTCCAAGTACTTACCCTTTTTCTTCTGAAGAATCCCCGCTTGTGTGTTCCTGGTGAACACTAAATCTAACGTTTTGAACCAAACCTCCTCCCGCAATACGGTTTGGAAAGGGGTGGGGAGGTACCAGCTCAAATGCTCAATAACAAAAGTTAAAAATTAGGAGGCCCGTCTCAAAGCAGCCCTTGTATTGCTTTCAAATGGGATTTCAGTATAATTAAAGTAAACAAAACTTGCATAAAATTTATTTAAGAATTAAAAATTGTTAGTCGAATAAAAGATTACAAGATAAATACCTGACAATTATGTGAGGAAGTCACATTTGTTGATTTCTTGATAAACATAAGGTAATCGTAAACTTGTGATAAGAGTCATGGTTTCGATTTAATGGATTAGAAATTTAAAGAAACAATTCCATAAGAAATGCGCCTTGTATATGGAATGTCTGGTGAACGCGTGAAAATGTGAACCTGGAGGAGTGGAATACCAAGTAAGGAGTCGTTTAAAAAGGCTCAAAATGATGACTTACGTCTCTATTAGCTTCAAAATGAGAAATTAATCTAGATTTAATCCCACGAGAAGTATTTCTCATGTCAAGCACTAAAAACAAAGCATTGTAAAAAAAGATACGTAATCAAATATTCTCATTATATTACGGTGTGTTAAATTTGATATTTCCAAAACAATTCAAAACATTATGGTGGTAGAAGCCCATAAGAACAGAACAAGGAAAAAAAAGAAACATATCTTAAAATTGAAAAGTGTATAAAGGAAGATACTGTATGAAGAAAAGTAAAAAGTATACACATGAAACATATAGGAGAGTCAAAGAGAAGTATACCTTTCGAGCTTCCTTCATTAACTGATAAGCTAAGCGGAAGTTTAAGCTTATGCATTAGCTTAAAGTTTGAAGTAAAGCCCCTCTTGCAATAAAAAAAAACATTTTTTAAAGATAAGAATAATTATTTCGAAAATAATAGCATTTAAAAAAAACTGAAATGATATCGTATACTTCTAAGAAAACATCCAACAAAATTGTACAGTTATTTTAGTACTTGTAAATGTCTAAGAATATTTTCTGTATCAAAATGTAATGAATTTTTAATTTTGTTTCCCTGTGCAAGAAATCTTCTAGTAAGGAAGATAATTTTACAGATAACAAATCCCGGATCAATGACGTTTAGTCATGGTGACAAACTTGGCAACCGTTTAGGGACTTTGGAGGCAAAAATAGCTCTATTAGGAATCGAGTTCCAATATTTGTTCTAGAACCTTCGATACCCTACAATTTAGGTACAGTCATTCAGTTGTCGAGTCGAAGAAGTACAAGTGAATAATTGAGTGAAGTCTCTCAATGGCTACTTCTCTCTGAGCATTTTGCATTGTTGTGGTTGTTTAAGAGCTATTTGCTGCTTAGAGTCAGTTTGCTGCTTACTGAAAAAATTGTTCTTGTGGAAGCTTCATCAGTGTTTTTCTATTGTGTATTCCTGTTTTCGAAGAACATAACATCGTTATCCCTTACTGATAAGTTATTACCAGTTAGATTTTTTCATCGTACAATCCATAGACAACTTTTTGAGATTTTCAATAACAGCATGAAAGTGCTAAATTAGTGAAATTATTCACTTATTTTTTAATTACTTATATTTTATTTGCATTATTAAAGCATTCATTTTATTTATTAAAGGAATTTTTACATTTAAAAAATAAATTTTAAAGCATTCACTTTATTCATTATTCCCTATAATCATATCACAAGTGAAAGACTATTCAATAGTAAATAGCGATAGTATTTTCAATGCACTTTGTAGCATCACACTCAAAATAATAATGGTACATTGTAGGTACTTACTAGTCATAATTTGTCTTATGATTGGTGCATCAGGAAAGCATGAGAAGAAGGGGACAAAGGAAGGTCTCAACGTTTCCTGAACGAAATTAACCTTTTCGGTAATATCCTTCCATTTGAAAGAAAAAATTGAAGCAGCTTAACCGATCGAAATTGGCATTCTCTTTGACATCCCACTATTTTAAAGAAAATTTTAAATGAACTTAACAGAATGAAATGGAAAATGGATTGTATTCGTGTTAAATAAGTTTCAGACCTACTTGCACTTCTAAGATGCCTGTAGGTTTTACTATGGAGAGAACATCATGTTAATTTTCCTAGATTTAGACAATTAAAAAAGAATGCATAAAGAATGCATTGTAAAAAGTTGCAGATCAATTTATCGGAAATGCTTGTTAGTTTTGAAGTACCGACGTCAGCCCTTTTAGTTAGATTATAAATATTGTTACTGAAAAATTCTTGGAATAAAGAGTCGTTTCCCATACAGGTGTTACTGATCTCACCATAAACTAACCAGCCGATTTCCATAACAATATACATATCTCATTTTATATTTATAAAATGAGTTGCGTGTGTGTGTGTGTGATAGTAATTTTTTTTTGAAGTTTAAGTTAAAGATTCAATGAATTATTCTGCAAATAATTGTAAGTTTTTCATTAGTTAACTGCAAATTCTTTATATTTTCGCAACAAAAATGTTTCATTGCAAAATTATCTGAAGTGTAAGTTACCCAATCTCAATAATAATATCTGTCTAAAATATTTTTATCCTCCTGTCCTCTTCCACGTCTAAAATATTTTTATCCT
>JAPMOR010050358.1:2071003-2082163 GCA_026543865.1 Argiope aurantia | reverse complement strand
TTTTTTTTTAATTTAATGAGAAAAATGGTGAATGAAAGAAACAGTAAACCCTTATAAGCAACAAAATAAATTCTTCTCTTAGTAAGTAATATAAATCTAGAATAATTAGTTTATATACACTGAAAAGCTGAAAAAAAAGGCTAATAAAAAATAAAAATAAAAAACTGTCCGGATACAATAAAAAGAAAAAAAATTAAAACCCACCAATAAAAAAAAATATTAGAAGCATCATCTTCTCAACATAATCTCTCTTTTTCCTTCCACATTTTTCTCTTGTATTCCGTCCACTAAAAATGTCACTTAAATTTCATAATAGTCTATAATCACTTCTAAGTACTATAATTAAAAAGCAGGATAATGGTCTTCCAGACGATGCTTTTTATTCTTTTTTAACGGCAAATGAAAGTGCATTTTGCTAAATAAATAATAAGATAAGGCAAAGGAAATTCCCTCATCTCATTTAAACTTTTCTTTAGTGATTAAATCAATATTTTACTAAATGGAATGACAATATGTATGACAGTCTAAACGCAATAATTAGAAAAAAATGTTATGTCTTATTTAAACGTAACTACCAGCAAGTTATTACTTTTTTGTATAAACATAGCCCTTTTTACTTTCTTGTATACATAGTAAAAAGAAACTACAGTAATTGTCAAAAATATGAATTCGAGATTTTGGTTCTCTACGTTTTAGATCTTCCTGAGTTCGAAAAACACATTTTTAGAAAATGTCCATATGTGTCCCTGTGATAAAGATAACACAAGATGGATGAAATTTAGTATACGGTCTTTACACCAAATTTGTAGATTTCTATCATTTTTTGAGCAAAATCCGTTCAGAGAAAGTCTGTCTGCCCATCTGTTCGAATATAAGTTAACTCGATAACTACAACACGAAGTGAGGTAAATGAATAAAATTCGGTTCACAGATTTAACATCTATTATGTAGACTTGTAAAAGTTTGAGCCAGATTCAACAAAAAATTAACCGTCTATCGGTCTGTACTTTCAGTAGCGAATAAATGAAATAACTCAAAAATGGAATTACTTAAATACATCAAAGTTGGTATTGGATGTTATGACTAAAGTATAATTTTGTGTCAAATTTTTGTTTCAGTCGTGTGGGAAAAATGCATCTAAAACACAAATTCGACTTTTGGATACTATTAACGAGTGCCAGGAATTAATCGCTAAAAATTTCGTCAAGGCTGCCACGATACATTCAATAAAAAAGACTAAATTCACGTCAAAGGTAAATATTTCATACTATTGCATGCTAATCCTATTCTTGGGACAGCATCTTTATTGAGAGAAATTTTCGGGAAAACCACGCCCGCTGGAAAACCCGCTGGTTTTGAATATGAAGACATTCAGAGAGAAAATATTGTAACGACCAAAAAAATTCGACTATCAGCTTTTAAGAAAGTTTCCACGATTCAGGTCTCTCTTAGAAAAACACATATTTTACGAATTTCGTCGACATGTCTGTCTGGGATAACTCAAAAACAGTTTGAGCTCGGTAGATAAAGTTTATGATATGATCTTAACTTGAAATTTGTTAATTTCTATCAAATTTTGTGAAAGAAATAATTTTAGATGAAGTCTGCCCGGCTATCAGAATACGTGCACGGAAAATCAAGAAGGATGAATAAGGTTTGGTACACATATGTCAGTGTAAATGATTATCACATTTTGAACGAAATTAATGAAAGTGTTCATTTTTGTTGTATGCATATAACATAATAACTCAAAAATGGAATGATTTGGGTGATTGAAATTTGGTTCCAAACAGCCAGTCGAGAAAGGCGACTAATGTAGTGAAAAGCAAGCATGTTTTCATGTGTATTGTTACAATATCAGAAGTTATTGCCAATAAAACGAACGAAATTGGCGAAATCTTTCTTAAATCAGTTGAATTAAAAACAATGTCTTTCCGGAAAAGGGGTAGATTAATGTGCATTTTCTAACAGTGCATTTGTTTATGATAAATTTTGCTAATCAAATCGAACCTGACTTAATATAGCGCTTACTACTAATGAGTTGAAAAACTAAATTTTTGCACTAATATTGTTTTCTGTTATAGGAAGCATACAAAAAGTGAGTATTTTAATTTCGTATTGTAAAAAAATTTGAACTAGTTACAAAACTATCTGAGTCAGAATTTTTTTAAAAATTTTTTCTTGATCTTGATTATTGAAACCATGATTGTCTGTTTGTTTGTGAACACGAATAACTGGAAAACGCTTTGAGCTAGAAGTACGAAATTTTATATATGGTATTTGAACAAAATTTGCATATTTCTATGAAATTTTGAACAAAATTCGTTTTCAGAAATTATTTCTATCAGGCTATCCGAGTACAAGTGAACAGGCTAACTACAAAATATAAAGAGTTAGATAGGAAAAAAAATAATTGGCGTATACATTTAGATTTAAAGTGTATATTCATACTTAGTAATTAATATTTTTAATTCATTGTTTACAATTAATATTTTAACTTTTATAAACGTTTTTCTCGTCTTCTCTTAATTCCTTACGTACATTATGAAAAAAAAGAAAGAGAAAAAGAGTTAAAAAAATACACTTATATTTTCCCGAATTTATCCTGGAATGAAGTGAGAATAACGATGATTGAATGCTCAGCGAACAATTCATGTCCTTGTAAACGGGGTAAATCTCAAAATTAGGCTGTCAAATACAGATGATATGCTTCCCATCATTTTCGCGCCCCATCAAATGAAACAGATGGTTCTCTTGTTTTTGTGTTATCTGATAATGATTGGCAGATAAAACTGTGTTTCGGATGGTAAAAGATAGCAGATGACGCAAAATATTGATAGAAATTTGTTTATAGAAGCATAATACTATCATCTTTATAATTGCACGCATATTGATTTCTGCTTAATCATTTGTCTTTTTAACAAGATTTTTTTAAATGATTATAATTTACACCGATTTATTAAATTTTATTTTTATTTAATTAGATTAACCTTAGTTTTTGAAACAACAGTTCGATTGAGTTGAGTTATATGTGCATTCTATTTGGAAGCAAAACTAAACCTCATAGGGTACTGATTTTGAACAGTGATTAGATGATAAGAACTAGTAATTTCATGTCTGAACTTCCACGTTATGCCAGAAGGAGGATGTTCGATCTCGAATCGCAATCATGATGATTCTACCGCAAAGTTGGTTGGCTTCGAATCTCGAACTTCCCCACTTCGAAGTTGAAACCAGAACACCAAGAAATAGCAGCCTTTTTTTGAAGCTTTACAAAAGCTGTTTGGGTTAGAGCAGGAAATCGAAATCATATTTGGTATGCATCCCTTTCTCTAAACTTCTGCACTATAGTACTGGGTTAACATTTTTCAGTGATTGCTTTCATATATAAGCGAATGGAAAATCGTCGAAGAGTAAATTACTAAATATATTTGTGTAAGCTCGTCTACAGAATACTTTTAATAACAAAATTACATGCTAAAATTCCATCCACACGAGTTGTTGTGTTTCTACTTTCTCGTATACGTAGTTTAGAGATAGTATACTAATCGTTAAAAAATTTCCACTCACGATTTTGACGAATCTCCACTTTTTAGACCTCTCAGAGTCCGAAAAACACATTCTTGAAAAATATCCATCTGTCTGTGACAAAGAAAACTTAAAAACGCTTTGAATTAGAGGAATGAATTTCGGTATACAATCTTTAGATCAAGTATATTAGATGTAGATTTCTATTATATCTTTCTATTACATCTATTATTATATTATATACCTTTAGATGTAGATTTCTATCAAATTTTGAGCAAAATCCTTTCAGAGGAAGTCTATCTGTTTATTCGAATATAATTTAACAAGATAACTACAAAACGAAGAGAGCTAGATAGATAAGATTCGGTACACATACTTAGCAACTATTGTCTAGACATCTTTCAAATTTTGAGCTAAATCCAACAAAGAGGGGGGGATTGGCCTCTATCGGTCTGCAGTTTCAAGAACATGTAAACTTGATAACTCAAAGACGCAATGACGTAAATATATCAAATTTGGTATGGGATCTTGCGACTACAAGTGTAACCTTGTTTCAAATTTTTGTTCCAATCAGTTAAGAAAAACGTGTCTAAAACACAAATTCGATTTTCAAATACTATTCACCGCATGCCAGGGATTAATCGCCAAATAACTCGCCGAGGATTACATGATAGATTCAGTAAAAATAATATATTCACGCCAAAGGTTAATGTTTGGTAATTATTTTATGCCAATGCCATGCAAGGCGTTTTCTGGGATTAACACCTTAATTAGGGAGAATGCAAGAAAAAGTTTTTGGAGACCACTCAAGCTGGTTTACAGTCATATTTCCTAAGAATTGTAATTCCAACAATACGTTTACCGAATTCTAGGGACTCTAAAAGGATGTAATTTATCCTACTCCAAAGGTCAAATTTTGGGATGATTGTTAAGTTGTCCCACTCTATATTACATCTTTACAAGTTCATATTGAATTCTTCCTTTTATGTTTGTAAAGCTAATCTTTATTTAATTATTTGTTGGAAATTTCATTCATTAATTAGGTAAATTACTGGAAATAAATAAACTATTATAGATTGGTAAGAAATGATTGGGAGCATTCTAACTGTTTTAGACTGTATTGATGATTAAACTTTAAGGTAGAATTAAATAGATATCTGGACTTTTGTACAGATATCTATTTTTCTTTTATCGTTCATAGACTTAAACAGGTTTACTTTTAAATCCTCATATTTATAAATAATTAATCTTCTGGAATAGTTTTAGTCAATCTGTAGTTTTTATATAACATTATACCATAAAGCAGTTTAGTATTTCTCCTTATTCATGACTCCTTTCTAAATGTTGAAAAAAAAATTCTACAATTTTTCAGTCAAACAAATTTTGTCACTTAGAAAAGTTTACAAATAAATAAAATAAGGTATTAAAATTCTAAAAAAAATTAAATAAAAGCAATTTTTTAATAAATTTTTCAAAATTATTTCAAATCAAATTGGTTTTATGAATATTTTATGGAATTTTCGTGATATCATATTTAAATTGAGAAACTCTGTCATCTCAGAAATGCATTTGGAATCAATGGATCACGACTGTTATTTAGAAGAGATTTTAAAAAAGGACGGAGAAAATAGCTGTATTACTCTACTAAAAGCAAATCGGAAAATGCACCTGCCAACTTTTACGAAAGTTTCCAAATCCCAGTGAATGGCAGTTTTTTTTTCGGTACTACATACAGTGATTTTTTTTCTTTCTGTTTCTGTTTGTTTTAAAATGGTGTTTCAATGAATTGGAAAAATAACCCAAAACAAATAATGACAACAGTGCCATTTCATTAACGAAATTCAAGAAGTAATTTTCAGTTCTACTTGGTTAGTTTATTAAGCAATGTTTACATTAGAAAAAAATCTTCAGTATTACAGATATGCTAGCTATTGTTAGCCATCTTCTATTTTTAAATAAAAAATCATTTTTACAAAACTGAATTACATATCAAGAAAGGGGGGGATGTCACTTCTTTTTTTCGCTAGTGATGACTTTTGTAGGTGATAGGGGGAAAAAAATTCATGGTCCTCTTTTCCGTCAGATAAATTTTATAGTAACAACAAAATTGTAAAACAAATCAAGAAAAAGAAGCACTGATTAATGAAATAAAAACATAAATTCAATTCGAAATAGTTATTTAGAAATCTGTAAGAAAATATTTTAAGTCTTTTCGTAAATACGCTTGTTGATAGATGCTAAAACGTCTAAAATAAAGAATAATTTTAAAAAAAGTGAAAAATTCTATGATTCATATCTTTCTGTTCACCCACCACCACCACTAGAAACTGCGCCATACAGATTTTTACAGACTGCGCCATACAGAAAAATTTAATAAACGAACGCATTTTCGGCGTTATATATGCATAAAAAAACTTTACTAATAGTGTTTGAAGCCCTTTATTTTACCTTTGCTATGGTTACATGATATATAATATTAGAGGCAACAATAAAATTAGGAAATTTATTGCGGAAAGATTTGCTCCAACTGTAGTAAGATTTTTAGTAAAAAATAGATTGATAAAGTTGTTACGTTTAGTATTGACAATTCAATGTACATAATTAATATTTTTATATGTTTATTCATTTTCTTTGTTTTATGCATCTGCTAATTCTGTGCTTTAATGCTTCCTTATTTAGCTGATTTTTTTAACAGAAGATAAAATATAATATCTAAAGCAATAGCAGTATTAAAGGAATAATATGAGAAATCTGTAATTTTGAAAAATAACGACACAAAAATAACGCAATTATTTATAGAAATAATAATTGCCAGACCGATTTCCGAGATAAAGTTTTGTCCAGCATAAAACTTTCGATTTGTATTCTTTAGAAAGTAATTGTCTCAGATAATTCAAAAGCTTCCACATTTTTCCAGAAAATATTTTATCATGAAAAAAAAAATATTGCACGAGTGATCAAAGTAAAAATTATGATCCAATTAAATCCTAATTTATTTGTAAACGACAACTGGAAGTAAAATATATGTTGAATGAGTAACAATTCCTGCAACAAAACGTTTTAAAGATTTTTGAAAATGTTTCATTTTCAATATTTTTTACTCTCTCGTATACGACGTATAAAAAAAAGAGAAAGTATTGTATTAATTCTTGCATATTTTTATGTATAGTTCCTATTGTATAATCTGCTCCTTTTAAAAAGTATAGACGTATAGTCGATTATAATTATGTACTTTTAATGGATGTATTTAAGAAATGATAGTGATATCAATGTATATTCGGTGTCTATCAATTGAAGCAATTAAGCAAGATTTCCATCTTAACATATACAGAATAAAACATTTTTTAAATGAGCAAAAGAAGAGCTCTTTTTTACTTTCTCCTAAACATTGAACACAAAGAAAAAGTTTTGCAAAGTAAAAATAAATAAATAAACTTCTAAATTTTGATAAATCCCCATGGTTCAGACTTCCATGAATCCGAAAACACATATTTGGAATTACTTCTCTCTGTCTGTCGGTAAATACGATAATTAAAACCCGCTTTGAGCTAGACGGCTGAAATTTGGTATACAGCTTTTATACCAAATTTTTATGTTTCTGGAAATGTTTGAATGTAATCCATTCAAAGGAATTCTGTCTATGTGGCGGTCCAAGTATGATATTTAAAAAAAAAGGGATAGATAAAATCTAATACACAGGTTTAGCATCTGTAATAAAGAAACGTATCAAATTTTCAACCCGCCAAAGTATTGATTATCTTTTAGCCTATAATTTCACATGCAAGTTAACGATCGCAAAAAGCACAGTGATTAAAATGAAAAAAATTTAATATGTGATCTTTGATTATAATTGTAGTTTATTTCTATGTCATATTTTCATAACAGTCGTCGGGCAAAAGACTTTCAAGATGCATATTCTGTTTTTAGGTACTTGTGTATTAACCGCATGACAGCAATTAATTAACAATAAAAAGGCTAGATTTACGCCAAAAAATCGGTCTTACTTGATTATTGTTCGCCAATGGCATGCAGTTTATACATAAATGCCGGTTTTCTTTACTGTACTACGAAACTCACAATTTTCATATGTGAAAATAAAAATCTAAATATTCCTGGTTTAGTGGCCTGCTCCAAAGTCCACAATTTTATGCTAAGAGAGAGGAATAACCTCTTTATTGGAAAGTATATGAAAAGTTTCAGTTTGGCTATTCCCGCTTGTTTAATTCAGTAATCAAACCCTTTCCAATAAATCTGATATTTTATAGATTTATTTCAAAAGGGACCATAAATCTTAAAATTAAATAGAAAATGTGTTATTTATTTATCAAACTGCCACGTTTATTCCAGTGCATTGAAATAAGCCTCATTTTATATTAATTTGTTAACAATTAACCACATAAAAAGATATCTTTTTCAATATTCAATTATTTTTGAATTTGTAAAAGATAACTAAAAACTGCAATACACACACACAACCATATTTGTTATTGAATTTTCGCTGTTAAACAACAATTTTTTTTAAATTTGTTAGTGATCATAAAGTAAGTTTAAAAATTATGAAAAGTATCGCCTAAAGATTCGAAATTATGTTAGAATAATTGTCATTCTTTCATTCATGTTTAAATGAAAATTATGATGCAATAGTAAGTCAATGATAACCAATGGAAGCAGTCTAAAATGAATATTGAAAAAAAAATATCTTTTTCATACTTGCGCTTACATAAAATTAGCGTGAGTTATTATTCCAGATTTATTGCAATAAGTTTGGATAGGAACAGATTATTTCAGTTGAAACATTTCTAATAAAGATACATAAGCTCACTGCAATAACTCAAAAAAAATAGATCTAAAAAGTCGCAAATTAGAAAATGATAGATCATTTTCTAAATAAACTGGCTTATTGCAAAATGACAGTGCTTTTTTTTCTTCTTCTGTTTTTTTTTTTTTTATCTTCAACAGTTCATAAGCCAAATTATCCAACTAACTTATTGAATAACACTATATAGTCAGTGTTTATTAAAGAATGCACGATTCAAAGAGTGAAATTAACATTTGCTATTACAAACTAAAATCCATCTTTTTTCTAGGATCTTCAACAGTTTCCGAATGGCAGCTTCTAACAGCAGAAGGGATGCCAGATGTTTTCCATCTTCCCGCACATAAGCGTTCTTTGTTCAACAAGTATATGCATTCAACACCTTTCATTCTCGATAGAGCACAATGCCGATTGTGCTGAGAGAGGAGCCTTTGTCAAATAATTGGGCAGAAGCACATTGTCAGAAGGGGTGGTGGGGATATCTGGATATTCTGACTCATGACCCTTCTGAATTCGATCGAAATTCGGAAAGGATGAGTGAATCTTTATAATTTTACTAGTGTCAAATATAAAATTTTGAAAGATTTGTTCATTGTATAAGGGATATCGAGAGTAAAATTGCATGTACTTTTTGATTACTGTTTGGCAAGAAATAGAAAATTTTTTTGAAATTAAGAATGGATTAATAAAATCTTTCTGAACTTTAATCTAAGTAATATAGATATTGAAAAATGGACCATAGATTGCCCAAATTTCCCCTTCCAAATTAACCAAATATATTAACAAAGGCCAAATATATTAACAAAAGAATCAAATGTATCAAAAAAGGCCAATTATGTAACAATTACCTATAAGACCATTTGTGAGGGGAGGGGTGCAATTACAAAGAGGTCTAATCAATATGTTCATTACTTAAGTTATAATATTTTAATTACTTTTTCTTTAGATTGATTTATCGTGAGTGGATTATATGCCGTTTGCATATTTCTTTGAACTTTTATCAACGTTAAACATACAGAAATTTAGCTGATACAATAAAACTTCACTTATCATTTGATCTGTCGGAATAATGTTAGTGTTAAAGAAATCTTTTATCGTTAAAAGAAACCTCCAAAATTAAATAATATAATATAATCCTGAATATAAATAATTTTAGTTAATAACAGCGCCTTTAGTAATTTCATGATTAAACAACTTTTTATTTGTTTAGATAACATTCATTTAAGAAAAATAAAAATTTGGATGCAGATCTATAAATTTGTGATAAAATCACATGCCGAACAACATCTATCTAATTCATCGGTTTATGAATTAATTCGTTCATTGTGTAAGGGATATAAGGGAAATATCTGTATAAGGTAAAATCCCTCAAAGTAGATATACATATCTACTTTGATGGATTTTGCTGAAAATTTGGTAGATATTTACAATTTTGATGTAAAGCTCGCATACAAATTTTCATTCGTTGAATTCTTTCCACTTTTGAGTTGTCGAATTTACAGACAGATACCGTTCCGAAGATGTTGTTTTCGGAGTCGAGGGTGTTTAACGTAAAAATTGGTCAAAATCACAAAATAATTTTTTTTTTTTTTTGGACAAGTACAAACTTTTTTTTTCTTTTCTATTGGATATATAAATTGAATAACACTGGTTTTTAATTGATGGCGATAATAATACTGCTTACCTGGAAAATAAATCGGAGAAGTCGTATTTGAAAAGTTTAACAACAATGCGTAGAAATTAACGTGTGATATCTGATTTAATATTTAAAAAAATAACCTTATTATTTTTTTAACTTAGAATTTATTATGTTGCATTATTTCAAATAGTGTCATAATGGTTGACTTAAAAAATGGTTGAAAATTAAATTTTAAATAAACCTGATTTTAAAAAAGGGGTTAAATTAAAGTGGAAATAAATCTGATTCCAAAAAAGGGTTTTTTATTTTTTATTGCCAGCTAGTAAGAAAATAATATTCTTGTCAAATATAATAAATATAATGTTCTTGTAGAAATATAATAAAATTTTCTCTGATTTAGCTGTTAAATATTTGCTAATGGAGTAGCTAATGATATCTTAACAGAAAGGAGATTCCCTGACAGCTAGACAAACATGATTTCAATTCCAAAAACTTAAGATCGCAGTTTTAGGGTAGATTAATCCGAGAAACAAAATTTAACATTTGCATTTTTGCATTCCTTTTATAGTTTAAAATTTGAGGAGGGGGAAACTAGTTGCTAAATATATGTGCCAAACTTGTGGAAAGATATCCTGTAAATATGGAACTATATTTCTATATCAATTAAAATAAAAACAGTGTTAAAGTGAAAAACAAATATATTTTTTTTCTTTATTTCCCTAAGTGTTGGTTTGATATTGTAGAGTTGATGAGTTGATGCTTGAAATAATGTTAACCAAGAGACTCTACAATTAAATCGATAGATCCTTTTGAATTCTATCTTATTCTTCTTAAAGTCGATAACGTTTTTCAACTTAGACGATAGATATTCTAGATTTTTCTCAGTGTTTTTATGTGCGCTTTGGCAATTGAGATCCCAAAAACTCCTCCCCCCCCCCTCCGAATAATAAACATCTTTGGTATAGGATTGTTTGCAGCTTCGATAATAAACCAATCAATCTGCGATATTGCTTCAAAGTTTTGTCTATATAGAAGATTCAAATGTATCATAATTGATGTTAATCAGATAATCAAAACAATTACAGAATATAGAGAAATTATTATACCAAATTGTAAAGAAAAAAAACTGTATTAGATTTCTATTCACGATGTTTTCCGAAATAAAATTCTACCAAAA
>JAPMOR010050358.1:2023599-2070993 GCA_026543865.1 Argiope aurantia | reverse complement strand
CAATGCTACTTCCTAAAGAATGAATTTAAAAACAAAATGCAAACTTTTACGATCGCAAATTAAGAACTATTGAATAAAAAGATTAATATTTTCCCTGAAAAATCGACCTTTTAATGTAGTAATCTGTCTTATATCAGTTAGTTTTGCAACATTATCACATTCAATTTATTAAACAAGCCAGATGTTGAAGAATTATACACTGAACAAGTTAAAGTGAGAGAAAAATTAATAGTTATCATTTTACAAGATGATGATATAAATGTTAAAGGAATCAAGTAGGCATTCTCTCTCGAAATCCACAAATAATCTAAACATTCTCAATACCTCTATAGATATATAATTTTAAGATTATGGTGCCAAAAGTTTAAATTTTAGAACCATTTGATGTAAATGGAATAAATCTGTTGGTATGTCTGTAATTTATTTAAAAGAATTACAGATATGTCAATTCCTGTACCGACTAAAAGTTGTTTGCCGGTTGATTTATCGTATAAATTTAGGCGGAAACATTTCACTCCGAAATTTTCTACTTCTTCCAGCGATTGGGATATTGATTTTTCTGATTTTTTTTTTTATGCTGACACATTTTAGTATACATTTTTTTCACATTTTTAGTGCATTTTTTACATTTTTGTTTTAGCTTTTTCAGATTTAAAATACCAGAAAAATTTTTATTTAACTGAAGTGAATCCAGATCTTGTTTGTCTCCCATTTTCTCTTTATTTATTATGCGATCTAGATTTGGAACCTGAATGATTGGATATCTAGCAACACAGACCCCCGAATGTCAAAAGGTTGTAATTAAAAAATATTAAAGTACATGACAGTTTGAAGAAAGATGAGCAGATGTTTGTTGTTGTTGTTGATAAAAGTTTGTGATGAAAGGAAATTGTGCAAAATGTTTGATTGGACAATTATTAATTTTTTTCCAAAGTTTTTCTCCATAATCAAGATATTTTATTTGACGATGGGGAAACAACATGAGGGAAATGTTGTTAACTGCATTGCAACTGTTATGGGTGGTGTTTAACCTTTTCGTTGGCCATTTACTTCTCTTTTGAATTTCTCCCATTTTTTATGTTGTATTAACAATTAAAAATAGCATTTAAGGTAATGTAATTGTATTTTATTTCGCCGAATTTTATGTTTATATTTTTAAAAAAATTCCAGAATTTTTTGTTTACATTACCTGTTTGCCTTTCTGTCTATTTATCTGTCTTTCTGATTGTGATAAAGATAACTCAAAAACACTTTGAGTTAGATGGATGCAATTTGGTATATGGTTTTTACACCAAATTTGTAGATTTCTTTCAAATTTTGAGCAAAATCCATTCAGATGAAACCTATCTGTCTGGCTGAAAACACGAAAACTAGGAAATGAAGAGAGCTAGATGGATGAGATTTGATGTACAGATTTAACATCTAAAGTCAATCTGTCAAATTTGGAAAGGAATCCTAAAGGGATTGACTTCCTGTCAGTCTGTACTTTTACAAGCTTGCAAGCGCAATAACTCAGAAATACAATAACTTAAATATATCAAAGCTGACAAATGATTTTTTGACTACAATTGTAGTTCTGTTGGTTCCATTTGGTTTGAAAAAATGCAAATTCGAATTTCGGATAATATTAACCGCATGTGATCAGTTAATAGCCAAAAAAATAGTCAAGGCTCACAAATGCTAAACTCGTGCCAAAGCTTCAATATTTAGTAACTATTTTTCTCCAAAGTCTTGCAAGACATTCGCTTTCTACAAAAGGACCAAAATGTTATGCGGGGTGACGAGGGGGTAACACTTATTTTAGAGACTATGCGAGAAAGTTTTGGTTGACTATTCCACTAGTCTTAAATGAATTTTTGAAATGAGATGCATATAATCTTGGATGAATGAAACGATATGTTTTTAAGTAAGGTAAGACTGAATCACTGTCAGTAAGAACTATGATGTTATTGTCTAGAGTTGTTAGATTATCTGAGACTTGGTAAATCGCCAAGATTTCTGCGGTAAAACCAGAATTTATTTGATGAATAAAATAAAATAAAAATTTGGATGCAGGATACACCTAAGATTGAAATAAAGCAGTACGATTTTGAACTTCTTACAATTAAGAAAGTGATTTGGAATTGTGGTTCTAATACAAATCGGTGGACTAACAGTTATGAACGAAATCTGGATTTCTTTAATTTTCTAACTGAATTTGCTGACAAATATTTCATAAATATTGGGCTTGGAGTTAGGAAGTTGTGACAGTACTATTAAATGTGCAGAAAATAATGGAAAATTCGAAATGCATTTCTGAGAATTTCTTCGCTTTTTTCAATCAATTGTAAATTCAGATCATCAATATTATGGGGCAAAGTGAAAAAAGAATGTTTAGCCAATTGTCTATTTATCTATTGTCTAATTCTTTCCGAGGGTATTGAATATTTCTTGCCTTGATAAAACAATGTTAGAAGTCTAGTTATTCCAAGTGTTTTTCTTTAAGATGTGTTTCAGAAATTCCTATAATAAAGACTGAGAATGCGGTTTTGGGGTAACCGTGATTAAATCTTTTTGTTCTGGAGACATTTCCTTTGAAACCTAAAATCTTTTCAATGCTTCATTTTTTAAGCCTTTAATTTTTAGATTTTTAAAATTGCACAATTTAATTAGTTTTTGTAAGCTGAATTCAAAAGATATATCAGCGATTTACTCCATTCTGTTATTCTCCGAAAAATTCCAGGATATTGTTACGAATTTTTCCCGGGGTTCGTTTGGCTAGGGGAAGTGATATGGTGTAAAGAACGCTCAATCAGCAGGCAGAAGTAGAATAAAAACGACGACGTTTATTTACACGAAGACACACAGGACAGCACAAAAGCGATAGCTATATACAGCACAGAGACGACTATCTTCAGCCGAGACTTGTAGCATACAAAAGCATACAACCAGAATCTACTGCAGACAGTAGCGCACAGCTCAGTTCAGCACTAGCTTGACTCCGTCGCTTCCGACTACTCCGCTCTGTCCACTCTGACTGACTTCTCCGACTCGGACTTCTACTGACTTGGACTTCGTCTGGCAGCTGCAGCCCCATTTATAGGTCTCAGGAGGCGGGGCTAGAAGCGTCTCAACCAATCAGGAACGTTCGAGGCGTATCTCGGTTCCTACTGGACGGATCGGGAAAATTCTCGAAGTTTCGGGTATTATCTATTTTGGCGCCAAAGTCGCCAAGCTCTGGAACCTCCGATGTGATGCACGGAGTCCGTCCATTACCGATGACTTTAAAACAGTCTTTCTGATAGTGGAACAAACTGTGCTGGGAAGCCGAATTGCAGGTTTGTAACAATATGTTATGTTAGCAAGCGTAGATGATCTTTTCTCTTCTTCTTTTGATGAATCTATTTTTTTTTTCAATTTTTCTGTACTAATAGGTGTTTTCCAGTAAGAACATCGTTTATAGATGTTTTGCATAATTTTCTGTATTTTTTTATATAGCTTAATGAATGATGTGAGCAACAAATGAGAATATCATTTGCAAAAATAGATCATTCAACATAACATCCAAAGTCTCAAGTCGTTAACGAATATTATAAAAAGGACCATGTGGAAGCCCCTTAAGAATTCTTCAATTTTTTTTCATTAATATGACTATATCTGCTTGTTATGCTCCGGTCAGTTGTTGGTGATAACGGTCATGGTGAAGAAACTTTTTTCAATGTGTATATTTCTGATGAAGTATTATAAAGATCAATAATTTTATCAGCCATTTTTTCCATGCCATCAAGAGATTCTTTATAGTGGGAATAGTCTCCCACAAACTTTTTCTTATACTCTCTAATAACGATGATATCCAAAGAGTGACTTATATAGAAATGGCATAAAACAGTTATGAAATATTAACCTTTGGCTTGAATTTAGCATTTTTAGTAAATCTTCCCGTGTCATCCTTGGCGAATTTTTTAGCTATTTTAATAATGACATGCAGTTAGTAGAATCTTAAAATCATATTTGTGTTTTAGACATGTTTTTCCCAATCGATTAAAAAAATTTGACATAAAACTAGTAGTCACAAAATCCCATATCAAATTTATTTAAATCATTGCGTTTTATCGCGTTTACTTGTTTCTAAAAATACAGATCGACAGACGATCACCCCTTGTAGGATTTGGCTCAAAATTCTATAGATGTTTACATTATTGATGTTAATTCTAAGTGTCGAATTTCACCTATCTAGCTATGTTTTTGTAAATATCGTGTTAACCTGTATTTGAGCAGCCAGACCGATAGATTTCCTCTAAACGGATTTTGCTCGAAATTCGATAGAAATCTACACATTTTATATAAAGATGTAGACTAAAATTCATCTATCTAACTCAAAGCGTTTTTAAGTTTTCTTTATCACAAAACAGACAGATGGGTATTTTCCAAAAATGTGTTTTTTTAACTCAACCCTGGAATGTCTAAAATATGAAAATTCATCAAAATCTCAAGATCGATTTTTTTCTACGAATACAATACTTTTTCTATACTATATATACAAGAAAGTAAAAACAGTCTGCGTTTGTTGTTAATGCCTTTGTTGCCATATGGGTTTTATTACTTCATCAGTAATAATATTTCCAGATATTCGTTTGTCATAAAAGATCACAGGAGCCAATCTCAAGATAAGTCAACAAGTTTTTTTTTTTTTTTTTTTTTTTTTTCTGTTTCTGTTTTTGATTCTCTAATATCTATTAGACTGTTTATTAAAATCATTTTCAAAATATCAATTATCATCGTAAAGTCGGCTTGATAATAAGATTAAAATTAAATTTAAGACATTTCATCTACAGCAGCAATGACGATATTATATTTTGCTTATCTTGACTAATATTGCTTTAGAACGATGTGCTCCGACTTGCAAAAACCATAGGTTTGGCTAATTCGAAAAAAAATTGGTAATTTAACTGCAACTTGATTAACTTTGGAATTTAAATCATCGAAATAATTGACATCGAGTTCCTTTTCAGCCATTTTAAATTTAAAATAAAAATGCGATTGAAAAATTGCTATGAAATTAATTTCTATTGGTTTCAACTACAGAACATTCAAATATTTCTTGGAATGAATTTGGCGGATTACCTCACAAAAAATTGTCAGAAACCAATACTTTGAGTGAATTGCTATTGAAGATATACTAACTAATTACCAAAAAAATCTCGCTTCAAAATATGCATCACATTTTCTAAAATAGCAAACACCAAGAAATACTTCCATTCTCTTTATCCCTTCCACATAACTTAAAAATAGAAGGGAAAATACAATCACAACACGTCTGATTATTCGGATAACCATCACCCCAGCTCTACTTAATAAATTTGGACTTTACAATAAACTTTACCGTCTCTCCTAAAAAAATGAAAGTGAGCATATTTTCATGCATTATTTAAAGTATTCAACTTATAGAACAAACCTTTAAAACAAGCTCACTTTCAGTTATCAAGAAATTTTGTCTCATAAAGTTTCGCTCCAAAAAATTACTTCCCATAAGCGCCATCTGAAAAAAAATTTCCATTCACTGAAGCTTTTTGACATATTTGACTATAATCTCTTGCATTAGCCTTGCTGTTAAAAGTGTCGATTTTATCTATTTAAATAATAATAACAATACAATAAATAAATAATTTGCCCTTATTACCTAAATATGTCTAAATTTCCACTAAAATTCACGTGGATGGAATCAGAGACTTAAAAAGTGTTTGATAGCGGTGAAATTTTCATGATCACCACCATCACATGCAACTAATATAAAAAGATTGACTTTGAGGTAAATTATAAAAAAATATAAATTTCTTACTGGAAAATTATCTACACATGCTATTATGATCATGGCGGACAGTATGTAATAAACACAGAGAAAGAGAACGATAACATTGCTCTAAAGTCAAAACAATAAACATATAAATTGCCTTTATTACTTTTTATCTTGATTTTCAATGAAATTGATGTAAATGAAATCAATAAGAAAAAGTATTTGATAGTGGTCAAATCTTCAAGGCCACCACCACCAGATATAGATGATGTTAGTGATTTATATAATATTTTATAATATTTTTAAGATTTATCCTATTTTATGGGAATAAAGAAAAAGTAAATTAATGAAAGTAAATAAAGTAATGAAAATAAAGTTGTGTAGTTTCTCGATCTGATCAATGGCGATATATGGTAATTTTGTTCTTTTTGTAAAACGTCTCAAGCTAAAAACATTTTTTTTATTGAATCAAAATTTTCTTTGCGAAGAACTGACAGTTCTTCGTAAATAAAAATTAAAACAAGCATGTCAGGAATTTAATTTTTGTTCTTTGAATCAAAAATTAAATTTATCACTTCCCCTGTTTAAGTAAAATTAAAACTGTCTCATTTTGACTAGTATTGAGGTTGTTAAATTATCGGTACGTTATTGTTTATAGTCACAAAAAAGGTAATTTGAAAATTTCAATTGAAACAAAGCTTTTTAATCAAGCAGAAAGGAAAGTTTCTCTTTAATTTTTTCAAAATTAGAAAATTATTGTCAAACAATACATAACTTCGAAACCTATTAATCCTTCAATCCTTCAGATTGAAGATTCATTGGCTATATTTGCGTTGTGAAAATAAGATTTTCTTATTGTAAACTTTATATAAAAAACGTAAAGAGATGTTTGTTTTAAGTTAAAATTGCGCTCACAGGGTTGCATGACAATTTGGTTTTCTTGCTACATTTGGCTCCTTCACCATTAATTAATAAATAGCAAACATCAGTTAGATAATTACTCTATTATTTAATTTAAAAAATGTTATGAATTAAAAAAATAATTTATAATCAGCTAAAGTAAATCACGTAAAATTAATAGGAAAAAACATAGTTTTGAAATGAAAAAAGATTAACAATCATGTTCATGTCTGGCAAAAGAGCTCTGTTCAAGTTCATTCCAATGTATTCGTTTCTTTTTCCAATGTTAAAATAAAATTATAAATCTAAAATGCAAATGGATAACTGTTATTTAAAGGTGAGAAAAGGTTTTTTCTAAAGAAAGACATATTTTTAAACCCACCATTTGTTAAAAAAATCAGATATGGAAAAAGAAAAACAGACGCCACGTGATCTTGGTAGTCTCAAACCCAAATTGTTCGAATACGTTCACCTTTTTCTTATTCATGAATTTCCCTATCAATAGGGAAAAGAATCAACACTGAGCATGCGCTATTTCTCTCACTGTAAGCAATTTTCTTTCTGTTGTTCTGTTTGTGTGTGTGTGTGCTTTTAAAAGTTGAGGCGGGATCATTGTTGTCTTTTGTTTATTTATTTAGTTCCAAATTTTCTTTTAGAATTGAGGTGAAGGTGTGAATTTAAGTTGTTTAAATATGGAAAATCTATACAATGTAAAAAATAAAGAAAATGATTCTCTATCAAATGGTAACATTGTAAGTCACGTTTATCGAAGTATCCCTAATAATGGAGAAGTGGTGTGCGCGGAAATGGGCTTTTTTTGTTTTGATGTGCTTCGGTCGCATTTGAACAAAAGCGACCCGCCAAAAACTCCTTCCTTTCCCAACGACAGCTAGTAAGTATATTTATTATTGCAGCAATATTTCTAAGTTATATTTGCAAAAAGACCATAACAATTTAGTTAATTAAATATTATTTTATAATTAAAAATCAACGTTCAATTTTTTATAAAGTTTTTCGGAGAAAAACTTGATTATATTTTCAAAAATTGGCTTGCCAGTTTTTTTAAGCATTTATTTGATATGAAATGTGAATAAATACATAAGTTTGGATCTTTTATATTGGCATTTATTTTCAATAGAACAAATTCAATTTATAAAAATCCCATCTGTTCCGAATTTAACGATCCGTTTATGCAATTGTTTCGGGGAAGAAAGGTTTAATTCTTGTGTCTGCATGAGCATGCGCGACAGCTGTTTTGCCATCTTGCAGAAAGGCTTGGTTGGTATCTTCTGTTCTTTGTGTTGAACCAAAAATTTTATGTTCTTTGTATAGGATCGCGATTTCTTTGTGTAATCTGCGATTCACAATCGAGCTTTTTTACTCCTGTTTCAACATGGCTGCTGGTTGTTGTGGTGCTAAGAAACAAAAATTGAACAATCATCACTCGAGTACTTGCTGCAACGGCAATGGAAGTTTAATCCAGCAACATAGTTATACTCCAAATATTTATAAAAATGGTGTGGTGGTATGTGTGGAAATGTGTTTCTTTTGCTTTGACGTTCTGTATTGCCATTTAAATCAGTACGATCCTCCCAAACCACCTAGTTTCCCAAATGATAGTTAGTAAGTACTTTTAATGCAGCAACTTTCGTAATTATGAAGTATATTTAGCGTTAAATTTTTATCTTATGTCTTATTTTTATGAATTCTCTTCTATTAATAGTTTATCTGTATTATAACTATTAAGTTTTAGCATATTATGGGAAGATAATGACAGTACTGAAATGTCCAATAAATTGAAATGTAACAATTGTTCTTACTGACATTTAATTTTCTTGTTTGTTTTTTTTTTCTAAATTATAAAATAGTTAACTGTCTTTTGTATTATTGGTTTAAATTTTAATATATAATTACTCCTTGTTCACTTTTTTAAGTTTCAATAGAAAATTAAATCAAGATTGCTGTGTGATAAATATTAAAAATTTCTTGTATAATTATGCTTTTTTTTCTTTTTTCCTGTATATCTACTCTTCTGCTTTAACTGGGGTTACTAAATAGCCAAAATATATTTTTACTGAATCAAATTTGAACATAACTTTTTAATTTTATTTTTTTATTCATGAATATTTTTTGCCAAAATATTTTCGTGACCAGTTTTATAGTAGCGTGACAATGATAAGAAATTTCTCAAGTTTAAAGAAATGTGAATTATCTAACTTTTCAGTTTTTTGAGGGATAGGAAAGGGAAGAGGATGAGAGTCTCCTTATGGTTGACATTATAGTTTATTAGATGTATGGATCAGTTTTAAATTCTAAAAAAATTTTGCTAGGAAATATATAGAATATAAATTTTCTAAAGAAATTTTAATGGCTTTCACAACAGTTTTGTGTATCAACAATTCATTTTTTTATCCTTTGTTTATTTTACTTGAAACTAAATATAACAAAGAAAGTATATTTCAACAATAGTTTAATATTTTGTAAGCGAAGTGAATCTTTTTAGTAGACATGAAGCATGTCAAATACTTTACTTGAATATGAATAAAATATGCTGATTGTTTTTTTATGTGACATTTAACAAGGTCTAATTAAAAAAAAAATAGTTGTAAGGGATTACATGGCATCTTTACATCTTTTAAAACTACATATGTTAATATCCTGATACAAAAAGAAATTAAATTAAATAATACAAAATTATAAAAAAAATCAATTTAAAAAATGCACAGTGGTGTAAAAAATCTTCATTTTCATATTAAAAATGATTATCTGTTATTAAATTATTTGATGGAATTATTATGTAGATAATATATATATTACTGTAGATTTACTTTATTATATATTTTATTTTTCTTACTATGATGGTCCAATTGTCAACAAGTATGAATATTCCATTATGAAAATTGCAATGTATATTTTGTAAAAATATAAATTATATACTTTCACCATTATCCAAGTGTGAATTACTATAATCCCAATGTGTTGTAATATTGGCTATACAGAATAAATAGCTAATACTCAAAAGCATTGAACAGAAATATAATTGCTCCAACTGATGCTTGAGTAGTTATAATAGTGTATTTAAAATGGTTTTGTGATTGCCTTAGCTGTAATCCATAAAATGGTTGCCTATTTTTAGTAATGGTTGAGACAAGTAAGCCTATATATATATTTGTGTGTGTGTAAAGCTTAATCCTAAAAATAACTTATTTTTATTTATTATAAAAGAACATTGATTTAAAAAATTCATATTTAATTTTTTTAAGTAATATAATATTAATTATTGTACTTATCAAGTTGGGATGAAAATTATACTATTTGAAATTAAATTAGAAAAACTAGTTCATTGCTAAGAAAAGGAACTTGCTATGCGATGTTCCTTTTCTCTTACAGAATAATCTCTTTCTGAGTACTTTAACAGAGCTTGAGTATTCTGTTTGTACAGCATTCATGCTAAAAGTCGTCTATCAGTAAGCTTTGATAAGTTTTTCTCGGGGACCTCACTTATGGAAATCCTTTTTTATAGAATCTATAAGACTTTGATTTTTGTGATATATAAAAATCAATAAAATTCCACTTAAACAAGAACAGATATAGTAAATCTTTTTCTCTTTAGTACTATTAATTTGACATCATGCAGAGTTTTAACAAAATAAGCAAAAAATATTTTAAAAGATTATGTGAGGAAAATATTTAAAAAGATTATGTGAGGAATTTTGCCATAATATTTATATGTTGTTAAGACACATATGTATTTTTTTTTTCCCTTTATTAAATCTGACAACTTGTAGTATCCTTATCTTGCCTTTGTTTCCATCGATCTGAAATTAACTCTGGGTCGCAACACAATATTCTAAATATCCAGATTTCTGTATATTAGTAAATGAGTAGTTATGTTAGGCTAGCTGAGATATATTTTTTTATTTGGCTTGTCTGCTGTGCAGATAACCCAAAATTGTAAAATATATTTATGGCTCAATTCTTTATTTTAGAAATTTTCAAAATATCTTAACATTTTAGGAAAATCATTAACCTTTTGCTCAATAGTCATCTAGAGCTTTCATTATATAAATTTCTTGACTAAAACTTATTGTAACAAATGTTTTATATCACGTGTTTGATTCATCTGCAATTGCCAAACCAGCATTCTAGTGGGCATTTGTGATATTAATTTGTTATAAAATTAATTAAATCTGTTAATAATTATGATACATATGCGTGTGTGTTGGTACTCTACAACCCACCATTTAAAATATAGCTTCTAAATTTGGATCATATATACCTTGGAAGGTGGAAATATGTACTTTGGAGCAATTTTTTTTAATTATTAGAATTTTAATTAAAAATTAAAATAAATTTTTGCTCTTTCCAAGCTGATTTTTAGTATCTAATTATTAAACTAAGCACCGTATTTAGAAATCTATTATTGCATTTTGAAGAATTTTATTTGTCATTTTAAGATTTTCACCTCAATTGCAGTCCCTTATTTGTAACATGGAAGATAGGCAAAGACCGAAGACTCCGTGGTTGCATAGGAACTTTTAATTCCATGAACTTGCATTCTGGTCTTAGAGAATATGCCGTAACTAGGTAAGTGATGTATAATTTATGCAAAATATAATAATAATAACAAAAGTAACTATATAATAAGTCATAAATTTCATTATGCTGTAAATAACTGTTTATTAACATGATTTTTCTTGTATATAATATTTAGGAATATCAATTAATGGAACAAAAAAATGCAATATTGTAAATTTTTTATATGTATTATGAAATAAAACTCTAAAGAGATAATTAATTTTATCAGATATTTCATTTTCTGTTATTTAATTAATTTTCTCTCTCGTATAATAGTAATCTTACCTTCATGTAATATTTGAATGCAGGTTAATCTTCTGAATTATGAAAAATTAAATTTTTAATTTTAGTATTTATAAATTTTTTTCATCTGTTCTAAGCAGCATAAAAAACGTTACATTATTCACATGCAATGCTATTGGTATTGACTTTCTTTCTTCTATTGATTTGAGCTTTTAAAGACATTTCTATTTCTTCATTATTTTTTGAAAATTTTTTAAGTGCTTGTATCTAATTTTGAATCCTTTATAAAATCATAATGGCTATAATATAAAATTATATAGCTATGATAACAAATTATAAAGTTGGTTTTGTAATTTTTTTAATGGATTGAAAGTTTTTTTTTTTTTCCTTTTTTTTTTAAGTTTTTTTTCTTCTTTTTTTTCTGTGGTATTTAATATTTCTTTTTCATCATTATTGATTTTAAAGTAATTCCCTTGGAAATTTTGTTTTTCATTGTATAACAGGAATTTATTGTTTTAAGATTCAAATTATATTGTTATGTTATAAAAATTTATTAATGCTTAATAAAAAAAAATTTCACAGTGCTTTTAAGGATAGTAGATTTAGCCCAATTACTAGAGATGAATTTGGGAAGTTGCATGTTTCTGTATCTATATTGAGACATTTTGAAGACGGAGAAGATTACATGGATTGGGAGGTATAAAAGTTTTTGATTTTTTTCTAATAATGTTCTTTATTAAATATCTTCTTTTGAAGTTCTTTAAAAATATTATTATAATTTTATTCCTTCACAGAAAAAAGTATAACTTACACACAGTTGTCATTTTTCCTTATTATGAATGGATGAGTTTTCTGTTTTGTTTATTTTATTAAAATATTTTTGCTGTACCCTTTCTACTCCAATTATAATAATTTTTCAGTGGAAATTTTAGCATTCTGTAGACTTTAGAGACATTTATAAAGTCTTTCTTTTCTTTTTTTACAGCTTTAAGGAATTGATGTTCTTGCTGCTATAGATTTAAACATTTGCCTAAAAAATTTGCAGGGAATTGTGACTATAAAAGGTTTTTTACTGCTCTTAATATTTTTTTTTTGGTTGTGTGCAAATTTAAGAATTATTAATGATATTTTTAAAAAATCTGATTCAAGCATTCTTTTAATTATAACTGCTTTTAAAATTTAATTGACAAGATTTATTGATAGCAAAAATAGTAACAAATCAAATCCGTTTTGATATTGAAAATAAGTCTAAATGGATTGGAGTTATTTTTAAACTGAGGCAATATAAAAGCATTAAATTAGGTGGCCATTATTATGAACAAATCAAGAAACTCATCCACAAGATAGATTCCAAGAAATGAAGCAATATCTCTGTCATAAGTATTAAATTGACATTTCCAGTCAATAATGCATTAAGGAAACAAGGGAGACTTACTTGAAATTTAGTTTCTGTAAATTATTGTTCCGTTTTGCATTTTTAGGAAATGCTGCAAGCAGTTTCCACATCTTATAATCTTGATTTTTAAGTTCTACAAAAATCAGTATTTAAACTGAAAAAGTTAATTTATGTGTTAAGAATGCTTTCCTTTTTAAATGCTTAAAGAGAGTGTTATTAAGAGAATATATATCTGCTGTTGTATTCAGTTCTAAGCTTGTTAAATATGCTGGTATTTAAATTTTATTTTTTATTTGCAGTTTTTATTAAATAGTACTTTTATCACTATTTGTTTAACAGCCAATTGATCTAATGTGGCATAGCTTTTATTTTCCTCATAACTTTCTAACTTGTATATTTCCAGGCAATGATTTTCTTTAAAAATTACTATTGGTTGAAATACAGGAACTTATTCAGCATTGTCTTCATGTTTTGCTGCTTTTTTATTATATGTAGGTAATTCCTTACTAGTCCCAGAAGCTGCCAATGGTTCATGTCCCTGGTAATGTGGATCTTGCATCACACACCTATGGCATGATGGATGGTGGTGATGGTATCCTCTCATTTCATTGAATTGTGCATATTTATGCCACCTTTGCTGAAATTCAAAATTTCAGTTTGGTTTTTCTGAGAAGAGAAAAATGCTAGTGTTATTTAAAACAAAGCAAACATTTTGTTTTTGACAATATATATTTTTAGATTGTAAATGTAATTGTGGAAAATGTTTGCATTGGTCACAATTTCATGCCTTGGAGAAAATTCAGTAGTGACCAGTAATTTAAGATAGTTTATAATTATGGCAAAAAAAGTAAAATAATTGTTTTTGTGTGTGGAGTACCTTTGACTGTAAGCAACTTACAGATATCAATTATAAAATACATTTTACTGTCAGAAGTTTAGATGAAAAGTTTGAAATGAAAGTCACTATGAATGATTTAGTATTGATTCCATAATTCTTTTATATTATTTAGCATCAGCTTTTTTTATTATTTACATTATATAAATTTTATTGATAGATTGGAATCCATGGGATCCGAATAGAATATACAACAGAAAAAGGTTCAAAAAGAACTGCCACATATCTTCCAGAAGTAGCTCCTGAACAAGGTATAAATTACGCTAATATATGTATTCAAATTTAAAATATAAATTTATTACACTTTTATTTGATTCATTTTTTGTTTGTTACTTTGTAATGAAAAAAAAATTTATTCACTGCTTAAAAAAAATACTGACAATATTTTCGTGATAATGATTTGTTACAGGTTGGGACCGTATTCAAACCATTGACTCCCTTCTTCGCAAAGGTGGCTACAAGGGTACTATAAGTAATGAAGTTCGTAAATCTATCCGTCTTACTCGCTACCAGAGCGAGAAGCTCACTGTCAGCTATCCTGAGTACAAGGAATATTGGAGGAGCCGTAACTGCTAACGCCACGCTCACGCCGACTGGGCTCAGACGGCGTGGAACCATATACCTCTCTAAATGAACATTTGCCTTCCTCTCTCTGAGGAATCTTCATATTCAGTCTTCAAAGAAGTTGTTTCTTTATGAAGTTCTTTCTTTCCAAAATATAATTTGAAAATAGGAACCACCTCCCTGAAATTTTTTTCCAGTTATTTCCTGATATATAAGTCAACCATTTAACTGCCATGCTCAAGCTGTAGAAAATTATTTCTGCGCTCAACTTTTAAATGTCAGACATTGTTATCCTGTATTCTAGATTGTTTAAATTATCTTCTTAGGAAGATTAAATACAGCTGAGTACAGGAAACAATTAATGTTTAAATCACATGGATATATAATTGCATGGTTTTAAAATTCAAATTGAATTTCTTTCAAAAAAAAAAGTGTTAATCTCATTTAATGTAATTGAATTATAAAATCATTTTTTAAAAATAGAAAGTAATTTGTCTTGGTACTTAATTTTATTGTATCATGTTGCTTAATTTGTATATTTTGATTTTTTTTTTTTAAGAGCAGCTCATTCTTTAATATCTAGTTGTTGGCTGTCTGTTATGAATCGCAATTTTTTTAAATATTTTTCTTTTCTTAAAAATAATTCATTAAATAAAAGTTTTTCTCCAAAAGATACATTTCTATATTTTGAAAGAAATTTCAAGAAAAAGTATCTCATCAATTAAAAAAGTGCTCACAGATATCTTTATCATAGTTTGAAGTACCATTAACTGGTCCTGGATATCTTGTTGATTAGGTTTTGTTCCCATTTCATAAGTCATACATTTATGCCAAAGAATGCTGATAAACCACTTTTATTTTTACAGTACATTTTCATAACTCTTCACCTATATTGTAAACATTGATTCTTGTTTTTTTTTTTTTTAAAGCATGTTGGTTTGATGTATGAAATTCTATTGGATATTTATTGGCTGTAGATTTTGTATTAAACTTATAAAATTTGAAAAAAACTGGAAAATATTTCAAAAATTTCCTTGAAATTGCAGTTGCTTGTACTTGATTTTATTATCATTAGATCAGAGGCTATATAGCTTTGAATTTGGCCAATTCAAAAATTTAAAGTTTTAGAAGCTTTTTTTTCATTCTCATCAATAGATAAGCACACTATTTTTAATAGAAAGTTAAAAAAAAGTGATAAGACTCTGCCAATGATATAATCATTAGATATCATATGTGTTTTTAAAAATCATAACAGTTTTTATAAATACTTCTATTTTTTGTTATTGTAGAATGTTTTCTATATGGTGAATTATTAATGTAAAATTGCTGTTTTTATTAATCAGTGAAATAATCATATGGATGTATTTAAAATAAAAGTGAATACTTAATGTTTAATGATTATTTGTTTTATAACTGCAAGCAATACATCCTAATATATTTTAAACTTTTTAATAATTCATTACATAGATATATAGTTGCTTAAATCTTGTAATGGGGGCATTCCTGCTTTGTGGTACTTCAATGGAAACATAATCAATTTGATACAATTTATTGAAGGGGAACTAAGCATTGCATAATTGCACTTTCATAAATAATTTTGAATTTCAATACTATTAAGTTCATCAGCTCAAGGTTGCAACATGAGAAATATTTATAGACAAATGTCAAATGTGACATTAATGTTTGGATTTATTTTCATTCTAACACATTTTTTAACAAAACATGTAAAGTTGATAATCCTTGAGGTTGCTGTAATAACATAGTATTTGAGGAGGTGGCTCAATTACTATGAAGGAAAATTAGTTGTTCATTTTATGTCATATCTAAAGCCAAATATAAGAAATCAAAAATCTACTACTAAATTCCAGTTGTCATTTACTCTTGTTAAAGCACTGATTGAGATTGGAGTGGGGGGGGGGGAGATCATGCTCACAGGATACTCTACTAGGGTACAGAACTTTTAAGCTGAATTTCATTTATAGGTTATGAGAAAGATGTCTGCTTAACTGGCGATAGTAAACAATAAATGGTAGCAGAATTATAATGGGAAAGAATTACTATAATTCCACATTTCTTTTCCAGAATTGAAGATCTGGGCTTATAAAACAATGGGGAAAAAGTTATTATTCTATACCTGTTCATATGAATTAAATTAGGACTTTTTAATATGCATGGCCGATGAACATCATGATATATTGTCCAACAAACATCAATATTTCGTGATATCAGTATTTATTCATAGTTATTATGAATAGCATCTTTTAACATACTGACTAATCAGAACAGCTCCAAATAAAAGGAAGCTTCATTTTATGTAATAAAATTCATGTTTTTTTTTTTGAATAAAAATAGAAAATTAATGTGTTAAAACCCCTTTTATAAAGTATATCAATGCCAAAGCAATTTCTTCATGTTACAATTTATTATATAGCATTTTTTAAATAATATAATGATTTTAAAAAGTTTACCTTTTTTACTGCTGATTAAAAAGAAGGAAAACAAAAAAACTTCAATTTCTTTCATTATTATTTTTTTTTAAAGGAAAACGATATAATAATGCTTTTAGCAAGTAAAATTAAGTCGTTTAAAAAAAACCTGAATTCAAAATTTGATGTCTTGACAAATTTTGTATAGGAATTGCATACATTTTCATACATATTTTAATAGTTATTTAATTTAAATATATAAAATTTTAACAATAGGATTATTAGATAATTAAATATAATTAATACTAGATAATAATTAAAATTAATTACTAAATTTAATATTTCAAAATTCAAATAGAGATGAAAATCAGTAATACCAAAATGAGTAAAACATTAATAAATATTATGAAGGATAAATTTATTTACAGACAAATGAAGCAATACATTAAAATTTTTTGGAAAGGATCATGATCAAATGAAAGAAAAATATGCTATTGTATATCATTAATATAAAACTCAATGAAAAAAATAACCGGCACTCGTGTATAGTGCTATATTTCTGAATATTTAAATTCTAGCCAATTTTTCTGTCAGCATTTAGGCATTTTATGAAATTCGAAATGAAATTTAAAAAAATTTTAATGAAGGGAGAAAATGAAAAACGATTATATAAAAAGCAGCTGAAAGATTGAAAAATTACCACTAAAATATCTTTACATTAAAAACAAGAAAACAATTTCTTAAGTCAATTGAATGCAGAATTTTTAAATCAATTCAGAATACTTTTTCTTTTCAAATATAAACTAATTGAAAGTGTGTGTACGCACATATCTATGTTAGTACCGTACATGGCAGACTGTTAGGCCCTGTAAGCTACTAAATACAGCACAAATATATTTGGAAGGTGAAAATATATACATTGGAACATTTATTTTTTAATTAGTTAAAAATTAAGTGAAATTTTTCATGTTCCATATTAAGCCTCAAAAATATATTAAGAATCAAAATAGATTAAAATGTCATTTTAAAAATTGTCTTTTTAATTATTCCAATCTAATAGTTGTGTAAATTTTTACTAAATTTTGGCAATTTTTAAAAAATATTATTTTCCGTAATTTTCAACAATTGATTACATTATTGAACTGAAATTCCATTTTCATTGTTTAATTGTATGCTTTTCTTCCATTGTTGAAAGTTGTGGAAGAATTTTGTTTAATATTTGTATACTGAATTAGAAAATGAAGTTACAATATTATGAAAGTTAGAAAATGAATGATCGAGACAGTTCTGTTTTTATTATTACTCTGACATATTGGATAACTCTTTGCTTTGGTCTTTACACAAATGAATTCAACTTATATAAACCTTTTAAAATTGCTGGTTTAGAAATTTTTTCTTGATGGAATGGTTAATATTAAGTCGAATGTTGTGCTATCCATAGGACGCTTAATTGAAAGTAAGCACAATCAGTGTTCCCTGTGATTTAGTTTTCTGTCAAAAGCAGCTAGTATCTCATAAAGTAAAGTATATCGGAAATTTATCCATTAAAAATAATCTTTATCTTAAATAAAATATTGTAATAAAAAATATGAAATTGAAAAAAAAAATTTTTTTTAAAGATGTAAAATTACAAATTTATGCATTTTTAAAAATATAAAAACATACTACAGAAAAATGTGGTACTGAAAAGTTTTAAAAAAATGCCAATATACTTTCTATTAATATATAAAACAGTGCCTTGAAATTCAGTCGTAAAATATGACTGATTCTCAACAATCATGCAAATTCGGTCATTATTGAAATTTCGAAATTACCAAAAATTTGATAAATATCGAAAATTCTATAAGTGTCAGCAGTTCGATCAAGCACTCAAACTAGTTTTGAAAGGAGTTGGAATTCCTAATGTTTATCATTTTAGGAGGAAATGACTTCTTTTCCATTGTCTATTCTTGTGCCCTTAAAGGTGGAGGGGAAGGAATTCCCATTCACAAAAGGACATTTGCACAAAATTTCATTTCCCATGTGTTGTTACCATTTATGCAGAAAATCCATGTCATGACATATGCTGTATGTGTAGAAAGCCTTTAATGGCAGATTATTAAGCTTTCTCATTTAATTTTGTCTTGCATTGGAAACGCTGATACTAATCTCTCGCATGTATTATTGTATAAAGATCTGAAATTTAAAAAAAAAAAATTGCTTTTATATTTGTTTACATCTGAAACAGAGAATTTGAAAGTTATTTGCTTTACTAATTCTAAGCAAAGTTTTTTTTTTTTTTTTTTTTTTTCCACTTTTGGTACAATCATTCTATACATCTCGGTTATAATAATGTATTTATTATCTTACAGTAAGTAATGCTTATATTATGTACTAAAAGAAGTTGCACTTGAATTTCAAATTTATTTAATAAGAATATTTATATATTAAGTTAAACCTTCATGCCTTTGGTTACTTAGAACATTAAAGACTTTCTTTGCTTTGATTCCAATTTTGACAGTAAAGATTATTATATTAAATTAAAATTGAACTTTAAAAAGTCACGATCAAAAATTAAAAACAGCACTTAAATTTAAAGCGAATTTATAAAGAATTTAGTTTCTTTGCTTTACAATGCATATCAGTGATTTTTGACTAATAAAACTTGTATAGAAAGAATTAAACAACAATTAAAAAAAAACACTTGGGAAATTATGGCAACGTTCGAATTAAACATATTTGCTTTGAATTTCAAATTTAAGTTAACGTATTTTAGTGAAATAATAATATCTTATGCAATGTTCTAATTGGATAAATGATACAATGTTTTTTAATTAAATAATTTTTCGCATCTGTTTCTGAACAGATACGTTTGAAGTTCAATTATTTGTATGATTTTTAAATTTAATTCATAAAGGTATTAAAAATTATAACAGAACTATTTTACCAATATTTCTGGAAAATAGTTCTCATGTTTAAAATGAATAGTGCATAAAAAAGTTACTTGAATTGTAAATATAAATGAAAATAAAAGATACATAATTCTTTTGTTATATTGAAATATAAATTTGTTGATGGTATCATTAAGTTAGGCAACAGAAAATAGTTTATTCCAAAATAACATGCTTAAAACAAGTATTTTTATATATTAGAATATGACACAAATTAAGTATTAAGGTGGAAAACAATAAAGAGAGAGGGGGGAAGGGAAAAAAAACACTAACCGTAAATCAAAAACTCAAATTAAATGTATCGATTTAATGCATCACGATTCATGATTATAAGATCGATATTTTTCGAAAACTAATATAAAAAATTCGATTTTTTTCTTTTTTTTTTACGATTTATTGAAAATGGCACAGCCTAAGCTCACTAGGCATTCGTTTTTAAAAGAAAAAATAGTAACATTGTGAAATATATAAGAATCCTGAGAAAATTAAAATCCTACTTTTTTTACTTAAATAATTATTTAAAATG
The DNA here is from genome assembly GCA_026543865.1 of Argiope aurantia. Taxonomy (NCBI): domain Eukaryota; kingdom Metazoa; phylum Arthropoda; class Arachnida; order Araneae; family Araneidae; genus Argiope; species Argiope aurantia. Next base: position 2,050,762 of record JAPMOR010050358.1, on the reverse strand, counting down.
TTTTTGGGAATAATTTATTGAATATATTAAAAAAAGTGAATGAGTTCATAAGATTTTTAGGGTTCGTTATACAGATGGTTGCTTTTGATCAATTTTATAATCATCTTAAAAATCGCTTCATGAGCTCATTATATTAATATAAATTTTCAAAGGAATTTTGTAAGTTTTTTGCATAAATAAACTTAAAGATAAACCTCAACACAATTTGGAGCAGCAGATTAAAAAAAAAAAATTATATGTTTCTCGTGTAAAAAAACAAATATGTTAGCTTCTATTCAAAATATGGTGATTATGTCATTATTTTTACTATGGCATTTTTAAGTAAGCTTAGGGTATAGGAGTTGAATAAAACCTTTTCCTTAGTAATTTTTTAAAAATATTTTGATTGAAGAGAAAAGTAGCAACACTAAAAAAAAATAAAAAATAAAAAAAATCTACAATATTTAACTAAATAGAGATCAGAAGAATCGAAAATTAAAGGAAAAATTATTTTCTTTTAATATGAAAGATTTTTTTACATTATTAAATGAAATTTATTTACATAGTCTGTTAATTTTACCAGTAATCTACAATAAAAAGAACATCCCATCTACTCTTGTATTTATCATCCTATATTTTTATGCACTGATGAAATTACCTTTTTTTTGTCATTGGTAAAAAAACATTTTCTCCGAATATAATCAAAGTTAATTTTTTTTTTTAAATCGAGACATTGTATTTTTTAAAAATCTGAGTGTAATGTTTTCACAGGTAGATATTTAGCTGGTTAAATGCATATAAGAAAATTTAATTTTAATTAATTAAGTTTAAAGATAGCTCACACCTCTTACTAGAAGAATCCATAGAATAAGTCATTTCCAAAGTAATTTAATCATATGGAAAAAAAATCTTAATATCTTCAAATATTTTTATTAAAAAGAAATGTTACATGAAATATAATAAATGTTGAATACTAACAGTTCTTATTTACTAACAGTTCTAATTTGGATAAAATTTCAGTTTTTCTTTCCAATGAAATTGAAGAAAAAAGATTGTTTTTCAGATGTAACAAGACAGGCTGCAATAACTTGAATGGTGATGGATGCATAAATAAATCTAGGATTTTTAGTGATCAGCTTGAGCCATAAATTGAATAGTTCCTTGGGTGCTCGATGAATAGATGGCACTGGATAAGTCAGCAGCTTGTCAGAAATATAGAATCCAATAACAGGAGATAAAACAAGAGGGTAGGCGACCCCTAATGATGCTTGCATAAGACCAGCTTTAGTTACAATACAAAGTGGACAGCTTTCAAACCCTAGTATTTGTCTAGTTATATAATTAGCATGAAAACCTTCAGTTAGAACATATGATAATGCAGCTACAGGGACGTAACAAGTCATTCGAGCATATGGCCTCAAATTCAATTGTTTGCGGATACTGTGCATGATTAAAGAACCATTCACTGCATTCATAATCCCAAGAAGGTCACTTCCATATTTGAAAGACCATCTATAATAATAAAAATATTAACAATTAAAAGTATTGATAGAAAAAGAAAAAAATTATATGAATACACACATATTTTTGAACCAGCAAAATGAATAAAAGTGAAAAAAGCAATAAATCTATTTTATAAAAAGCAATTATTTTTATTTGCCAAACAAATGAAAGATCTTCAGATAAATAATAAAAAATTAATATCATGCAAGTGAATAAACAAAATACATAAAACGAGGTAAAGTAACAGATGTTTTTAAATTAACAAGTAAATAGAGCAGTTAATTCACAAAATTTTCCAATGAATGCTGCATTATGCTAACATAATGAGAATATTTATTGAAAACTATTTTTAACAAACAATTGTTAAAAAATTGACATGAAAATCAATTATCTGTAAAATATGCAAGTTATATATAACTTTTCTTGAAAGTTTTCAAGAACTTTAGTATTAAGGAAATACAAAATCAAAAATATCTTTTTTTGAAAAAAAAAAAAAAAAGAGTGGTACATAATAATACATTAAAGAAGTTCACAAACATTTATAAGAAGAATGCATAAATATTTTCTCTAATATATATTTCTACAATAAGATACTTTTTGTGCATGTGTCAGAATATGTTTATTTAATCAAAATTGGAGCAAGAAGAAAGATGAGAGAAGGAAATGTTTACATTTACCAATAAGATGAACTCGGGACTGTATGTGGACATATGAGCTGTAAAAACTTGCCAATAATTCATAATATTAGTCAAAAACACTAATTCACAATAAAAAATTTTAAAATAATTTTTATTTACTGTAAGGGACCTAAACATTAAAAATTATGTTGAATAAATAGAAGATTTTTGTTCTTAAAATAAACAATTTAATTTCAATTTTTTTACAAAAAGAAAATCTTTTAGTTAAAATATTTCTTTTTTTAATTTGTTATTCAATTTTTTGCTAACATTTGAGAATAACAAAAGTATATAATCTCAATCACATTTAATGATATTATATAAAATATTGTTCATGCTATTCCTAATTTTTTTTTCCAACTTGAACTAAGCATATAAGTAATCAATATGAAATTTTGAGTTAAAATAAAATAATAGTCAGAAATAACACAACACTCATATATACTTGAAAAGAAACCAAACAAAAAAGTATCTAATGAGAAAGAAATGACGAAGAATTCTGAAAATGTGCTCATCTTTCCACATGTCACTCCTTAGCAAAGAAAAATAATCGAAAAATCATAGTCTCAAGATACTGAAACAAACAATATTTTGCATTAGTGTCTATTTTGTCCCGGTGCAAAATTTGATACACAAAATTACATAATAAATTAACTTCTTTAAATTCACTTGGTATAGTTTTGAGGTATTGTGCTTGCATACACACAGGCAGTCTATATTTTGACTGTATTAGTCAAATCTTTTATACTGATCTTAAGTTTTAATTTTAAATTACATAAGGAATATTTATTTCTTTAGCTTATGTTCTTTTTGAGTCATTATATCCCCATACACATGAATAAACAGCACCCATCAGTTGCAAATTCACTAATGCTGGGAGATGCAGATTAAAAACATGGATGATAATAAAATATTCAATGTTTAAGAACGAAATAGTCAATTCCTAGTCATAGGTAAAAAAGTTGCAACTTCTTTCCATTACTTCTATAAAACTAACATTTCAGAAATAAGGTTTATAACAACTTTACATTAAATAAATAAATAATTGTTTGCATGTTTTATAGAAGGATGAGCTTCATATGAATAGTGACAACTTACTATTATGAATAGAAAAAAAATGTAAAAGAAATAATTTATGACAGAACATGATAGAAATGTATTGGATTTGTATAATGTTCTCTCCACATCATCTCAAAACTGGAAAACATGTTAATATTATTTTAACTTCAAGATATATGATCAAAACTGATAAAAAAAATACTTAATGGAACTCCTGTCTTTACTGACATTAAAAGTTCCCCAGTTAACTTGTTCATGTATAATTTTCAGATACAATTTATTGAAAGATATAGATAATCAAGTTATAACAGCATTCCCATAGATCCCCCCCCCCTCACCTTTTAACTCATTCAATAATGTAATGTTGATTACTTTCCTAAGAAGAAATAGCTGAGAAATAACTTTCTTTAAACAATGAACGTTTCTGATACTTCAGTTCAGATTAGATGTCAAACAAAATTTAAAGATTGTTCTGAAGAGAATGTAGTCTGCTTGATTTTTAAACTAGTGTATGTCAAGTAAAAGTTTCGCTTGGTTTTTTTAGCTTGGTGTTTCAACAATGAGTTACATAGAGAAATTCTTTGAAATCCAAATTTCTTCCAAATTGATGATTTTCACCCGAGTCTTTCTAAATAGCATATATTTTATTTAAATTTTAATTAACTGCATAATATTTGAGTAGAAAACGCTAAATGGTTCAATAAAAAATTGACTTCCATAGACTTTTGTTTACAAGTTAATAAATAAATCACCATAAAATTCTATTTCAATCAGGGAAGTAATGTGTGTGTGTGTAACACAGCTTGGTGTCTGAAATTAAAAAACATATCAACAAGGACATGGATGGAAAGAACAATAGAGCTTATTCTGGGTGTTTTGAATAGGATGGAGCTAATGCATACATATACAAAAGCATTTGAATCAGTCTGAGCACTATGCACAATAATAAAATATTTATATAAAATCCATATCTAATAGCTATAAAATCATATTGGAATGATTCAACACAAACTAAGATTTTACATTTTCAGATGTGGTACCACATATATATTAATGTGGTAAAACATTAAGACCACTTTACAAATCTTGAGAACAGGCTGTATTACAATGTGTACGCTTTCAACAGGAATATGTAAAATTGTTTAAAGAAATAATATCATATGCTACAGTTATCTGTAGAAAAATTTTTTGTTTCTGCATGAGTGACAACTACGATTTAAGAAAATTCAACAAAGGGTAGATTATCATCAGTTGAATTAACATTTCAGAAATGTCAGAAGTTATTGATTATTTTTGTACTATAATAATTCTTATCTACAAAAAATACATTAATGAACACAGAAATGAGGAATAGTTGGAAATAGCTTTGATATATCTCATCTGAAACAATAGATGTTGTAAACTGACATATTTAATAAAGAACAATTACGGCCATTCCAATGTTTGATCAGTTACACATTTCAATGCGTAGCAAAGCAGAAATGTTTTGGAGTGTGCACAGCAGCAAAAATAATTAGATACAGGAAATCTTTACTGCTTATCGAACCAAAGTTCCACAGCCGAATTAACATCCCACAGGGTGCGTTACTGCTTACAGTGGGTTATTAATATGGAACTTCTGAAAAACAGAAAAGTTTTGTCTGGTCAGAAAAAGTTATTTCTCCTACATCTTATTCACGACAGGAGCAATTAGGAACAGCCACTTGGCTAATGCAAGACAAATACAACTCAGGATGCTGACAGCTCAATTATGACAAAAGGGACATTCATATGACCAGTTATATGGCTCTGGTTGTCACACACACCATTAAATTTATTCATAATATCTATTTTCTTAAAGAGTAATGTACTTTTCCAACAAGACAAAATTGCTGTCAGCAGTCAAAATTGTGTCCACATGGTTACAAGAGCATGATTCAGAGTTCCGCTCATTGCTTAAACCAGCAAATGCCTCAGATTTTAATCCATTCGAGCATTTACGAGATGTCATACAAAAATCGCACATAATACATCAATGCATGTAAATTAAGAGCTGTGTGTTGACATTAGGCCTCTCTAGGTCAAGGATATAATTCTGCTGATCTCCAGTTTACCCTTTTTTTTTATTTCTCATTCCCTTCCCCTGTTTCTCCCCTTTTCTTTGTAATTTATCATACAATAAGAATTTCTTACTGCAGAAAGAAAGTACAAGGGCAGTCTAACAATATCCAACCTTCAATTTTCATGTGTACGGTAATGATGCTAGAGAGACGCCAATCAAATTTTGTCAAAAGCCTGGTTATTCTCAAAGCAAAATAATTTGTAAGAGTCAGTAAGTGTTTGTAGATGATTCCATGGAGGTAACATAAGTGAAAGAGTGGTTTAACCAATTCAAAAATGGCCACACATAGATGGAGACGATTACAAATGCATTGCGAATATGTACTAAAGGATAAACAGCGACAAAAGAGTGCTATCAACAAGTTTTACACGGACTGAGAGATGCAGTTTGATGCAAAAGACAGATTTAAGGATGACGAAAAAATGGTAATGGCATCATGACGACGCTCCAGCTCATTCATCACACTTGATCCAGACTGAACACAAAATAACAGCCGTTTCCCAAATTCCCTACTCTCCAGATATGGCTCCTTGCGATTTCTGTTTGTTTCCGAAATGGAAGATGCCATAGAAAGAATCCCGTTTTGAAAGAAAAGAAGCGATAATACATAATGCGACAAAGGAGATGAACATTACGCCAAAAGAAGCCTTCCAGGAGTTTTTCGGTAGTGGAAGGATCGAAGGGCATGTGTGAAGGCGCAAAGATCCTGCTTTGAAGGGGATTCGGGTCCCAATTTCGTCATATAAGTAATATATTTTTCCTGGTCAAAGGTCAGATACTTTTTAGACAGCCTTTGTAATTCTTCCTTCCTTACTACACATCCTTCCTTACCCTATCAGGCAGAGCTTCCAAATTGCTGAGAAATAATGCTTAGTATAATAATGAAGCTGCTTGAAGCAATATGATTGATGCACAAATATAAATTGAAATGCCTATGAATCAAGCCAATGAAAGACCCAGAAAAAACAAGATAGTAATATGTCTATGATATGTCACAAGATTCCAATGACCATTAAAAAAACGTTAAAATATACTAGTAAGGTATATTTACAAAAAAAAAACTGGTATTGCCGGCAGATTAATTGTTTTATATACAAGGTTTCAAAAAATAAGTTTCCCACTTCAGAGGGCTCTACAATGCATTCCGCTAATTTAAATTAGATAAAATTTAAACTAAACATAATACAAATAATGCATATAACATTAATTAAACAAAAAAATTTACATATTATCAAAATGTACAAAGATGTAATATATAAAAAAATATATATATATTTCATATACTTTATAAACAAACATTTCATATGCAAATATCTCATATTTGTATAAATGTAAAAAAAAAGTAGCATTAAAATTGCACAAATGTTTTCAGTCATGTTAAAAAAATAAGCTCTAATTTCAGAATCATATTTTCCACAACTGACCAAAATTAATCAGTCAGAAATCAAGAATGTGATACCAAATCTGTTCTTCAGATCTGCCTTTTGATGGTAGGTACTGCCTTTCTGAAAATCTTACAACTAAAAGTTGAAGGGGGTGATATCTGATGAACGAGATGTCCCATACTACATAAATATGATGTCCTGAAGGCATCCATGCAATTTAAGTAGTTGGATGATGGCAGAGAAAATGAAAATGATGGCAGATCCTCTATGCATATGTATTCTCTTAGCAATTGCTTTGCATGACAATCAATATAAGATGTCCCATACTACATAAATATGATGTCCTGAAGGCATCCATGCAATTTAAGTAGTTAGATTACAAAATCCCACAGAATATGACAGAGCTGTTGTTGGGAACCGAAATGAATAATTGTTTCCAATTGTGCTGTTGCCTAGCGACCGTTTCTATGTACATATGTTTTCTTGTCTTTAAATAGCACCATTGCCTAGCAACTGTTTCTATGTATATATGTTTTGTTGTCTTTAAATAGCGCCATTGCCAAACAACTGTTTCCATGTATGTATGTCTTGCTGTTTTTAAAATAAAGTTATTCTGTTCTGTTTTCTAGCAAGCGTTGCGTCTTTTAATTCAATCGACAGCCATAAAGGCATCGGGTAGATGCAAGGGTCCTGTTAAAGATGAGAAGATTTATTTAGATAAATTTTATTTGCTTTGAAGAAATATTTTCACTTAAAAGCTGTTGTCCTGTGGAACAAATTTGGTTCCACTTATCATCTGTTGAAATAAATATGGTCTAATATTAAAGGCATCCATAAACTAAAACCATATTATCACATTTTCCAAGATTCAAGAGTTGTTCATGGATAATGCAAGGGTTTTTCTCAGTTGACAACTGTGGATATTAATTACCCACTGAGGCAAGAGCGAACTTCATTCCTCCATAGAAAGATCCATGATTTAATGATTATAACCATCACTCCAGCAAAAAAACTGATGTAAAAAAGTTTTGCGAATATCTCCCTCCTTTGATAGGTGCACAGGCTGGATTTTGTAAGGATGAAAATGCAAAAATTCATTGTAAGATTTTCAGTATAATGGAATATGGCTTATCCAATAGACGGGAAACAACTAACATGCCCAAATTACAATATGGAGATTGATGGGTGGCTTCAATAACTGTGGTAAACACATTTTCAATGCCAGAAGATAGGATTTGCTTTTATCCTCTATTTGAAAGAATATCAAATTGCCCAGTTGCTTTAAATTTTTGTATCATTTTACATAGGACACATAGAGACATAGAATTTCTTCATATCCATTTTTTACAAATAAATTCTTTTACAGCTGCAATGGAATTATTACTTTTGATAGTACAATTTTACCAGTACAGCTTTTCTTGCAATGTAAGCATGATGTGCAGAGAAGTAACTAATATTCTTGTAGAATCTGCCTTCTTTTTATCTATAGAATAATTCTAATAGACATGCACTATACAAATGAAATTTCACATTTACAATACATGAAAATAAACACCATTTATGTTGTAGCATTGCTTACTGGTAGAATTTTGTATTAAAATCTTTTATTTAATAAATGTCAAGCGCATCATTTAAATTACAGGTAGTCAAATTATCTTATTTAGATCAACAGTATGATTCCAGAACCCTCTGAAATAAAAAACTTATTTCTTGCTAACCTTATATATATAATTTATCCTGATAATATACTTCATAAAGATTATTTTGAAAATCATGCTATTGATTTCCTACTTTTATAAACATTAAAAAATGAATATAAAAGCCAACTGTACTATAATTTTGATAATTTTTTTCTGTACATTGACTATTTATTTCTTATTTTCTACTTGTTTCCCTTTTGTACTTTGTTTTATGTCATATTTCTGAATTTCTCCTTAATTGCCCTTTGGTCAGTTACATTTCTGACTATCATATACCAGAGTGTATGACTATTTATTCAACTCGTCCATATAGTTTCACCATAAAAATAGGCTGAAATGGGTTCTGATATCTTCATAAAACTTTGTTTCAATGACATTTTAACAGCAATGCATTATTTTTCTATTCTAAAATATTAAAAATGCATTTTCTAGCTTCCATAAAAAAAAAAATCAGAATGTTCTCAGCAATATTATAAGGAAATGCACTAGATCATAAAATAATTCTAGAGAATTAATGAAAAAGCATACTTACACTTCAGATTGTGGTGTCCATGATTTAATCATAACATCAGTAAATTCTTTAGTCATAAATCTATTGACATGTGGATTGTCTTTTGAATAAATTCGTTCCATTCTTGCACTCTATTCTTTTGTTTTGCTAGAAATTACACATTAAAAAATTGATGATTATTCAAAACTGATCATAAAATATTATACATTCATTGTCATATTTCTGTAAATATAAGCAATATCTGCACACTCCTTACACAAATCTACAGTTTTTAGCCAACCATCATGAACTGTACATAACAAAAGGGAAAATGCTGTTACCTTTTAAATAGCAAAAGTTAAATTTTCATTGCAATATAAGATTTGTCAACAATTTTTGAAAAAAATATTGCATGAGATGGTTTTTATAAAATGTAAAAAATTATTTTTCATATGACAATAGTTTAAATTCTGTAGGATATTTAACTTAATTTTTTTAATACATTTTTGAAAATAATGTGCAATATTTTCAATAATGCAAATGACATATTTATTACCTTGTTTATATGATTATAAAATCTTCCACCCTCATTATTAGCACAAGAGAGGGTCTACTACTATCTTCCTTTGCAGCTTCTAACTGTGCAGTTGTATGTAGCTTGTCAAAGAGTTGGTACACTAAGGTATCTACGGATTTATGTTCCAGAAAAAACATTTTCATCAGACTTTCCAATGAATTTGCAAAAATGATCATTATATATAATCTAACATTTTGATACTTGATTTCCTTTCTTTAATGTTTTACTTAGTTTATAAAATTCAATCTTATAAACCTAAGATGAATTTTTTTATTCATAACTAATAATTTCTTAGCTTTAGGTGACATCAATTTGAAATCATTTTGTTGCATGGCTTTAATTCAAAATGTCTAATTATTATCTTAATTCCTTTTTTTAAGAAAATGCATAGTTTATACTTCATACAATTAAACACATTATTAGCTTTTCTAATTAAGCTAAGTGTATCAAGTGACCAAAAAAAAAAAAAAACAGTTTGAAATATAGTTCCCTTATGAACAGTGACACATATAAATGAATAATAGTACAGAAAGTTTTCTTATAGTTTGAAATATGTGCTTTAAGAAAATTAATTTTACAATTTATAAGTCAAAAATCTTTCCAATGTCAAATATTACATTCTTCACTTTTCTTGCAAGTTCAATCTAATTGCATTGAACATTTATTCTTAGAAGATAATACTAAGGTGCACTGTGAGAAACACATGCAAAAATTTACGCATTTCAGTGAAAAACATTAAGCATGTTCGTACATGTCCATGCATTTTATACGCAATAGATTTTCTGTTTTATAATAAACTGCAGGATTTATAGAAAAAAATTAAAAACATTTTTACATTTTAAATGCGTATTTTTAAATTTTAATCTGGAACAAAATTGAATTTTTATATTTTAATTGAAATATTCTAATATATGGCAAATTCTAAAAATGGTGATAAGATTGTTTAGAAAATGAATCGAACATCATCACTTATTTCAAAGGAGATATTTATCATTATGTAATAATACTAGAAAATTTGAGTTATAAGCAAATTGAATAGAATCTATATATATTACAAATATTGGCGATTTAAATAATCGGTAAATTGAACAAAAATATATTAAGCAATTAACTGTATATTGAGTAAAGGGAGTTTTATCATTTTCTAATGTAAACAAATATTAATTACACACACACACATAAAAAAAACCCATAATTAATCAGGAACCAACTACACATTCATTCAGAAAATTTTTCAATAATAGAAAATAATGACATATTTTTATCATCATAATTTTAAATTTAAGTTCAGAATTTTTTGGGAAAAAAATGAAAGAACTTTTACATCATAAAAATTTTTATGTTCTTATGTGTATAATTAAATAAAATTTCACATAAAAAGTAACTGACTATATTTTTTCTGTAATTTTATAATACACAACTAAAATTTTAAAATTTAAATGGCAAAAAATCTCACAGCATTATCTGCTATTTATAAATTAAACAGAATGAAATGATATATTCAGCTTTTATTTATATGAAATAAATTATATAAGTATTTATTAAATAATGCACTGGGAAACAAATTTTAGGCAACTAAAGTAAAAAAAAAAAAAAAAAATAATAACAAACGGAAACAAGTTGCGGAAGGGTTTCAGGAAGTATACAAGTCCCTTGAGGAACAGCGATTCAAAGAAATAACCTTATTTATTTATTATTAGTTTTTATCAGGATGTTAACAATGTAAAATCTTGTCTCAGAGATTTAATGAAGCAAAGCTATTGTTTTGAATTTCATTATAATAAAAATTACCGTTACAAATTGTGTATGAAATTAATTTTTAAAAATAATTAAATAATTAAAAAAAATTAAATAAAAAATTGGTACCACTAAAAAACTAAATTTTTTTTTATCTCTAAGATGGTGTAAAAATATTTTTTTGAATAAATAATCAATATCAAACTAAGGATTTCAATTAGTGGCTTTAATTATGTCATATTTATGCTCAAAATATAGAAATAAATTGAAATTTAGTCGGCCTTTTCTTTTTCACCAAAATTAAATGTAATTGTACAATTTACAGTCTTACTTTCTATTTTGTATCTTCAATTGTTCTTCTCGGAAAAGTTTCATAACTTCCGGGGACTGGAGCAATGCTGCTTTCTTTTCATTCAGAACTTCTTCCAAAACAGAATTCTTCATATAATCAGAACCAGTATCTGTCGAAATATCCCGCCCGAAATTTAACCCTGCTGAACTATCATTACTAGATCCTTCTAATTTTGTGGGGCATGTTTTGTTAACAGAAACTCTTCCTGAACATGAAGGCATTAAGCTATCAAGGGATGCTGAACAGTGTGGTGAAGTTTCGTTTCTTATTTCGGAGTTTCGATCAGATGTTGCATTGGTAGAGCATTTCTTTTTAGTATTCTTAGCTTTTGACATGGCAGATGTCGAAAATCAAAGGGAAATATAAAAATAACATTAATTACCTAAAGTGACTGACTTTCTTCGTTGAGATACTATTTAATTTTATTTATTCATTTATTTTACATTTATCCATTTCATAATAAAATTGACCGGCCTGATGGCAAATGTTATTGAAATGTTTTGTTATCAGTTACAGTGCAAGTTAAAATTTAACCGCAAACGAATAAAACGTATTTTTAGCACATTCTTATGTATTTTAAATGCATATATGCATATATATGTTTGCTTTAAAAAATTAAAACGAAAGTGAATATGTTCGAAATTAACTTTTTTAATATGATTTTTCCAACTTTCATTCAGAAGGAGAAGAACAGATATTTTTTTTTTTATTTTAACTGTCGGGATAAGTACTCTCCTTCTCACTACTGTCAACAGAAATAGTTTCTGTTTTTCATTATCACATGATTTAATATTTAACAAGATTTTTTTAATTTCGTGAGGTAAATGCTATTTAAATTTTATAAGACATCTTACAGTTTGTTTCGAACACACCTAAGTTTGTCCGTGAAGCTGCACTAAAAGTAGTATTAAATCTTAGCTGTCTGTTTTCTGAGTTCAAGTGTTAGTGAAATTTATCAAAAAAGAAAGTTTTAAAAATAATTTTAAAATTTTCTTTCTTTCATTTTTTTTTGTTTTGAATATTTGAAAATATCTTTTATTTTCTACAGGATGTCCACTTTTGCGGCAGAAAAAGTCAACCATCAAGTTGGTTACATGGTTATTCATGAAAAAGGAGGTTTAATTTCAGTAAGCGCATTATTCATATTTTATTATTAATTTGTATGTAAATAATTTTATTCCAGTTATGTTCCTGTCTATCTAATGAAGAGAAATCACGTTAACAATTAATATTGATACAAGTGTTCCAGAAAAACATTAAACTTTTTTTAATCTTAAATTAATTATAAGTTTGATTGTATTAAACGAAAAATATGTAATACTTTTTCGGTTGTATTGATTTTACTGCGAATTTTCAATCCCAATTGATTAATTGAGGGTACAGTATAAATGTGCTATTTGTGTCATTGATAGAAATTAACAAAAGGTTTTATTCTAGTAATGTATTTCAATTTAATTATTTTCTTAATTATTTTAATTAATTTCTTTGTGAATGTGTTACTATTGTAAATATTTTAATGCAGCAGGACAATATATGTATATATCAACATATTGAACAAGTTCTAAAAGATGTTTCATATAAAATTCAATAAAAAATTATTTTAAGTTAATACTTTATGAAAATTGATTGTACAACATGAGATATATGATGGAGATATCAAAATTTTCTGCTTTTAAAAGCATTTATCATTCATTGTAACATTACTTTTGAATCAACTATAACTCAATAAAAATATACTCTTAGTTTAAATTATGAATAATTATTAGTTTCATTTTTTATTTATTTATTTTGCAACAAACTTGTTTAATTGGCACATTAGGATTGCACGAGGCTCCCAGTTGATCATTAATTATGTTTTTTCCTAATCTTCAAAAGCAGATAATTTATACTATTATGCATATATTTTTTTAAATCAAGATAAAATATTTTAAGATTCATAAATATGTTTGTATGTAAAGAAAAAAAAACAAGAAATTGCTCTGATCACTTAGAAGGTTAATAATTGCCCTAAGTACTTTATTAAAAATGTATAATTATATTAAAAATATATTGTTAATTAAGACCTCTTAATATAAAATTTTCAGAGCTAAAAAAAATGTGTTGCCGTAATAAAAATGCAATGATATGAAAGCAATAGTTAGTTTAAGTATTTTTTTAATCTGTGTTTTCTCTTACCTTTCCTCCTTTTTTTTTTTTTTTTTTTTTTTTTGAGTGTCACTAAACTGCTTTCTGGAGCTATGAATGTCAGTATTAATTTAATGTAATTTGATGTTAAAATCCCACCCTTTGATTTAATCAAATGTTATGATGATTAAAAGGGAAAGAAGTGTTTAATTAAACATGCTAGTAAAAGTAAAAAGTGGAGTCATTGACATTGACAAGATTTATAAGGTTGGACTAAATGTTTTTGAAGAAATCATTAATTGCATTTAACAGTAAGAAGATGTCTCAAATATAGAAATAATGTATTATAAATTTTCCATACTTTGATTTGATTACTAGAAAATATAAATTTGCAGAGAATCCATTTGTCATCACAAATGTTTCCTGAAATACCTCAATGATGTATGCTTATCCGTTAAATGTTATCTTCTATCCTTCATTTAAAAAAATGAATTATTAATTTGCTTGTGAATTTTCTTTCTCCCCCTTTTTAACTTGAAATGCTATATATTTGGCAAGGCATATGTGGTACAGATTTTTTTTTTTTTTTTGCATAAACTAGTTTTTTTACTTTCTGTCCTTTTTATTAACTGACATTTATAGTCTTCTGCTGGATAACCAAGTTCATTTCAATTGCTTTAAAGTGTCAATATTGAAATGGCTAGAAATTGATATTCATGTATTTTCTTTAAATTTCTGGTTTTTATTTATATGTAGCATTTTTTGAAGTGTCTCAATTTTTTTTTAAAACTACGTTCTTCTGGGTTTTTTTTTTTTTTTTTTTAGTCTGGTGGTGAACTGGAATATAATGAAGTATTAGCTGACCTCTTTTATAAAATGGTTAAGGAAGGAACAGATAAAGGATTGCTCTCTCTGTCCGAGAATGAAGGTGGATTTAAGAAGCTAACAGGTTAGTAGTTATTACTATATGGATGGCAGGAAAAATGCATAGTTGTTGATTTGAACTTAAGCACCAGAAAAGTAATTTTATATAGATAGTATTGAAAATAACCAAAATAATCTAATTAATAATTTATGTGCAAATGATGGGTCTATTTGGGATTATGTTTTCAATCATAAAGAATAATAGGATCAAGATATCAGGAAGACAAAATTTTTCCTTACAGAGGAGTTATTTTTAAGCTGAAAATTTTTTTTTCTCAAATTGGGACAGTAATTTTATTTTCAGTAGAAAAATTAACTACCAATCAGATAATTGTTTTACTTATATGAGAACTTGCATTGAAATGTTATATTTTTATTTTTATAAATTAAGATTAAATCATTCATAAATATTATATTTTATTTTAAAAAAGATTTGAACATTCTGTGAATTTCTAAATGAATTAAATTATGTGCACATTTCTAAGTCAAAGCTTGTCATCTAAATCGGTAATAAAACAAAAACTGTATACTCAAGTGTTATTAAATTGTATTCATCTTGTCTGTTGTTAATAAGAGTTAAAAATCATGACCACCTTTTTATTTTGTTACAAATTATTTATAACTTAATTATGTATCAACTAATGTCTAGATAATCAAATAAGAAAAGGAGTGGTGCACTGTTTGACATGTTTCTACTAATTCATGCTATATTCTGGAAAAAAGCATTCTGAAAATCTATCAAGATTTTTACTTTCTGGGAAAAGAAGTAAAACACCTAAGAGTTTTACTGGACAATTGATTCTCTTGTTGTAAACATGTTGCATACAATGCTGATGTATCTAGGAAATATGTTTATTTAATTATTCCATTCATTGGCAGACTCTTCCTACTTTTAAAAACAAAATCCTGCTTTACAAACCATTAATTGGTGCTATTTCGATAGGCACAAACCAAATCTAGAGTCTTGCAGCAAGTACACAAATAAAAATTCACTGAATAAAATTCTCCAGATTTATAGTGAATATGTTAGATACATGAGAAATGTTATATATTATCAGTACATTGATAAAATTAAAAATTATATTTAGAAGCAATTTAACCAAATTGAGAGTTATTATTAGTTTTCTATTATTAGTTTTCAAACATTCTATATTCATAATGATGAAAAAATGCCGATACTAAATGGGTGAGGTTTTATTCTGCTACCAAATTGAGGTTCTTTCCTTTCAAACCACTTTAATTTAAGATAATCTTAAAAGAATTCTTTTGTTTGAAATCATTTACAATGATTAGAAAGGTATTCAAATCGTTAATTTTACTATTTATTATCTATTATTGTCCCTATTATTAATTTCACTATTTTCTTACTCAGAACTTTAGGCTTGGCTTCTTCCATAGCCAAACCTCAAAGGCTTTTTAGCTGAATTTTGAGGTTTTCACAAAATCCACTGGGGGGGGGGGAGTGTAAAGGTACTGCACTAAAATAAAACTCTTAAATAAAAGAAGGCAAATAAAAAGTATTTTGATAAAGATTTTTTTATACATTACTTGCACTTTCCTCTATCTCTTCTTAATTATTATCTGATTTTTTTTAGATTTAATGAATTATATACAATGATGCTTCATAGTTTTCATCTTTTATCATTTTTTCATTGGGTCATAAATAGTTCAAAGATGAAACAAATATATCCTGTTTCATTCATATTGGTTAAATTTTCTAATAAAATAAATCATATTAGAAGCAAAACTTTTCAAATCCTAATTATGAACTTTTGAAACTTTTGTAAGATGGAATAATTTAAATCTTCTACTTTTTTTTCCTTTAGCTTTGTACTTCATATTTTATTTTATGGAAATCAGCTAAAGTGTTTGTTAAAATAACCAGCTTATTAAGTAAACGATGTTTGTTTTTTAATGGAAAACATTTTTGTTTTCTTTCTTTTGTTATAATTGCATTAATTGCAGTATAATTTGCATTAATTTATAATCAGTGATGTAATGAAGCCTTTGCCTCAAAAGTTGAACAAATTTTCTAAATTTTAGTAGTAAAGCAGAATTTATGGAATTAAAAAAAAAAGAGAGTGAGGAGTGGATAAGATTGGATGGCAATTGATCTAAAGTATGATTAATGTTTTTTTTAAATTTACACTAGAAGAAACATATTTTAAAACACTCAAACATCATTCTTGCACAAAAAGAGTTGATATACTTGTTTTGTATCATTGATTCTTGCCATGAAAAGAAAGCCAACAAAGATTTTTAAAGCTAATTCTTCTGAGTAAGAATTGCAATGGTCCTTCAGTTTGAACTTGCACCAGAGATTAACCAATGATCTTTGAAGATTGTATTTCTCTCTTTGAGATTTGTGAAAATTGAATTATTTTCACCAGAGAAAGAAAATCAGTGAATGATTGTTAAACTTTTGAAAATAATCACCGTTATATGTTGATAAAAGGAATTTTGGTAAAGTTTTGAAGGTCATTGTGCATTCCTGTGATGGACTTATTTTTAAACTCGATAAACTTACAGTCTCCTATGGTGTTGTTTTATCATTGCATATAAGTTAATAATCAAGATTTAAATTACAATTATCTTACAAGATCTCACATTTTAAAAAAAAAATTAAATATGATTAGCTATAAATAAATACAGAAGACAAATTTTGTCTAAGTTTATGGAAAATTGCTTTCATGAAACACGGCCAACCTGGTCAGGGCCTTACAGTGATAAAACTTTTGACAGTTTTAAACAAAAGGGTACTTTTTCTCTTCATTCTAAATAGTCTTGAACAAATTATAAAATTCAATCTTTAATTTTATTTTTAATTTATTTTGTTTGAAAACTAAATGAGTAGTGAAAAAAATGTGTGTTGTGGAATTTCATTCAAACTATTTGCTCAATGTTTTGTGCAATATTTTTAGAGAATTTGGTTCTGCTTTATAATTTTGAAGTGCATTTGAAAAGCAGTTAAAAGTATCAGTTATATTTTTAAAGTAGATTGAGCAATTCAATATAAAATTATTCTCAGATCATCATAAATTTTTTCCTCTTATAACCCTTCTTTAGGTAGAAGCATTTTTTCAACCCTATTTTTAATAGAAAAACTCTTTTGTGTCTCCAAAGTTAAAAAATACCTATAAAAACAATGCATTAACAATACTTAAAATATTTCTTAAAACAAATTTGAAAGAAATCCTTTAAAGTAAAAGGATATTAAGAACTGTGTATTGTAGCTAGTGGTTGTTAAGGAATCTGAAAGAATGACACTTAATATTTTTTTAATAGGGAAACAGGCTCCTTCATACCCATACTTTTATTTCTCCTTGTCTGTTTCTACACTCTTGTAGAATATCCTTTTTTTACACCCTCAAGCATAACCATTACTTTCTAACAGAGTTCAGTTACTCTTTTAATATTGTTTGATAAATTCCTTCATGGCCATCTTTATACTCTATTTTTAAGCTCTGTAAAATTTCATTCTTTAATTTAATTATATTTTTGTAATTTTTACAAAGCTTTTTTTAGATATTTATTGAGCTGGCAATACTTGATCATTTCATCATATCCTTTAGTTTTTTCTAGTCACAATTGTGTTTAAGAAAATCACAGTATATCTTAGGATTAGTCTTTAGTAGAAAAAAAAGATGCCTCCTGCTCTAATAAGCCATAAATAAACCAAGCCATAAATAAAACAATTCTTGGAAAATTTTCATAATTGCAGTATTATCCCACTCTTTATTCAGTTTAAGAAACAGCTTTATTTTAAAAATGGGAAGTGGCTAACACATTTTTGCAGTACATTCTTTCTTACCTTTATTTTCCTCTGTTTTTTTTTAATAACATTTTTAATATTGTTGGTCTTTTGCATATGACACAAACATTAATGTGAGGTCTCAGCTTCATGGCTGTAACATTGTAAATCTTCATTTTATAATAGTATAACTTAAAAGAAACATTGAAAATGGAATACAAACTTATATATCATTTTTGTTACCCAATTACAGTTTTAGCAAGTTTATCTTTAATAATGTAAAGCATAATTTGAAAATAAATCAATTGAATAAAGATTGGGATATAAAATTTAGAGATGAAGTAACTTTCATGCTTTAGTATAAATTCCAAAATTTCCATTGTCTTCTTGATATAAATAAGCTTATTTTGAGTAATGAATAATTGAAGAACACTTCTATAAAAATGAAAAAATTTTAATAATATGGATGGTGATGGATTAAATAATTCAAACTTTGCATCATATCCCATTGTTTTTTTTTTTCAAGTTCTAAAAAAAAAATCAAAATATTTCCTGGATATAAAAAAATTAAATAAATAAATTAATATTATTAATTTTTTATCTATATTTCTATTTTCTAATTTTCTATAATATTTCACATTCAACTAAAAAAAACATTTGTCATTTTTTTTCCAGTTCAATTTGAGGATCATTTTTATGTGGTTGCAGTATCTAACAAGAAGATTCATGTTGTGAAAAGGAAATACTATCCAACTGACCCTGCCTTAGTATGAAAAGAAATAATGTTTATTTGTAAATAGAAGATGTATAAACAAAACTCTAATATTGTCTTAATTCATGTCTAATTTTTTGCTTTTATATTTCTGAATTAAAAATATATTTTGAAACTTTTTGTAATTGTATTTTTGGACCTCAACTATTTTCTTGGTATTGATCACATTCACATTAAAATATTTCTTTCTACTACTTCTTAGTAAAAAATTTCAAAACTCAAATTTTGTATTAGTTTTTTTTTTTATTTGGCTTAAATATTTTATTTTATATTCATCAAATTAATTTTTAAAAAAATAAATAAAATTATTTAAAATCATTCTTAAAATTATTTTTGTCGAAATATTTAATTTGCAGTCAAAGTTATTTTCATGCAACATAAGACCATTCAATTAGCAGTAATTAAGATTCCAAGTGAAATTTTAAGAATGCTCTTTCATTTTTATGTAGAAATTGCTTGGCAATTCACTTTTCATTCCAACAATGAAATTTGAAATTGCACACTCATTTAGCATCTTTTCCATTCATATCGAAATTATCATTCATGAAGCCAGATGTAGTTTATTTTGTCATACTTTGGCATAATATTTTCTTGCAAATGGGATGAGTGCCCTTGATTTCAATGCCTTTCAGGTTTAGGGGAATGTATTTATGTTAAAAAAATATTATTAAATGTCAAAGATCTCTTTAATCAAACACTAATTTGATAATTCATAAAATGTCTTTTAATTCTTCCTCTTATTTAATCCAACAAATAAGACAAAATCATGAATGTTTTTTCTTCAATCAATTGTATGCTTGACATTTTCTTTATTTTATTGCCTTAATATGCGAGATTTATGGAAGGATTAAGAAAATTAAACTTTAAAAATTTTATGCATCCTAAGATTAGATAATACAATAGAAACAGCTGTCAAATTTTAAACGTGAAATTTTGTATTTTTTTACACATTTATGCTTTTTTTTTTTTGTCTGATTCCTTTAAACATATTCAAATATTGTCTAAAGAGCATCTTTTTGCATTTATTAATGGTGTCAAAAGTGTGTAAGTCAAAATTTAAATATGTATAATTTTTCTAACATAACTAAATTGGGACCCTCTCAGAGTCCTCACATGAATTATTTAAACTGTATCTCTATAATCTAAGTTAACAGAAAATGATAGTTTCTAGAAAACTATAAGCAACTACATTGCAACAACATATTGTATAACTATGAATGACACAAGATAATTTTAAATATCATAGGATCATACAAAGAGCTTTAAGAAACTAAGCTTACTTTTCAAACATAAAGACAAAAAAAAACCAAATAAAATTTAATATATTTCAATTTCTAGGCTACACTTGACCCATGCATAGGCATTTGTTGTTGTGGGAACCTGCCTCCCCAATATACAACATGCCAATGTCCATGGTTAGTTCTGGATATTTAAATAGAATACCAAAATTTTAATTCATAATGCTTTGAAATGCTTTAATTCTTCCTGTATCATTTTAAAAAACATTTTTCATAAAATTCCACATCCACATATTTTTATTTTCTTAAAAATGATTAGGTTTTGCTATTTGATTTAATTAAAAAAAACATTTTAAAAGTTCTTTTACAGCTACCCTTTATAAGGGTTGACAAGTTATGACACATGATATGATTTTTTTAACCAACTTGGAAAACAAAATTTTAACTTATAATATGTTTTTTGCAGCATTTTCAAGAAATGGTTTTTGCACACATGAGCTCCACTCAGCCAAATCAAATCCTTTCATTTGATTTGAGTTTTTAATGCATTAGATTCTTATTTAGGACTATTTACCTGAACAAACTGTTTTTAATATTCTCTCTGTTAATATAAGTTGCTACCAATTCTAATAAATTTGTAAAAGGAGTTTTTTAGTTTGAGGCAATGTAAAAAATAAGTTTTTGAAAATTAAGAAGATAAACTTTTATGATCATAGTGATTGGTTAGTTAAAAAAAATCCTGCTAATCACCAAAATTCAGTTGCAATAATCGGCATATTGCTAATATTAAATTTATATGTTTGCTATGTTGAAACAATACAAACTTTAATACTAATTAAAATGAAGGCATTTTATAAACTTTTCCATTTGTTTAAAGAAATTTTAGATATGTATTCATGAATTTATTTTAAACTGTATATAGTTTTCAAAATAAAAGAAAAATGTAGATTCGTAGTAAAAAAAATGACGAAATTTAGGAGGATTAATTAAAAAGAAAAAATAATAATTAAAATGATTTGTAAAAGTTCTTCCATTTTATGTCCAAACATAATATATTGTTTCATTTAGTACAGTTTTCATAGTATTTCAAAGCTCACTGTATGCACTACCTTACAGAATGTGTAGTAGCTATTTGTAAACTTTTGAAAATATAGTGAAGAAGGCTATTGAAAATATTCGATTCAAGCTTGATTTATTTTTTGTGACTGCAAACATTTTCTAAAGCAAAACAACATTTAGTTTCATAAAATTTGATGACATTGCTTAACACTTACATTGAAATTATTTTCTGAATTCATTTTATCTTATTTTTCGGAATAATAGAAGTCCTCCCATCAACCTCAAATAAAAATATTAGTTCATTAAGAAATAGACAGATGGCACCACTAAATATTGCTAAAATATTATAATTTTGTTAAAATGTTCAACAATACTTGGATTTTAGAGATTTTCCACCCCAAAAAATATTTATATCGCCAACTTAAGATCTAGCAATATTTCGATTAATATTATTATTTTTTTTACCTGACTTTATTCAGAAATATGTATTAATTGAGATTAGGATTGGTTCGTATAAAGCACTTTTTTCATATTCTTTTAAATTTGCGTCATTTAAATACACCATTTTCTTCTCGAAATCTCCTCCCGCTGGTGTGGTGTGGTGTGGAGAGAGGGAGGCCAGCTCAGGTGTCGTCCTCGTCATCTGACCACGGTTCAAAATTACTAGGTCCGTCCCCAAAAGCCCTCCTGTTGCTTTACAACGGGACGTTAATATAACTAAACTAAACTAATCTTCTCGAAATCATTTCTAAAGTCGCTTTATTTTCTAAACGGGCTAGAAAATTTGATTTTTTTTCTTGTATAATTTTTATGAAATTATAAACAGTAATTCTCTCTCTTTTCCTCTTCAAAAAAATTATTAAATAGGCGACGAAATATGAGTCAAAGCATAAATATAATAAGTATGCTAGATGTTTTAGTTGATTAACCATGATTGACAACAGAGCAATCCACGACCGACATCTGGGTCAGGATAAATGATTGCCGTTACAACAGCGGAAGGCGAGACTCTAAGGGTCGAATCCTGAAGACCATCATCAGTCACGGCACAACCCCTACAATAGGAGGTACATTCCGACATTGTAAGGAGGGGGGAGGGGACTCGTCCCCAACATTGCATTAGCCTTTCCAAAATGTTTGAGTCCATTTACTTACAATCTTTTTTTCAATTTTTTGCAATCGCTTACAATTATTTCCATATTTTGATTTCTACGCATATGCACATGCGCATTGCAATGATATTAAATATGTTGTTTTTTTGTGTGTGTGTGTGTGTGCGCGCGCACGCGCGCATTTTCTAGTAGTTGTAATCTTGAGTAACCCTTAAAAATAATATACAGACATCCTCGAATCAAGCTTAAAACTTTATCATGCTATGATGTTTCGGAGTGTTGGCTCAGATCTCCCCCCCCTTCCTTTTTTTCCCCATTGGATTTTTCGGAGACTAACCCGTTAGATGCTCAATAGATAAAAATATTTTCTTAAGATATTAGACAAGCTAAGAGATATTCTTTCAAACAGCCAATTTCAGCTTTGTCGTTGAATGAACTGATCTTGGTTTTGTTAGTACCTCCTCTCAATGGCTTTGTTGTGCATGTATTCGGAGCGATGATGAGAAATAGGGCGTGATTCCACATAAAAAAAATACTAATTTTATTTGCCAATTAAAATACCGAAGGTCTTTATAAATACATGCTTGGCGACGATACTGAATACATATTTTGTCTGCATGTTATTACTATTATATAATTAAGAGTAAATTTTAAAAGTGGAACAAATCTATGTTTTGGATTAAAATTTCAATTCTTCTTTAATTTTTTATGACATATTTAATTTATTTGCGGTACAGGAGATGCAACTCCTTTGGGAAATCAATTAACGTGAAGGCATTCTCTACGTTACTGCGCATGTCTTTTAACTGCTCGTATCTTATTCTGTGCTGCGAAGCTGTATTATTTTTTTTCTCTCTCCAAGATGAATAACGTAATAGCTGCTTAATTTTGATAATATATAAAAAAAACACAGGAAAGTTATATTTTCAAACAAAACCTAAAAAGAAAAAGAAAGAAAAAAACTCAACGGGAGTAGTCTCCCCAAAACTTTCTCACATATTATCTATTAGAGGTTTTATATCAGAGACCTTTGAATGGCATTCGCGTAAAATGGTTACGAAATATTAACCTTCGGCATAAATTTAGCATTTTTAATGAATCTTTCGTTTCATCCTTGTCTAGTTATTTGGCGATCAAACCCTGGCATGCTGTTACAGCTTCCGAAAATCGAATCAATATTTTAGATGCGTTTTTCCCAATCGATTGAAACAAAAATTTGTGAAAAGCTACACTTGTAGTCACAAAATTCTATATCAAATTTAATATATTTAACATATTGCATTTTTGCGTTTTTTTAAAAAAATCGCTTTATCGTTCTGAAAGTACAGACCGACAGACGGTCAACTCCTTGGCTCAAAATTTGATACGTGTCTTCACTATAGATGTTAAATGTGTATGCCACTTTTTTTCCATCTAGCACTGCTTGTTTTGTAGTTATCATATTCGAATAAGTGGACAGACAGACTTCCTCTCAACGGATTATGTTCAAAATTTGATAGAAATTTACAAATATTGTATAAAGACCGTATACAAAATTTCATTCGTCTACTCAAAGCCTTTTTAAGTCATTATTGTCACAGACAGATAGACGGGCATTTTCCAAAAATATGTTTTTCAAACTCAGGGAGATCTAAAACGTCACGGATACAATATTTTTGTCACAGACAAACAGATAAAAATTCCCCAAAAAATGTTCAAACTCGGAGAAATTTATCAAAATCTCGAGTTTGAATTTTTTGACAGTATTATACTTTCTCTATACTGCATATACGAGAAAGTAAAAAACAGCAAAATATATTTTTGATCAAAACCTCAAAAAAATAAAATTCAATATTTTTTTTAAAAATTTTCTCGTATAAGAGGTATAATGTATTGTAATCATTGAAAAATTCGAACTCGAGATGTTGATATATTTCCTTGGTTTAGATTTTCCCGAGTTTGAAAAACAAAATTTTGGAATTATATCCGTCTATTTTTAACAAAGATAATTCGAAAATGCTTTGAGCCAGATTAATGAAATTTGGTAAGGTCCTTACATCAAATTTGTAGATTTCTATCGAATGATGAGTGAAATTCATTCAGAGGAAGTCTGCCTGTCCAGTTGTTTGCATATAATTTAACACAATAACTACAAAATGAAAAGAGCTACATTAATAAAATTCGGTGCACTGATTTAACACCTGTAGTGTAGGCACCTATCAAATTTTGAGCTAAATCCAATTCTGTCGGTCTGTGTTTTCAGAAACATGTAAACACGGTAACTCAAAAACGCAATGGTTTAAATACATAAAATTCGGTATGGAATTTTGTGACTACAATTTCTGTGTCAAATTTTGATTTTAATCAGTTGGAGCAACGTGTCTAGAATACAATAGAATATATCCTTGGAATTTTTTTATTGCTAAATGCCAAATATTAAACTCAAAAAAAAGGGGGGGGGGTCACAAAACAGATTCAATAAAAATTTTAAATTCACGCCAAAGATCAATATTCCGTAACTATTTTTCGCCTTACCCAAGCTTCCCAATTTGTGGGCAGAAGAGAATAACAGCTTTATTAAAGAATGTATTGAGGAAGTTAATTCCTTTGGTTTTTTCAGATGTATTTTCAAGTTTTATAGGATATAAAAATATAGAAAACAGGCAAATTAAATATAAGAAGTTATATTAAGAAGCAGTAATTTTCTGGAGAGAGGCTTTACAAATGTGAGATTATAGAAGTAAGTAGCTTCAGTAGCTTAGGAAACTAGAGCATCTGAAGAACAACGTATGAACAGTTATTTTGTTGTTGAGTGTTCATTAATTTGTTGACTGCTCTTTAACACGTTCGCTGCCTTTCACATCATTTGACTCTCTTTGGTGATTCACTTCTGCATCTAATTAATTAATCGCTTTATACTTAGTTAAGAGATAGTTGAGAAGGGGCAATTTAATGAGATAGAAGGCCCATTTTGTTGTATGGAGACCATTTGAGATAGAATATATTTTGCTTTGTTTTTCTTTTTCTTCAAATTATCAGTGATCACAGAATTCTAATTAGAAATGTAGAAAAGTTATAAAGCTCATGTGATGATTTTTTCACACTGTTAAGGAATTTTAATTATCAAAAATTGTAGAAGAAGCACATAGCATAAATCGGTACAGCAATCACTTTTAACGATGGATAACGTAATCAAGATCAAAGTATCTAGATTATTAACTGTTAACATTAACTGTACATTATGTATCTAGATTATTAGTAATTTGATACTGAAGCCAAAGCGGCGTTTTATTAACTTCGCGTGTTTCGTAATTGTAAGGTAGGAATCCTTACAGTTCTTTGTCTGGGCTCAACTTTTACGCTGCAATAGTTGTGGATTCACCATTCTTGTAGAAAAGTTTAACCACCAACGCTCGATGTGGTACGACAGCCAGGTGTTTTCATTGTTAAACTGATTTGCATAAAACTGGTTCAGTATGATGTGAGAGTTTCTTTTTTCAGTTATTTTAAGAATATATATTTTCTGAATACATGGAGGGAAAGTCCAATGTCACTCTAATCATATTAGTGATTAGAGTAAACTGAATTTTTTTTTTTTTTTAACATTTTGCTTGTTATAAAAAAATTTTGATGTTTGCAAGAATTTATGACACACCTATACATTAAAGATTAAAAAGTAGAAAATAAGGAAAATAAAAATGTTAGAAACAGCATTTTCTTAATAAGAATGATTTTTTTTAATTGAAAATCAAGAACTCTAAGTAGAAATTATTAAATTAAAAAATTAAGTGATAATTTAATCATTAAGATTTCTTGAATATTCATGCAAAAATAGAATACATTAAAAAAAGGTTAAAATTCCAAATTACTTAAAGAATTTCTACCAGAATCTCACACCTATACCTCTGTTTTTCTTTTACACCATATTTTTGATTAAAAAATGAATTAAGAAAGAAATATGGAATGCTATAAAAAACAAGAATTTAAAAAAATATTCTTGTTATGAATTTATTATATTACTAATGCGAACTAAAATATTTACTATTTATTTATAAAATATCTGTAATAAATACATAAATTTATGAAAAATCGAATATTTATTCTTAGATGTCTAGAATATAAATACAAAATAATTTCCTTCATTGTGAAATTTTAATGATTGTTGGTAATATCGATGTAAATTTAAAAGAAGCCGGCCAGTATAATCCGATGGTTTTTGCTATGCAGGTTGCAGAATCAGCTGGGATTGATTCGATTAACAACGGAAGTTTAGGTTTTTGATATCTTCTTTTAGGCCTCACGAAATATTGTTAGAAGTAAAGACAAAAAAAAAAAAAAATGAAGAAAAAATAGATACAAAATAAGAAATTAAAATGAAATCTACAATCGCAAATTTTAAGTTATCATGTGAGAACATTATTATTTTTAAGTCATTATTTGTCTTAATTAATTTAAGTCATTAAACAGTATAAAACTGTTTGAAACAATCACGAGAATTCTCTCTCGGTATCTATCCCTCTATCTCTCTTTCGCTCTCTCTTTCTCTTTCGCTCTCTCTCTCTCCCCCTCTCTCTCTCCCTCTCTCTCTCTCTCCCTATATATATATATATATATATATATATATATATATATATATCTTTTATG
>JAPMOR010050358.1:2011838-2023499 GCA_026543865.1 Argiope aurantia | reverse complement strand
TATATATATATATATATCTTTTATGATATCATAGTTGTACGTCAACCTTTTAGAAACGCAAAAACGCATCTGCTGACGAAGAAGCATACTTAATAATAAAGTAATACTGGTAAAACAGGTCAACATTTTAAAAACGCATCTGCTTTCAAAGAAGCATACATAATAATAATGCAATACTGGTAAAAGCAGATAAAAGAATATATGCAATTAAAAGATGACGATGAAAATTGCCATTTATGCTTTATTCATTGCCTACGCGATTTCGAGCTTCACAACCTCCTAACCAAAACAACATCATGTTCTCACATGATAACCCCCCCCCCCCGCCTTTACCAATATATTAAAAAGGGAAAATAATTTTTTAATAATAAAATGGAAGTTAAAATAAAAATCGTAAAAGAAAGACTCAGAAAGCAATGGGAGTAGGCTGTAATCTGATAAAAAGTGACATAAAAAACAAAATATCACAAAAAATTCATCATATCTATCTATCTATACTTATAATAAAGCTCAATGTGTGTGTGTGTGTGTGTGTGTGTATGTTGGCGCTCTACAGAAAAGACCATTTGACCTACAGCTACCAAATTTGGCACGTGTATACCTTGGAGGCCGGGAATGTGCACCTGGGGGTTATTTTTTCGAATTTTTAACTAGAATTTTATTTATT
Organism: Argiope aurantia; assembly: GCA_026543865.1. Taxonomy (NCBI): domain Eukaryota; kingdom Metazoa; phylum Arthropoda; class Arachnida; order Araneae; family Araneidae; genus Argiope; species Argiope aurantia. The sequence continues at coordinate 2,022,832 of JAPMOR010050358.1, read as the reverse complement.
TAAAAATTAAGCGAAATTTTGACGTGTTTCTGCTATAACTTCCGAAAATATTACCGCACAAAAAAGATTTTTACATGAAGTTAAAGATAAAAAATTTATCTTTTAAATGATACTACTGTTTTAATCTTAAAATTAAATTTCTATTTTTAATGAATTTTTAAATAAATATTTTAACTGTGTTTTTCAATAATTTTTTTCATCAAAAATAAAAATTAAGATTAAGCACGTTTCGCATTCATGGGAAAAAAATATCTTTTTTCAAAGTGTTGCCATCACATTGATTAAAGCTCTAACTGAAAATAAATTAAATCTTTTTGGAAGTGAAATCTGCAAAAATATAATTTTTGGCACGTGTCTGTAGGAAAGAAAACATATATGAAATATTATTTTTTCTAAAAAAATAAATTCAAGAAAAATTATTTTATGATCTTTTACACTCTCTATATTATTAATCCAATAAATAAGTTTTATTTTAAGGCAAGTTTTGTTTCATATGAACAGGATATCCATTCAAATCAGGGCCACACAGCTAATTTGTAAACCTTTAGTAAGACACAGATCTGCTAAAATGGTCTAAATGGAAAATGATTACATTTTATGTAACTTGATTCAATAAATGCTCTAATAAATAACGAATTTTTGATTTTACATAAATTTTCTGCTGTGGAAATCACGATTAACAAAATGTTCTTCAACACTAATATTTTAAATAAAAAGATCCAATCAACTAAATCAATCACTTAAACTGACTGATTTATGAAAATTTGAATATCACTATTCAATAAAAAAATGATAATTTTAGATTTTACATCTATCGTTTCAAAGAAAATACGCCAATCAGCGCGCAGGTTTCTCAAGATTAATTGGCCTAAAATTATGAAAATGTTGAGTTTTTCTAAATTTTTAACATTCAAAACTTCATAAATAAGTCTTAGTTGATCGTGGAAAATAGAAACATTCATTCATTTATTTAAAATTTGGTGTGTCCAGAATATGATACCTTACTGCATTAAATTTAGACTTCATAATTTTTGAAATATATTTATAGGCCGGAACAAAATATTATTATTGATATCATTTCAATGCTTTTGGAAGCAAAACTAAAAACTGAATTTTATGCTAAATCTGAGAAGTTTTTGTTGAATTATTCTTTGAGATATTACATAAATTAGGAAAAATATTTTGTAGTTCACATAAGACTTAAATACCGAGCGATTCTGCTTGCAATACTCATATTCAATAATAATAATAATAAATAAATAAAAATAAAGATGATAAATAAAATAAAACGCTTGGTTTTATTAAAGAATATCTTTATATTAATAGCAATTTCATTATTTCCACTTTAAATTAAAGTTGAAGTTTTACCGGAAATGACAACAAATTAGCAAAATATATATAGTAAATTGAACGAAACGATCTAAACAACAGTATAAGTTTAGTATGACTATCAAAATTTGAAGATTAAAAATGTTTTGTTTGAGAATCTATTAAGAGACCAGTTACTTAAAATATTTAATTGAAAATTGTAGCAAGCGGTAATACTGGTGAACCGGCTGGTCGCGAAAGGCGGCTAGTACTTACATAAAGTTCAATGTGTGTGTGTGTGTGTTGGCGCTCTACAGAAAAGACCATTTGACCTACAGCTACTAAATTTGGTACGTGTATACCTTGGAGGTCGGGAATGTGCATCTGGGGTCCCTTTTTAAAAAATTTTAATTCGAATTTTAATTATTAATTAAAAACTAACTTTCCCGCCAAAAAAATCTTCATTTCCCCACCGCCAAATGAGTAAGGCTTCAGCATTTTTTTCCCACGCTAATGAGGCTTAGGCTTAACATTTTTCGGCCAATTATTTCAAACGATTCTGTTTATTTTCTTAATGTTTGATGCATTTAAAATTAAACGTTTTTAATTAATCGATCTTTCAGATTCATTCTGAAGTACTTTTGAATTAAAATAAAACAGATTAAAGGAAATTAAAAATTTCTAATCTGCATAGTGTCACCCCAACTGGCGTAAAAAAATTCACGCATTTGCGCTACCGTAACTGGCGTTGAAAATTCACACATGCGCATTGTGTTCTGATTGTTTACATCTATTTTCAACGGAAGCGGACTAGATTTAAATTATTTTTATGTTATTTATATGCTTTTGTAATTAAATTGTATTTATGTTAGTTTAAGTTCATCGCTTTTTAAGTAATTTTTTTTACCTGTTTTCGACCGATTATTTTAAACGATTCTGTTTATTTTCTTAGTGTTTGATGCATTTAAAATTAAACATTGTTAATTAATAGACCTACTCAAGATGAATTTAAAAAAATTTTGTTGACAAATTCTTGAGATATTACATAAAGTAAGAACGATATTATTTAGTGGCCATAAGGTTTAAATGTTCAGTGACTCTGTTTTCAGTAATCATATTACAAAAAAAAATGCTTTGTTTCAGTAAAAAATATTATTAGATTAATTGCAGATTAATCATTTCCACTTTAATTTAAAGCATAAATTCTACGGGAGCTAACAGAAAATTAGAGAGATACAGATTACGTTATGACTGAAGGCCTTTATAAATAGTATGAGTGAATTGAAATTTGAAGTTTTAAAATATTTTAATGAAGACGCTATTAAAGTAGGAATTACATAAAATATTTAATTATTAAAATTTTAACGAGCATTAAGAAGCGAACCGGTTGGCTAGTAACAAATAAAACAAATTATGAATGTGATTATTGTGATTTCATTTTATTTAAAGTTTTTCCCGTATCAGTAGCACGCTTTTTGAATTTTAGTTTTGAAGTCTAGATTTTGATAAAATTTTATAAGTATCGTAAAAAACAAAATATCTAAAAAAATTCATCATATAATAAATAAAACAAATTATGAGTGTGATTATGATTTCATTTTATTTAATGTTCTTCCATATGAGTAGCACGCTTTTACGAATTTTGTTTTGATTTCCTTTTGATGAAAATTTATTTTTCCGTATTATTATACTCATAAAAGCATTTTTGATTTTGTAAGTTTTTTTAAATGTTTTTTATTACTACACAACTTAAGTAAGTCCTTACTGATGCTATTAAGAACCCATAATTAATTAAAAGAAAATCATTTTTGTTGTACATCAATGATTCAACCTCTGGCACATTCAGTAGGATGGCTTCTATAATCTCTGTCATTCCTGTTTTTATAGAACATGACTACTACAAGCACTTACAGCTTCTGAGGACTCATTTTGCGAAAATTTTCACTTAAGCTGGATTCTATTGTCGGTACCTTTTTATGTTTCTCGCAGTGAACAGTCAAGATTCTTTTGACACGTCGAAATGCTTCGTTTTACGTTACACAAAAGCTTCCGACGGTTGAAATCGCGTATGTTTTGCCTACCTCATAGTGAGCGATTGCCGACAGCCGCAGAAATATCGGTGAAATTTTGAAATGCTGCCAAAATACCTAAAAATGTTCCTTGCTGCAAGTTATGTGTTTCGGGCTTTGTTTCGGAACTCTCTGACCAGATGCTTTCACAGTCTGGCTCCAGCTTTGATTTATGGGTGTAAACCTAAGCTTTGAGTCTTTCTTTTTCTATTCCCCTACCCTGAAACCACCCAGGCGGTACTATGCAAGGAATTTTCATGTCATACCGATGGAAACACAAATATATAGAAATAATTAATGGTTTCGGAGAGAATGGAAAATGATTTAATGATATTATTTTTTATCCTGGATATATACTGGAAACTTGCCGCCATTAACAATTAGTTTTTCTACCATTGCTCTTCTTAGCTGTAAAACGATTAATATGAATTGCATCTATTTGAAATTCCATCTTGTTATTTGATAAGAAGGAATATTCATGTAATTCTGTTATTTGTAATTATAATTTTTTTCTGTTATTATTTATGTACTGAATTGGTTAATTAATATTGTTAATAGATGACGCTGCATGTACTCTCTAAACTGTATAGTTTCAGAGTGAGTGGCAAACACTTCAATTTTCTCTCTTCGGTGTCTGTTCTGGAATTAATTGGTGCAATTAGGCACAGCTCGCTCGTTGGTAGAGGCAATATTAAATGTGAAATGCTATGGGTTATTCTAAATGCTATGTGATTTTCGTCCATATTTTGTGCGAGTGTGTGTTTGTGATATCAAATTGCAAAAATAAATAAGCAAAAGGTAACCAAGAAATGTTCGTTGGATAAAAAAAACCACAAACCCAACTACAAGAAAAAATATGAATTTAGTGGAATCAGTTTACTGCAAATGCGGTCCTTGCTGATTAATAAATGCGTATTTTGCGAAATAAAATCGGAAACGAAAAACCCTAGTTTGAAGTTAATGTCCAAAGAAAACAATTTTTGTTAAATCTTAGTTTTAAAATAATAGAACAATAAAATTTGTTTGAATTTCATCATAAAAATATAAACATTGTTATAGATTGTGAATCAAATAGAGTTTTAAAAAGTTATATTAAAATTAGTAAAAATATTGTATAGAAAAGAAATTGTTATTTTTAAAATAGTATATACGTGAGTTTTAAGAAAATAATTTGTATACAGTGGTATTTTTGGAAGATTTAATTGAAGAATACCAAATATTTATTTAATTTTTGAGTAATATATTTTAATTAACTTTTGGATTTGGATGGTCTTATTCTTATCTGGAAGATCACAAGTACTAAATTTCATTAAGATAAAAAATAAAATAAAGATCTTTATGTGAGTGTATATATATATACTCACATAAAGATCTTTATTTTTATAAGAACAATATATATATATATATATATATACACAGAGAGAGAGATAGAGATAGAAATATTAGGTATATGTGCCAAAATTTGCTGTTTTATTTCATCATCAATTTATTATGATCAAATATATGATTTTATAAATAATTTTTATGTTGTATTAATTTTTTAGTCATCTTTGCTTTTCGTTTCTATTTTTACTACACCTTTCCTTTATTTTGTCTGTAAAATTAGTGTTTTGCAGGCAGATAATAAATAAATATACATAATGATGTCCCTTGGATGTTTTTAGAAGGAAATATCTGATATCCTAATTCTTTAAATATTTACGCTTATCTCCCTTAATAATAAAAGTGAATTTATCTGCCTGTACCACTGTACAGTACAAACCACTAGATTTAAAGCTACCAAATTTGTATCAATCATATTTTCAACAATTGGAATAAGCACTTTAAATCAGCTTTTTTAAAAATTTATTAGTTAAAAACTAAGCAATTTCTGATGTTTTACTCGATATTTGTCGAAAATATTATTGCTCAAAAATTATTCTTCCGTTCAAAATTCAGGATATTCTCTTTTCCATTGAGACCAGTTAAGAAGCTGTATAATTTTTTCTAATAAATTTAAGTATATAATATAATAGTACTTTTTATTATTAATATGAAATTCAAATTGTTTTCATTATTTCTACAAATACAGGATTACCAGGAAATAAGTTTCCCACTTAAGGGAGCTTTATCGTGCTTTCTGTTGATCCAAAAGAGATAAATTTTGAATTCTAACGATGCGCTTGACGTTTATTAATTAAAAAAGTTTACTAACAAAATTCGCTAATAGATGGCAATATAATACAAATGGCATTTATTTGCATATATTGAAGCTGTGAAACATCATTTACGTTACAGCACATGCATATTAGCAATATTTCTTGGATAAACAGAAGGGGAGATTCTGCACGAGTATTAGTGCACTTCTCTGCACATCGTGTCTACATTGCTGACGAAATTGTTCAACCAGAATCAATAGAGGTCTGTTGCAGATTAAATGTTAAAAAAAAATTCCATTGCATAAAGCAGATATGAATCGGTCTAAAGACCCCATGTACCTTACGTAACTGGACACAGAAATTTGAACCAAACGGGCAGTTTGACATACTTCTGGATAGAGGACGAAATGCAAATCTCCGTATTCTAGCATCAGAAATATAGTTACTGCTGCCACTGAAGTCAGCAGTTAGTCGCCGCATGGTAGTGTGGCTGATCTAGTTGTTTCCTGTCTATTGGATAAGCTATATTCCTTTGTACAAAAAAGTCCTACGGCGAAATTTGCAATCGAATTTTGCATTCACAAAATCAAGACTGTGCACCTATTGCAAGATGGAGAATGAGAGCTTCACAAAACTTTTGTATTTCAGATTTTTGCAGGAGTGGCGGCTGAGGTCACTTAGAAACATTTTACGAAGGGATGAAGCACACTTTTGCTTCAATTGATAAGTTAACACCCACAATTGTCAAATGTCGGCTGTTGAAAACCGAACCAAGAACAATTCTTGACTTCTAAAAAAGTGATACTATGGTGTTGTTTTGAGACTGCTTTTATCATTGAGCCATATTTTTTAAAAATATAATTGCGAATGAAATCCAAACCTGTTCCGTCATAGGACAATGGTACCCCGATATGCTGAGAGGTGATTTTATAAACCAAAGTTTCAACAACATGGATTCCTTCAGGATATCATTTTGAAGCAAGATAGAGCACCTCCTCATATTAACCGTCATATAAAACAATTGCTAATGCACCATTTCATAGATGATCAGCTGTCATTTTTCAATATAATGGCCTCCACGTTCACCAGATATCACTCCTTTCTACCATTAGTTATGGGGTTTTCTGAAAGATATAATCGATCATCAGAAGCCAACATCTATGCCAGATCTGAAGGATAGCATTCAATGCCATGTTTTTGATATTCCGGCAGACTTACTTCGGTCAGCTGTGGAAAATATAGTCCTGCGATGATGGCACAATTGTTGAACACGAAGAGGGACATATTGAACAATTTTAATGCTAATTTTTTATTATTTAATATTTATAAAACATATTAAATGCTTATATGTGCACCACTTATTGGCGAATTTTTGTACATTTTGTTTAAAAAGTATCAAGCACGTTATTTTGAATTATCTGTAATTCATATTTAATTTCATTTGGATCAATAGAATGCATTCTGAAGTGGAAAGCGTATTTCTCGCTAATTATGTATTTAATACTTCGAGTTTCTTCCATTATGGATGAAAATGTGTATACGGCTTTATTTTTTTATTTATTTATTCATTTTTGTACTTTGAGTAGTTTTTTTAAAAGCTGTCTTTTCTTAAAAGTTTGGATATTTTTATAGTTTTATGAAAATTATAGTTGAGATTTAGCTTAAATAGTAAACAATAAAGAATACTTTTTATAGTTTACACTTTTCTAAATTTTATTGCACTTTTCTTTAAGACAACTGAATGTATGAATATATATTTAATACACGATCACTCTTTTAGTTTGAAACTTCACTTTCTTATTACAGAATACGGTTTCTTTTCTATCTGTAAACAAAAATCCTCAAATATATTACCTAAATTGTAAAATTATTCAGTAATATGTATAAAGCTTTGATGCTTAATAATTTTGCTTACTATCCTTCTATTGTAATTCAGCAAACAAGTTATCAGATTGTTTAAAGTATAACCAACTTTCATATTCTTTAAACCTTTCAGATTTAAGATCAAATTTTAAGTGATGCAAACAAATTAGATATAATTCAAAATTTAAGTTGAAGGGAAATCGCTGAGATTGTGGTTTAAGGTCGAAGGTAGATAGCTAAAAAGATAAAATCATATCTTAACTCCAAGTTTCACAACTACACTGTGTAAGAAATCTGTTTCGATTCTATCTCCCATTTGCAGAAAATGATGCTTTTAAAATTTAAGAAGATTTTGTGCAATAGAAGATGGACTGCATTTTTATATGGAAGGCTAATTTACGATCCTTACTTCTTATAGGATAATGTATTTGTGGAATGAATATCTCATTAAAAATTTAAAAGAAATGTGATGAAATGAAATAAATGAAATCTATAAAACAAAAGGACAGAATCATGCAGCTGAGTTTTTGAAAATTAATTAAGGATTATTTCAAAATTCAGAATTGAAAATTTCAGTAGTCTTTTCATACCTAGAAAATAATTCATTATTTTAATTATTATACACCAATTCTTTTTCCTGTATTTCTAATATAACTCCTTCAGAATCAACGCATTTGAAAGATTTCCTCGTTTTTATTTCAGTTTCGTAATGATTAGGATTTTAAGGGAAAATTATTTATTATTATTTCACCAGTAAAGAAAATATAAGCAATAAAGGCTGCATTTCTTCCTAGAATTCTTTTTAAAATATATGTTACGTCATCAGTAAATAAAACATACAATCCTTTTTCTTTCTTTCTTTTTTTTGCATTTTAAAAAGCAAAAAGTAAAGAATATTTTCTTTATTTTAAATTAATTCCATGGACTATGACATTATGAAATAAAACATTCATTTGGAAAGAAATATTGGAAATGCTAGCAAAATATTTTATTATGTATTAAGAAATTAAAGAAAATATTACGTATTTTTCTTCCGTTGTAAATAAATGAATTTTAAGAATCATTCTATCTTTACGTAGGTAGAGAGTTCTAATGAAACAATATTTATTTATTTCATAAAATTATTTTTGATTGAAAGATATGTGAAAAAAAAAGAATTCCAATAATTTATCAAGAAAAGCAAGTGTCTAATAAGATAAAGATCAAATATGTAAAGTAAAAAAGGAGCTATATAAAGTGTTAAATCGCTTGTCAAAAGATTGTAATAGCTGACTGAATTTGTGTAAACAACGAAATATTACCTTCAAAAGGCTTAAAAGGAAAATAAGAAAAATATAAATAATGAATTCAACTTAATTTCTCTTCTTTTTCAATTACATCTGAGAATTTGATGTTATTTGGCAATTAAAACTAATAATGAATCACCATTTTAATTAAACAATTAAAACATATTAATTAATTTGTTAAAAAGAAGCTAATACCAAAAACTAAACTAACACCTAAGTGAAACTAACATTGAAAAACCTTTATATTTTTTTATTTATATTATTTTTTATTTCATATTTAAAAGGCTAAAAGTTTGTTTAGATGTTTTTGAATGTCAGGTATTCATTCCCTATTGGAGTCAAGAAATCTATATTTTCATAAATATTTTCATTCATTTTCATGATGGAGACTTGGTGTTTTGATATTCTCTGATCCTCTGAACGAGTCTCGCATATAAATTTAGACAATAAGTGTTACAGAAGTATTTTAAAATAAGATAATTTCATCTAATTTTAATCACAATAATTATATTTTTATTATAATTAATGAGCTTTCAAACTGCTAATTTATTCGATTTTAGTTAGCTAATGGATTTGCTACCATCATTTGGGAATATTTATTGAACTCAATTTATTTTATTTCTTGGAACTATGAATCCTATTTCTGATGTACAGTTATTATTATTTTCAATTTCTACATTCTCTAATACTTATTTATTTTTATATTTATTCTTCTGTAATCAATCAAAAATGTAATCATCTTTTTCTTTTATTTGTCATCGTTACACTCCTAAATGATGTCATTTTTTTTTTTGGAGATACAACTGAAATCAAGGCTTAAAAAATTGATCTGTTAATTAATTTATTATAATTATTCCGATGAATAATCTAACGTTTAGAAAATGAAAGGAAATCATCGGGAGTGGTCTTCTTGGAACTTTTAAAGACCTTATCTAAAATTATAGAATTTGGGAAAATTCCGCAAATACCTTTCATAGCAATGATGAATGACTGTTACAAAATATTCATTTTTGGCGAGTTTAGCATTTTTTTCTGAATAGATCGTGAGAATATGTATTTTGGAAGCCTTTTTTGCTGACAAATTAACACCACATTTTAATATTACAAAATAACATAACGAATTTCATAGATTTAAATTATCGCTTTTGTGACTTATTATATTTACATGCATGCGAAAGTACAAACCGACAGACGGTCAACCATTTGACATATTTTCTCAAAAATCACAAAAATATCTATATTATAGATGCTACTTTTATGTCCCAAATTTTACCTTCCTAGCTCTTTGCGTTTTTTAGTTATCGAGTTCACTTGTAAAAAAACCAGACAGACAGACTTCTTGTGAATGGATTCCATTCAAATTTTGTTGCAATATCATATACCAAATTACAGCCGTTTAGCTCGAAGCGCTTTTGACTTAGCAGACAGATAGGCAGACAGACTGAGATAATGCCAAATGAGTGTTTTTCGGATTCCGAGAGGTCTGAAACGTAGAGATTTATCAAAATCTCGATATTTTGACGATTGCAATACTTCCTGTGTACTTCGTGTACGAGAAATAAAAAATAAACAACAGGACCTGACTAATATTTTAATGTTTGAACTATTAGTTCACAAATATTATTTCTATAAAAATTCTAATGGATTCGTGATGTAAATTTATTTCTCATAAAACAAATAAATTATTTTTATTAAAAATTAAAAAAAAGATTCCTATTTTCTATATTTATTATATATATATATATATATATATATATATATATCATTTTCATATATTTCTAAAGCATTACATTAATCAATTTTTTTAATATAATTATGAAACATATTCAAATTAGTTTAGTATCAAATGATAAATTCATTGCAAAAGTAAAATTGCGATCTGATAAAAGTAAACTATTAAATTACAAAATAAATTATATGTTTCATTTATATTAAGGAAACGTTTCGCTAATTTTCTTCAAATGCTGCTAAACATAATTACCAAACAAGGTTTCATATATGATTTATAAATAAAAAAGAGTGATTCATTCTGAATCTGAAAATAGTATTTATTCTATATTCTAATATAATTATACTTTTTTTGTATGAATTCTTTTATGTAGGAATGCTTTAGTTGTTGATAGAAATTAAAGTTTAAATAAAGAAATTTTTGATTTAAAACAAGCATTAGATATATTTTCACCAGCTTAAAGATTTTTTTTTTCGATTTTAGCTTATATGGAATTAAAAAAAATACAGAAATCCATTTCAAGTTTTAATTTGCTTGCTCATAATCAGCCTAAAACATTTAGGCTAAAAGTGGACAAATTAGCCTTTTTTTAAAAACACAT
>JAPMOR010050358.1:1998881-2011828 GCA_026543865.1 Argiope aurantia | reverse complement strand
AGGCATTCCCAATAAGACCTTATCACCAGCGACTAAAATTAGTCATCCGTCGAACAATCTGAAATCCAAGACAGACTGATCTTTGAAACAATAGATGAATGAGGTTACGAAAAAGAAAATGACTTGCCACTGTCTCATCTTTTTTCTCTTTTCTTTACATGGGCGTTTCCTTAATGAGAAATTGTTGGCAGATGACATGATTTTATTTAGATTACAGACTTTTTATTACAGATAGCGATTGTCCCTGTGTAAAAGGGACAATCGCTTGATAGTGCGTACCGCATATGTTCTACTTTCTGTATGCCATCTCATTTTCAGATGACCTCTCCGAATTTGGAAAGTGTAAGATTTTGGGAGAAATGACGCAAGCTTGCATGGTCATGAAAGATTCTGACATGGCTCATTATGCAAATCAAAGCTCACATTCATTATTCGGGAAATTTTTCTGAACATGTCTTTAAGAAAGAGAATGCTGATTAAAAAACCTTTGTATATATTTATTAAAACATTCAATTTGTAAATATATCTATAAATATTTTCGCTAATATACGAATGTTTTGAAATTATCCTGTTTTTCTTTTCTGTCTATTTATTCTGTTTTTTGACTTTTTGGAACTCCGGATCTAATAAATTAACGATATTCTTGATAGTAATGAATCTTGGAGAAAATAAAGTCTTAGTCTAATTTGATAGCAATTTTTAATGAAAAAATATAGAAGCATTTAATTGAAAACAGATTTTAACTGCACAAGGTAAAAGAAAGTTGCAAAATATTTATTTTGATAAAACTGGTTCTATAGGTTATTTAGAGCACGTTTTTTCCCCACTCAGACCAAAGATATTTCATTTTACGTACCTGTCTAAAATATTATGTATAATATTTTAAACTCTTAATTTTGAACCGGCTTTCTAAATAGTTTGTTTTTAATTTTTAAGTGAAAGAAAACAGAAAAGTGTCTTCACAAAATGACGTAAGAAGTGTTAGAGTTTTTTGGTATATACTGCCAAAAGTTTTTGAAAATAAAACTAAAAAGAAGGTTGCAGGTGGAAAAAACACGATTGAAAATGAGTGGGGGGGGGGAGGAGAAGAAGCGAATCATGTCAAATATGAAGATGATGAATCAGCTTCTACTGAAGAGGCAACAAATAAAGATTTCTTCAGTAGTTTATAAAAATTCATTCCCAATTTTCTCATGTGATCGGCCTCTTCAGTAGCTCGCAGATAATGTGCCATGTTGATCAATTGTAGAGATATAAATGCTGCGCACAAGTGCTATTTTCCATTCTGAATGTAGATTAGATTAACAGGGATGGCGCCTGTACTGGCACAATACTAAACATTCGCTCCAGTGTGAGAATGTTTGACCCATGGCTTCAAATTTATCGCTCATCAGGTGCTCACACGTGACAAATCGAATTTAAAAATTTATGCTCTTCCTATTCTGATATCATATTAGAGGGGTGTCTCGTCAGCTTTGAAATTAGTAATGCTACAGTAATATTTTAGAAGAATAATTTGAAAAAAAAAGATATTTTATCTATAATTAATCTAAAATTTCTAATTTCAAATCTACATATGAATTTCTTTGCATTTCAAACATATTAAATAGCTAGTGATGTGATACAAATTCTTGGTATTTTGCAACAAAAATAAATAAAATCTGTTGTGTGTTTGCACGTGTTTTTGCTTTCTTCATATGTTTTGCTATTTCTTCTTTACTCCGCTTACTTTCGTTTTGCATTTCATTAATTATTTCTGTTGTTATTTTTTTTATATTTGTCTTTTGATTGTTCATCATTTCATATATTTTGTACCACATTACTCTGTCTCATTTTTATCTCGTTTTTCTATCACTATATATTTGGTTAATAAAGCATTCTGGGTGAAGACAGTATCATTTCAAATAATTAATCCGATAATGTCTGTAGAAAATGCAATAATTTCACCTTCGATCAACATTTGATTTCATCCCCTGATGCTTAGCAAATTTCACATTTTATTTTCACTTTTTAATATGTATATAGATATTAAAAAGCGAGAGCTGTGTGTGTGTGTGTGTGTGTGTGTGTGTGTGTATGTAAACATATTTTAGCACTTTCGAAGCCAAAGAGAATAGAAGAAATTCTGAAATTTCAAAATTTCGATTTATTTCACTACGGGAGACATAATTTACGCACAAAGAATTAGAGTAAAGAAATACGTCAGTCTACGTCGCGACGTAAGAGCAGAAGAGACCAAAAATTTTTCCCTTCAGTAATTTTACTGTCAGATTTTGATAGGAATTTCTTTTACATGTGGCGATTTAGGAAAGGTAATCTTAGGTATCTTTTAAAAGAATGTTGTAAGCATTATGGATTTTTATCCCTTCACCCTTGAGAAAATGCTGAGTCTAATAGTTTTATAGATTATAATTAATAAATAAACAATGGGAATTGTATCAGGAAATAAGAGAACATTTTAGAATATGGACTAAATTAAGATAAAAGTTAAGAAATTAATTAAAACTTAAATTAGATTAAGAGCTATAACTATTTATAGATATATCCGTATGCTTTGGGAGTCAGCATAAAATTTTGATGTATGCTGTGGTATAACATCTGAAATTACTTCTGGCAGATATTTGCTCGGATTTTTTTCAATGAATTCGTAAGGAATGACTGAAATCCCATCTTTAATATTTTCTTCCAGAATCAAGTGATAAAAATTTGTTGAGTAAATGTGTTTGGGCTGTCAGTATTTATTTTCAAATTACTGAGTTTGATTCTCGTTTCATTCATCTTTTCGTGGTGTAGTTTTCTTCATCAGGTTTAATTCAAAATTTTAAAGAAATCTTAATATAAGTAAAAGTCAATGTGACAAAAAAAATAGTGTAGGAACAGATGTTCGATGGTAGTAGCTGCTTCAGGCTATAAGAAATTAACCAATATTTTGGAGGGTTTTTTTCCCCACAGAAATTTTGGAGGAATTCATTAAAAAAAATTTTTTTTTAATTTTACCTCTAATTTTACCTTTGTGCAGTTTTTCTATTATTAGTAATTATTTAGAAAATTTAATGTGGATGACTTTGAAATATGGAAATTTGTAGAAACTACTTTTTTGGGCAACCTTCAGACTTTGAACTATGCTGCTATTGTTTTTTTTTAATTTTTCTTTTCTTTTTATATAAAAAAAGGGAATGACGAAGGACATGCGCACAAATGAAACAAATGTTCGATCTTGAAAAAGATTTTCATATTATAATATTTTATTCTAAAGTAGTTCTATGTTAAATATATCACAAAAAAATATTTTAATCCCAACCGAAAATATCAAAAAATATCGGACATAATAACAAGAGCGGCTATAAAATTTGTTCAAGAATTTAAACAAAATTAAAACTTCAGGAAATTTAGGCAAACTTTTATAATATTTCATCGAAACTGCTAATTCATCATCAATTTTGTATCCTTTGGAATTTTAATAATAAAATCTTAGTACAGTTGAATTGGTTTTTAGTCATAACATTTAGTGCATTATAATTTTCTGCAATAAGAGTGTAGTTGCTATGAGATACGATAGTTAAAACAATTCGAAGTATGAATACTTACAAAATGGCCAATTAAGACATCTTTTGTGGATATCTTCTTTTTATAACTTACTTTGGTTCAGTTCTTTAATTTTTTTCTGAGAATATATACCGAAATTTTCCTGATTCATTTTCAAAATCACGTGGGAATTCAATAAAATGGAATTTTCAAGCAAACGCATTAGTACGATGCAAATAAAGAAGAAAATTCTTGAAAAATTTGATTTGTAATTACGAAATGTTTCCTTTCACTTCTTTTGTTCGCGAGTGATTCGGGTTTATCTTTGGCTCCTCCATTGTTTGCCAGTTTTGACAATGAAATCTCTTCTTAAAACTCATCTGAGGCGATTTCACAGAATTTCTTTTTTTCGACCTTGCCTTGATTTCGAATTAATATTCACACTTTCACTCTGCTGCAGACTGATCAATTTTCCACATGAATGCGGTTCCTGAAAAGAGGATCGAACAAAGGGAAATTAGCTCCAAATTATGTATTAGAACAATAACCTTCCCAACGATATGATGAGACTTTACAAACCGTTTTTGTTTTTTTTACTTTTAAAAAGTTGTTTTAAATTCAATGATAATGAGCAAAATTAAAATTCAATAGTTTTGCTAATTATATTAAGATCAGCCAATATTCAGGAATCAAGCCAGGCAAAGGTAAGACACACGAATCAAATTAAGACACTATCATGCTATATGCTATTTTAGACTGCAAGTTCGGATCTTCTTTAATAATTTTTCAATGTATTTATCAATTAAACATTCATCTTAAACATATCACATTTTAAAATGCCTGTCATGAGATCGCGTAGCCGCATGAGTTATGTAGTGGGCTGAGCTGCCAATTTTTCATTCGAAAGTTGCTAATTATTTAACCCTCTCACTGCGTACTTTTTTAATACCACTATTTAGATGCGATTTTGCAAATAAATTCAAATATTTTTCAAAGAAAGTGAACCGATGCTGTATGTTACTCGATAATAATGCGATATAATAAAAATCTGTAATCGTAAAAATAAACACTCTAAACTCCGAAAAATGTGGGATGCAATAGAAAATGGACTGATTGCCCACCCACGGGATAAGCAGATGCAAGGTTAATGTTGCATTCCACATTGTTTTTGAAATTTTTAGAAATTTCTTTCATATATGTTTCCATTATTTGAATATTTCTGAAAGATTCTTAGGATTTATGTAAGAGTCTTTCAAGCTATGATATGAAAATTTTCTATTCCCATTCTGTTAAAAGTTTGTTTTTTCCAATTTATGCATTTAACTCATTGTACTTTTAAGATATTATGCTCCTGTGCATATAGACAGATGGATGAGCATTCCCCCCCCCCCCCGTCGGTTTTAATTGCTTGATAGATTGTATCCTTTATTTGTCATAAATCCAGATTTTTTGCATAAAGATAATACATCAAATTTCACTCGTTTCAGATATATATAAACGGTATATTGCTGTATTTGCAATGCTATTTTGTTCTCAACAACATCAATGCCAGAAGGTTAAAAATCCTGGGATTCAAGAATCGACGATCCTTTTGTTTTTGAATCAGCATGTTCCCAGATGGACAGACAAAATAACGGTAAACGCCTTTTTCAGAGATTAAGAGACCTTATAGACCTAAGATTCATTTTTTCACTTTTCTATTTCTGTACACGAAAAAAATGTATATATAAATAAATAAAATAAAATAAATAAATAAGAAGTGCGCACAATTAAAAAGTTAGCAATTTGTTAAGATAAACAAGGAAAAGAAACTGCTTCAACATGTTCCATTAATAACAAATGTTCGTTCTTTTTTGTTTAAATTTTGTACAGAAGGATTAGATTAAACTGTCATCTCTGTAACTTCCAAGAAAATTGATATTTTTCATAACTAAAGTAAAAAAAAAAAGCAGTTCAATTTTTATGTGATTGACGAGTTAATTTGGAACCATAATTGTAAGTTTTTAAAAGAAAAAAAAATACATAATGAAACAGGAGACAAGACTAAACATACCCACACCAGACGCGTTAATTACATTAACCATTCAAGGAAAAAAAAATGTTAATTGAATGCAAGAGTAGACATTTTGTCAGCGGAGGTATCCATTGTGAGCGTTCGACTTTACTATGATAAAGGGTAAAAAAAATGTGACATGAAAAGAGTATATAAAATGCACACGTTCTTAGCATTGAAACTTGGTGTCATGTTGTTAAAGGTAATTTTCAATCTAGGATATGGATTTGTTTAATTGTAGAATGAAATAGCTATTGCTTGGTTTGATTTATATATCGAGTTAATTTAACTCGGGAGTATGAAAAACATGGAATTGAAAGATTATATAAGAGACACATGCCGTGCGTAGTCTTTGACGAAGTCTTAATTTAGCACAGCTAGGAGAAAGATTTTTCACCCCCCCCCCTCCTGCAATGGTGAAATCTAGGTTGGAATAGGGAATAGAGTCATCATCACGTTTTCATTCCAGGGTTGGGTATAGGAACGTTTCTGTATAGGACATTCCAATAGATCATTGAAAAGAGGGTTTTTGGAACTCATTAGTTTAGGTTTGCTATGTTTATTTACTGTTTTGCAAGTATTTTTTTGTTGAAAAACTGTATTGGTATTTTGATTAAATTTTGATGCTTAAACATAATGAAAATACTTTTATCTTAAAATCAGCAAACTTTTCCTTTTTAAAAAAAATACATGCTCAAATGTATCAAGAATATTTGTAAGTCATAGCAGCTCTCTAAATTCTTCATTCACAATCAAAGTATGCAAAATATAATTATAAAAACCAAAATAAATTAATTGTAAAAAATGAATTTAAAATGATAAAATTCTATTCTAAAAAATATACCTGAACTTAACTATTGTAGCCATAGGCATTCCAATGGGTTTAAAATAATCGGATCCTTTAGATATCTATTTCGATTAATAAACAGCACGCAAATCAATAACAGCATTTAACAGCTGATACATTTCAAATTAAAAGACGAATACATTCATAACTTTAGAATTTCCGGTAATCAAATAAGCAAATATACATATAAAACAAATCACTTATCAATCCTAATATATAACAATGCATCAGGTCTCATAATTAAAAATATAACATTAACGCTTATATTTATAAAGGAAAACTTTATCTTTCCAAAAAAAACATAAATGGGAGATCTTGACTGAAAAAAACGTGATGATATCTCAGATATTAACAGGTTAAAGTCAGATTCATTTAACAGATTAAAAATAGTTAAATTAAAGACTGATAAAACAATAAAATTAATTCTTTTTTTAATTTTAAGATAACACATTAAAAAATAACTTTATTTTTGAGCCTTAATATTTTCGGGTTAAAGCTAAAACAAATAAAATTTGGTTAATTTAAAAAAAAAAAAGATTCGAAAAAAAAAATATCTCTGAATTTCATACTTCTTGTACCAAAATATATCTGTATTAAATTTAATAATTTTATGTCTATCAGTCTATTTGGTAAAATGTACGGACAAACTTAAAGATAAACACACATTCACTTTTATTTTTAGGTAAAAACCTTACTTTGTGAATTAAATTTCTTAGATTTTAATTCACGATAATTGATTTATTTTTAGGTTAGATGCAGTTAACTGATAGTTTTCAAAAGTGATTAGATATTTTTGTCAACTTAGAACAACTTAATTTCCTTTTTCTTTCAAATAGACAGAAAAATCGCTGTTTGCACTTAATTTTTCTGTTTAGCAACCATATTTTAAAAGAAAGATTCTATCACGTAAAGATAAGTTGACATAGTACAGTATGCATTTTCAGATTTTTGAATAGGAATGATCTATTTATGTGACTTTACAGTCACATGGCAATCATATGTTATAAAAATAATTATGGAACTGTTACTAAGCAGAATGTGAAACTGTAACTGTGTATCAAATTGTACGTTATCTCACGCTATACTAGGCTGCGATGTCACGTTTTCTTTTTTTCTTGCAAGACATATTAAAATTCTAAAATCAAATTTTTTCAAGTGAACATGAACTTCCTTATATTCCCGCTCTGAGAGTTTGATTTATGCTCTTCAACAAATATAATCGAACAAAAATACTAATGAACTTCTATGTTGATGTCGGAAAATTTACTGAATTTTAGTTATAGTGAGGAAGTTTACAGCAAAAATTATGTCATGTTTTTGGCATGTTTGAGAAATAAGTGTAATATGAATGTCTCTTAAAATTTAAATAATTATATCTGAACTATAATTTAAATGATTATATCTGTATTTATTTTTCAGTAACTTATGACGAATTCTAGAGTTTAGATATTTATTTCGTTTTAGATAAGTTCTCTCTCTGGTGTGATGTGATGTGGAGAGAGGTGGGGGAATGCCAGCTCAGGTATCGTCCCCGTCATCTGACCTCGGTTCAAAATTACAAAGTCCGTACCAAAATAGCCCTAGTAATGCTTTAAAATTAAATATAACTAAACTAAATAAGTTAATATAGCTAATATAATATAACTAAATTAAACTAACCGTTTTAGATAAATTTAGCAAATGTCAGACTTTTGAACATATTAAGACTGCGAAAGTAAATCAATTGAAGTTTCAGGTTAATATAGTCATGACTGATACAAATGAAAAATCTTAATATTATCGTATTTCTGTTTGAGAAAAATGGTACAGCATATGCAAACATGACCGTTGTACCAACAAGCATAACCAAACAAACAACTTGGAAAGAAAAAAAAAACTATTTTATTTTTTATTTTTCTCACTTGTCTTGTATGGAAAGTGAAAGACATGCAAATAGTTCCTCATCTGTTTTAGAATGTTTAATTTCATCCCGATTTTCTTTTTAATTTCAAATAAAAATAACATAGTTATGAGATTATAAAAAAATAATTAACAGTTATTAATTTTACTTTAACATAATACAAATATTTTTTTTTACTTTCAAGTTAAGTGTTGCATGTTATTCTTTGCTTAATTATGTTATTCTCTGTATAATTATTCAAAAATAAAATAAATAATCAGAATGTTAGTAAGTTCTTAATCCGATTTAAGAAGACATGGATGTCAAACAGCTTTTTTTTAAAATTACATTATTGATCTTTTGAGCAGAAACTCTATTGTAAACAAATCTAAGTAGATTTAAACGATTCTTCTAATTCTCTGACAGGTATTTAAGCCTTTCTAGCATTTTTATGAAACCCTTATATTCAGTTTTTACCATGGTTTACTTTTTGAACTTCTTTTTTTGCATTATTTGATATAAAAAAAATGTCAAAAATGAAATAAATATTTTTTTTTTACATACAACTTTTTACAAACAAAAGGAGTTAAGTTCCTTTCGTAGTTAAAGCAATGTAGTAATAATAACCTTTAAAATATTTAAAATCAATTTTAATTATCTTTTAAATTTTTTAAAAATTTTAATTTTACATTATGTAGAAAATATATCACTTGCAGAGAATTATTATCAATCTTTATCATTTTAAAAATTATATTTATTTTTATGATTTAAATATAAATGAGGGAAAAATTAGCATTTCTCCCGATTTCTCGCACATATTGTTTCGTAATGGGAAAACAGTTTTGTCTAGATGTTACGTAACTAAGCATTTTCGTCTTAAAAACAAATACACTCACAAACAAACACATCTTAACATAACACACAAAGACAAGCATCTTATACACAAAGCAAGTACATCGTAAAAATACTTTTAAAGTATTCATAAATGTCTTGTTGCATTGTAGTTTCTTCATTTCAGAATGTAGATGATAATTTCATATATGCTATGATTTTTATTTGATTTCTATGCAATATTTTCACGAATTTCTATACTATTTTTTAATTTTTTTCTTTTTAACATAACCAGTACCATATTTACAAAACGTATATTTAATATTTTCACGGATGGGGAAGCCCTCCTGATAAGTAAAATTATTAAAAACACATATGAAAGGCTCTTTTAAAGTGAATAGCAACGTGCATATTAAAAAAATCTTTAAATCTTTGATATTTTTTGTTAGTTTCTTAGGATAGTAAATAAAATTCAAGTACGTATTTAGAAACTTCTGCTGTAAATCCACTATTCACTGAACCATCGGATGTATTTAGTTCAAAATGGGACATAATTGTACAGTTTTGGTTTTAAAGACATGTACCATCTATTTAGCTTGTTGTATTTTTGAATTATCATGCTCATTTATACACACAAATATATATAAAAAGAAGAAACATTCAGATTTGGATGAGTCCGGTCAAAAATTTGAATAGGGATTGTAAATAACAGCAATGAAGAACAAATTTACGGACATTTTTAAAGATCTAAATTCTTTCAAATGTTCAAAATAATCTCCAGATAAAATCAAAACGAAATAATTTATTAAAAAATAAAAACTATTTTATTTATTATAAAAAGTAATTTTTACATTCCAAATCAATTTTACTTTTATAAAACGAATTCTTAATTGAATTAATATTTCATTAAAGTATATTTACATCTTTTAAATAATCGTTTGCATTCTGTTAAAAAAAAGAAAAAAAAAACTTTCCTTTTTAGAGTTTAGATGTAGAAATGAAAAAAATATTTCGTTCATGCAATAAAAAAAATTTAATGTTTTTAAATATAAAACAGATATGTTATCTTCATGTAAATACCATTTGTTAAATATCATTAATCTAACTATATATGTATTTTATGAATTATACAGTTCATCAAGCATGGGCAGAGAGCAAAGCCGCTTAGAAGATGCGACGATCAAATAAGTCATTTTCTTTTTTTGGTCAATCAATTTGATCAACATTTTTTTAAGGGTTTAAGAGTTCAAAAGGAACTTTTTTAAATTAGTAACACCATTTTTGGGCCCTCTGGTAATGGCGCCAAGGACATATGCCTTACCTGGCTGTATCTTAGTTATGTCATTTGATTGAATCAAAGAAGATTATATTCTGACATGTAGCCCAATTCGGAATAATTGATCCAATAGGCTAAAGACCGGTCCTGATGAACAAATATATGGATATAAGTTCAAAAATGCTTTTTTTTTATCCAGATTTCTAAAATATTCTAAATTCATTAAAATTTTGTGGTTGAATGTTTTTGCATATTTATATCTAGTGTAAATGAACTGAACACAGTTGGCGAGCATCAATTTATAATTCAGGCTTCTTTGTATTATAGCATTAGTGATCCAACTTTTCAAACGATTTCAAAATATGTTTCACTGATTTTTAACGAGTTTTGTCTGTTTTCGATGAATTTTATAATTTCAAATAGTCTGTATCAAAATGGCACTTGTAATCTTTTTTATATCTGCTCGAGTTAAAATTTAGAAGAAACAAAGACCAGTACTACCGATAAATATTGTAATCAAAATATATCATCACTAAAAGGAATTATTGGCAAAAATCCCCTTCGACAGGCATTACGAATGTATTTCGATCTCTAATTATAATAAGGATGAATGCTCATATATGTATTGGTGTTCTACAAATCAGAATATTTTACCTAGAACTATCAAACTAGCATATATATATGTTACTGGCAAAGTATAAAATCCGGCATTCTATAGAATATCTAGGTATTGTATATAATGCCTAAAACTAGCTGGCAATGTATGAAACGATTCATATTTTACACATCTCCTAGGCATTTTATAGAATGCCTTATAAGAAACCGGCTAAGTATGAAATACATCTGCGTTTCGTTTCAAATATCACGTGGCAAGGCACATGACTTTTAACGTCCGTCTGAGGCTCAGAATTTGTCAGTTGCACTTTGCGGTTTGTTTGCGAGTGTCAAAATACGCAATTTTACTTAAATTTTTTCAACAAAAAATTAGTTTTTTACTGTCTTGCATGAAAATAGAGGAACAAGCTGCAGTGTTAGAGAAGGGGTCATGGTCTATAGACAGGAAAAAAAAATGATTTGACAATGAACAATATAAAATTCGATTTAATGTTACAAAAAATAATTTTTTCTTAACCGAAACTACTTACTAGAATTTAAAAAATGATGTACAAAATGCCAAAATGACCGTTAAGAAGGCCCTAAGAACTTGCTTAGAAATGAAGATATTCTTGACCACGAAATTTCTTTCCTGTCAGTTGCAATTGCTCAGACCAGTGGAAGCGGCCAAGGATTTGTCAAATATATGTGTAAAACAAAGTGCCCAAATATGAAATGCCTTTCAGTGAAACATGTAATGAAATATAATTCAAAATGTCATTCAAACCTACCATGTTGCAACAAATAGATTAATTTTTGTTTCTTATTTTTGACATGAAAATTTTGTTTCCCTTAATTTTAATTTTAATTTACACATTTTGAATAAATTTTTTAAGGGCACTTTCATTAATTTTTTTTCAGAATAACATTTGTATTTTCGTGGAATGTGCGTCATTTATATAATAGCCTAATCATAACCTTTTTTCATACTTTGCACAAGCAGAAAATAGAAATTCTGTAGAAAAGTCCATAGATACAGATGCCTAGATATTAGATACAATGTCTAGAGAAAGTATATAATAATTCTATTATTTCATAGTTTGCCTAAAAATATCCGGCAAACAACACCTAGGCGTTCTATAGAATGTGTAAATCGATCTAAATCGCACATTCCGACGAAATTTTTGGACAGATCCGAATTTTAATTAGATTTGTTTTAATTAAAAGTTAAACGAATTTGTAGCGATTTTTCATCATAATTCTCGAAAATGCAGGCCAAAAATGATTTTTACGCCATTTTAAAATCAAAGAATTATCTTTTCAATGATACTAATTTTTCTGCCTTTTTTTCATTTTTTTAATTAATTAAAAAAAAAAGATTTTAAAGGCATTTTATAACTATACATTTTATTGCTGAAGTAAAACTAAAAGTGTTTGCATTTTTACTTATTTTTTTAATTACCCTTTTTTATTAAACATTTTTTTATTGTTGTGATCAAGATTCGAAGGTTCAGCGTTTTTTTTCCCTTGCTGCGTGATTTCCGTATAAGGCACACTTCAGTTTTTTTTTTAAATTTAGTTGTATTTAAAATTAAAATTTAACTTAAGGATAAAGCAATAACTACAATTTTTTTAAAGATGGCCATTAATTTTTTCTGTGATATAATTTGACGTATAAAGATATAAACAGAAAATTAAAAGAAATCAAAGTGCAAAGAAAGTTTAAAAATATTTTTGTTATGGAAGCTTTTAAGATGAAGTTACACAAATTATTTAATAAAACTGTATAGTAACCATTGATTACGGCGAATTAATAGTCTGCAAATGTTACTAGTCACTAATAAAAATGATTTTTAAACTCGTAATATGAGCAGATGGAATTATAAGATTGTATTATTGTGTTTATATTAAGAACAGGCCATTATATATATATATATATATA
>JAPMOR010050358.1:1906456-1998481 GCA_026543865.1 Argiope aurantia | reverse complement strand
TTTTTTAACGTTTTCAAATAATATATAAACAATCGTTTGCTTTGAAGCAATGGATCTTATACACAATTTGGGTTAAAGAATATTAAAAATTAGCTGTCAGAAGGTCAACAAAATGAATATTCTTCTGTATATAAAATCAGCGTATGCATTACGTTTTTTTAAAAAGTAAAAAAAAAAATCCTGATGACAATTTTTATTTGAGAGTTTTTTTTATTTTATTATCATCAATAAAAGTAAATTTTGCCGAGAAAGAGCAAAAAAGAAAAAAATAATAATTTTTATCACAGAGAAGGAGATCTCTTTCTCTGTGATTTTTATGAATAAGAATTAAAAATTCGCTATTTTGTTGGCGATTGAAATATCGTTTGCAATTCATTTCCCCAATTTTTAGCGAAATGTTTCCGCAGAAAGTTTCAGTGTAAGAACTTATTTCTCTGCTATTTACGATTTAAAACTATGTGCTAGACTCTTTATCTTTGCAGAAATTCTACATAGTTTTTTTTTGTTTTGTTTTTTCGTAATGATGCATGTTTGTGAGTTGTACTTCGTTACGGGCTTCGTATTGTAAAACATATTAAATTCTTTTTTTTTTTTCAAAAGAGATTTTTTTAAAAATCAGAACTCAAATGATTATTTAAAAAATGTGATTCAAATGAAGATTAGTGTGCCTCCCCCCCCCCCCCGAGTTTGTCGCCAATATGGCAACCCAACGGAACGCTCTTCTAGCAACTTTAATGCTGTTTTGTTTACTATTTTTTTTACAATGGTTGAGTTGTACATAAACTACAACTATTTTATGAAAAATGTTAAATTAAAAATAATAAAAAATACCGAATAAAGATTTTAATTTTGTTTGTTGTGGTAATTAAAAGTTTTTTACAACTAATAAGACACTGCAATTTTATTTTTGATGTGAATACGAACAGAAAATATTTAAATATAAATATTATATAAAAATAATTTGCAATTTTTAATTGTCAGTATGCGCTTTAAAAAATCGTCTGAATTCTTACTTTATGAAATCGTCTGCATTTTTAGATTAAAAGGCAGCTGCAATGGAATTATTCGCAGTTCTCTTAATTATTTTGGTGCTCTAACGGTTGGTTCCCTTGATAATTTATTATGTCGGCAATTGTGCAAGAATAGATGTCGGGTAAATGGGATGGAAGACAGTATTTCGAACCTGCAGAACGGATAAAGGTGAGTGGAATATATATATATATATATATATATATATATATATTATTTTTACGAGTTGATGAAGTTAGGAAAGGATCCTTGTTTGAAATTTTTCTATTGAGAATGGTTTGATTGCTTTTAAGTGTGTATATCTGGTGTGTGGTGCGAATATGAAATTGATTGATTTGGATGAGAGAATCGATGAAAAGATTTGGTGTTGCAGAAAGAAAGGATTGAATCCGCTTCTATAACGTCCGTCATTCTTTTCTTTCTATTAATTATGTACTGTTCCTGTTATCCACACAGTCCTTATGTTCAATGTGCTAGCGAAGCTACTGGGTTCCCGCTCCCACTGCTAACGAAACTGTAGTTTTTTTTGTTTTGTTTTTTTTTAAGTTAAAAAAATTCTGCCCGGTGCCTTCTACAGATACCGAAGGCATCGCATGCTCTAACTTTTGCTCTGCATTTAACAGACAGGCGCTGTCGGTCTGAAGAAAACAATATTTATCAGTAAAAAATCACAATTATATTGCGGAAAGTGGTAACAGTAACTGTTCCGCAGAAGTCTTTGTTTACTTTGTCCGCCATCTTTATTGACGACTTGGCATCCTTGGCGCAGCAAGGGGCACACTAAACTTTATTTTTACCAAAAATGTGAATATATTCTGATAGAATTGTAATCCACTTTAGAATCCTTCTTGGTAAAGTGAAGTTCTTTTGAAATGCAAAAGCTGCATTTTTATAAGTAAAATAATAACTATATTTTATGTATTTCGTTTCTACTTCATCTAGAGATCTTTTTGCTCATTTGAATGAATTTCAGTTTTTAAAAACTTATTAAATGAATTTGGTTTTTGCTGCTACTATTTACATTTCAAAGAGGCATTAAATAAATCACTGTCTATAAATCGTTTTTTTTTTTCTTCTTACTATATCATCAGCGTTATCTGCTGTTTGTTATTGTTTCAAAATAAAATTTCGATGTAGCATAATAAAAATTTTCATTTATTGTCACTTTTTTCAATCCATGATTTCTGCTTTGTACTGAAATCAATAGATAAGCTATTTCAAATTCTGTAGTGCACAAATGCAATTCAATGCACAAATAAAAATTTTCATTATCAAATAGATAATAAAAATAATTTAAACTAAAACAATATCGGTAGTTATAAATTTTTATTCGGCCTTTATTCCAAGTAGTATCATTTATTACAAATATACAATTATTTATATGCATCTAATGTTATAGAAATCATTTGTATCGCTGTAACATCTATATTCAATTTAAAAAAAAGTTATATAATTAATCGGTTTGGGACTTATTAACCTATTTATTTACAAACGCATAAATATTTCATTTCAAAAAGTAGGAAGGTATATCATAAGCTTCTTAAGCTGACAATCTGTTTAAAAATTTATAATTAATAACAATAAACATTCTAAAATTAGAAATATAAATAATAAAAAAATTTATTTACTTTATTACTGCTTAGACCAACAGAAAATTTTACATTATAAACAATTTTCGAAACATTTTCATTCCAACAATACTGCTTTTTAAACATGGTGATGTTTCATAATTACGTTAAATCATTAATTTTCAACATATATTCAGATACATATTGCTGATAAAATCCTCTCGAAGGTACTGACATATCAAAAATTGTAAACGAAGCAAGACTGAATAATCTATACTTATGAAAGCTCAATGTGTGTGTGTGTTGGCGCTCTACAGGCAAGACCGTTCGATCTACAGCTACCGAATTTGGCACATGCATTCCTTGGAGGGCGGAAATGTGCACCTGAGGTATCTTTTTTAATTTTTAATTAGAATTTAGTTATTAATTAAAAAATAACTTTCCCGCCAAAAAATCTTCATTTCACCACCGCCAAATGAGTAAGGCTTCATTTTTTCCCCACTCTAAACAGGATAGGCTTAACAAATTTTCGGCCGCTTATTTCAAACGATTCTGTTTATTTTCTTAATGTTTGATACATTTAAAATTCAACATTGCTAATTAATCGATCTTTCAGATTCATTCTGAAGTACTTTTGAATTAAAATAAAACAGAAT
Source organism: Argiope aurantia (assembly GCA_026543865.1). Classification (NCBI taxonomy): domain Eukaryota; kingdom Metazoa; phylum Arthropoda; class Arachnida; order Araneae; family Araneidae; genus Argiope; species Argiope aurantia. The sequence goes on along the minus strand of JAPMOR010050358.1, from coordinate 1,995,228 downwards.
AAAGGAAATAAAAAATGTCTAATCTGCATAGCGTTACCCCAACTGGAATAGAAAATTCACGCATTTGCGTTATCATAATTGGCGTTGAAAATTCACGCATGCGCATTGTGTTCTGATTGTTGACAACTATTTTCAACGGATACGGACTTGGTTTTGAAGACTTAATATGTTTTCGACAGATTATTTCAAACGATTCTGTTTATTTTTTAGTGTTTGATGTATTTAAAACTAAACATTGTTAATTAATCGATCTGTTCATGATGAATCTGAGAAAATTTTGTTGAACACTTCTTGAGATATTATATAAATTAAGAAATATATTCTTTAGTGCCCATAAGGTTTAAATTCTCAGCGACTCTGTTTTCAGTACTCATATTTTAAAAAATGCTTCGTTTAAGTATATATATATATATATATATATATATATATATATATTAATTGCAGTTTAATCATTTCCACTTTAATTTAAAGCATAAATTCTACGGGAGCTAACAGAAAATTAGAGATATACATATTACGTTATGGCTGAAGATCTTTATGATATTATGAGTGAATTATATGATTATATAAATTTGAAGTTTTAAAATATTTTAATGAAGAAGCAATTAAAATGGGAGTTCCATAAAATATTTAATTATTTAAATTTTAACGTGCATTTAGATTGGCCGGTTGGTCGCCAAAGGTGGCTAATGTATAAATAAAGAATCCAAATTCAATTTACCAAACGTTTGAATCAATTGCTTCAGATTTAACGCCGTTAGGTCGCGTGTTGGCGAATACAATACCATATTCATAAGGTCCATTATGATTTCACAATCTTACTTATTCTGATTTTAAATTATCGTTTGATATTGCAAAATTTTCTTTAGTTATGAAATGGCTATCGTAAGTAAGCATTAGTGTCTCTATTTATTTTTAAGATAAATATTCTATTTTGTCATTAAAAAACGCTGCAAAAGCCTTAAAATCACGATTGTCATGAAAAGCACTTCCACTTCTTCTGAGACAACTCAACTTTTGGAATTCCTGAAAATCAAATTCGGAACTTTCTTCGGCGAACTTTGCGATGTGTGGTGTTACAGCTCCATCGCATATGTTTATACTAAAAATCCTGTATATAATTCTGTAAATACTTTCAACTAATTAAATGTCTTAGTATTTTTTAGATTGGCTCTCTTCAGTGTTGATTTAATTTAATAGCAACTCGAATTAATATTGATTCGTACATTCGATGTGACTTCATTTCAGCGCGAAAAGAGCGATCGCAGGCGAGTTGAGTAATCCATATTCATTTTCATTGCTCATAAATTTTCGATTGCCACAACGATATCTAAAAGTAGATAAAATTTAGCACTTTTGATAGTGAATTGAAAAATCTAAAGATTTTCAGATGTTTATTGAAAGAGAGTATGAATTTCTACGAATATATCTAAAGTAAGATACTTAATTTTAAAGTAAATATCCACTAATTTAAATAACTATAGAAAAATTATTCAATTGCTGAATTTAAATTTTGAATTAAATAATGAATTATTATTTGAATCTTTAAAAAAAATGTCAAAGCGTTTCTCTTGACAAGTGGTCGAATGTAGTAAATTTCTATGCGAAATACTGAAAAATGATAAAACTTCGCTTGAAAAATTATAAAATATTAATTTGTAATTAAATACTGATTGCGACATTAGATAAAGCTCATGTGTTGAAGCGACTGAGGTGAAAGGAGAAAAATTAGTTGCATGTTCACCCCTCAACTTGCTAGCAATGCAATGCTAGCTAATGCAATATGGCAAGTTTTTTTGCTTCAGAATACCATGGCTTTCGGATGTCTTCGTATTCACTATCGGGTCAACAATTTTTATATCTGTTTATTTTAACGACCCAAACGATTTGTCGTCAAAAAAAATGCAAATCGTCGACAGCCTGGTGATTGGTAACTTGGTCAACACCAAGTTGCCAATCACCAAGCAAAATGTAATCCAAAAATCGCCAAGAAAATTCGTCAACTCGGCGTAATCATCTGAAAAACTCCAAGTAAATCAAGGAATGCAACCATTTTGACGAAATCTTGGCATTTTTTGTATAACTTAACTTGGCGATCTTGGCTTAATCTGAAAGTCGCCGAGTAAATCATCAATTTTTGATACTAAAAATATAAAAGTATCAAAATTTGAGATACATTTATAATTTTGATGACAAGATTACAAATCATTTGCTTGGCTTGCTGCGCTTTCGAGCTGTCGCTTAGATATGCACGCAAATATATAGAATGATAGATCGTCAACTCTTTGACAGTTCTACAAAACCTGATAGATATCTACAATTCTAATGATAAAATTACATGAAAATTCATCCGTTTAGATGTTTGCGTTTCTGGAATTTCGTGTTCATGTGGATATAAATGAATGACCAGAAGATTTCCCATCTACGGATTTCATTCAAAATTCCATTGTTTCAGTGTCGTACATCTAAATCCATACCTCAACCGTGTTGCGTTTTTTTTTTTTTGAGTTATTTTATTAACAATTGACTAACCGATAAAAAAATTAATTCCAAAAAAAAAAAAAAGGATTTAGGAGAGTAGGTCTGAAACGTAGATATATCGAAGTCTCGAAGTCAAATGAATATTTCCTCTTTATATATATAAAAAAAGAAAGATTTTTTAAAAAGGTATTTATTATTACAAGAGAGAAATAGAAGATTTAAAAACTTGTTCTGAAGAAATCTTTAATAAAGGTTTTATAGATATCGCTAGTTTTGCATATGATACGAAAAGTATTAATAAAGGCATTTTACTGGATTAATAAAATATTTTTTACTAATATTTAAGAATTTTTTTATACATATACTTATTAAGACAAAGTAACATCTATATTTAGGAATTCACTCTTACAGTTTTGAAAATTTCAAAACTTTATTTCCAAATTTGAAAGTTAAAAAAAAAACTAGTATGGGTCCATTATTTTTGATTCACATAGTGTTATATTGAGCTATTGCCAGATGTATCACACATTTAAATTTTGCTCGTTTACATCACTGATTAGAATATTGGAAAATCCTACACCATTCACTATTAATGAACGATGAAAAGCAAAAGAAGAATAAAAATTTCTGCAAATTTCAATTTACTAAAAGCATTATTATCATAGAAATTAAGATCTTCGATAGTTAAAAATAAGGATAATTAAATAGAATACTTACAGCATAAATTATTTATACAAAAACTTAATTTATATTAAGCTAAAATATTCGAACAATCTCTATGCTTGAAAATTCTTTAAAATAGATATTATTTTTGTAAATACTGAATGCATCGCTTCTTATTCTGATTTTAACAATTAATTTCTTTTGATTTTTTTTCTCTTCTACTTGTGGCTCCCTCATGCCTTTTTTCTTCAATTCTAAAAATCAGTCCTGATAGTATGATAGCTTTTAAACAATTAATTTCATCCAGCGTAAATATAGAAATATATTACGATATCTTTCGTATATTTAACTTACAAAATTTGATATAATCTGATAATTCAATGCATCAATTAGTCGACCTGAATGTTTCAAGCACAATTTTCAATTTGGTAATATGTAGGCTGTAAATATTGCCACGCTATATGCATTATGCAACATATTTAATGAAAAAAAATCATTAAAAAAATCTATAATTTACACCATTGGATATAAATATACTAAATTTTACAAGTAGTTGCTTCTGGGATATTAGGGGCTCACTCAGTAAGAAAGAATTTATCTAGCTTTTCATTGTATTTTTAAACAAAAACTAATGCAATAATTTTTTCTCCAGAACTTCAGAGATTATTATTAAATTAAAATTTATTTTTATATTCCCTTGAGGTTCATAAAATACACTTTTCAGTGATATCAATTTCATTTCTGTACATTTTTAAAAATCTAATTTTAAAAAGTTCCTAAGCATTTTTACCTCAATACTTTCCATTGTTTTATTTACTTCGTTTGAAATCACATGTGTACAAACGCATTTTTTATGTGTACGTTATAGCTACAATATAACAAAGTGCACATTTTGAAAATAAAATAAAGATCGACGAATCAGAGTATAGAATAGTATCTTGCCACGATGTTTCAAATTGAGATGCGGATTTCTTTAATTTTTTTTATCTTTAGACATTTTTTTTTAAATTTTATTTTAGGTGATGAAGAAGGTTTAACTAAGAACACCAAAACGATCCCCAAATATTGAACAAAGGTGATCAAAAAGTGGTTCAAGAAAAAATTTGTAACATTTTTTATATCAAATTTTCTCTCTATGAATGGAAAAATTAAAATTGCACAACATCGAAAATTCCATAAGTAACCGAAATTTCCCCAACGACTGTGTTCATGTGATAATAGTGAAAAACCAGGCGCATGGAACGAAAATATTATTTCTACAATCTGACATTCGTACATTTTTTAACAACGCAATAAAAGTACAAATAAAATAACGATACAGATCGAGTTAAAAAAAATTGCCCAAAACACTTGGAAAACACATTAATTATTCGTCTGCGTAATCTTTCTGAACATGGAAGACAAAGACCTTCCTAGAAATGCACATATTTAGTGGATGTTAATTGTTTGTCAGTGCATTGTGCAGAGGAAGATGGAATAAGTCATCTGTGAAAGAACACGGGAAAAGTTTTTTTAATCGAGGTTGCCATCCAATGCCAGTCGGATTATGCGCCAAGAAATGCGCCAATGATATCGAAACCTAAAATGGGAAGGAGGCACTAAGTGCAAATAAAGCACTACCTTCGAAGGCAAAGGAAGATTTTGAAAAGGAGAACCAAGAATACAAATAATTGGTGAATGTATTTCAAAAGTATATTTTTTTAAAAAATAAGTTTATTTTTCAATTATTTATTTCATGAAAATGACAAATTTTTAAAACCCGCTGTATTACGCTCTTTTACTTCTTTCTTAATTTTTTATCTTTATGCAAGAATTTATAGCTTCGTTTTATGCTGTAAAGTTTTCACATGTCATTTTTATTCAATTTCTTCAGGAAATGATAAAATTTGGTTATATATATTTTGGAACGAAGTATTAATTTAAAATATGTTCAATTAATTATTAATGGGAAAAAAATTTATGTGTTCCTCATGAACACCCTTTGTATAATTTTTCATCCAGGATCTTCAATGTCGATAATGAACACGGGAAAGAACATGGGAGTTGACTTTTCTATGTTGAATATACGTAACACATAATATTTTAAACTTTGTTGCACTTACAATTCAATTTAATCTTAAATTAGAAGTATGGACTAATGAAAAAAATTTTAAGTACGTTTATCTTCAAGCACTGTGAGACTTTCTTGTAATATAAGTGGATGTTTGAAAATATATTATCATTCTTGCAGCTTAAAAAAATTGCTCTTTTTTCCATTCTTAGAAATTTTTTCTGAATTATATCCTCTTAAATATTACACAAATTGGAAGCATATTTTGTTATTCACAGAAAATTTCAATGCTGAAAGATTCTCCTTTTTATAAGTGGTGTTCAAATGAAAAAGGTACGAAACATCATAAAAACGTAAACGTTACATATTTGCCTATGCCTCTATGGGAGAACGTAGCGAGACATCTTGGGATGCGATTCGAGTTTCCGGCGTAGATCGGAGCATATGTGTGCGCCCGCATGCGCAGGAGAGCAGAAGCTCTTATAAAGAGCGTCCTAAAATTGACGCTTCTTGTTGAATTCCTCGAGCACAGAAGAACCGAATTCCTCGAGCACAGAAGAACCATTAACTCCGATGTGTACTGTGAGACATTCCGAAGACTAGGCAGGTCCATTAAGAACAAAAGACCGGGGCAACTCACGGAGGGTGTGTTTCTAGTCCATGATAACACGCATCCACACGCCTCCAGGGTCCCACACACGGAACTGTCCAAGTTAAAGTCGAACAGCTCGATCATCCGCCCTAAAGCCCGGACATGTCACCCTGCGATTTTCATGTGTTTGGTCCCCTGAAAAAACATCTAAAAGTGAAGTGATTCAACTCAGACGGCGAACTCAAGGACGCTGGGAAGGATTGGGTCTCGTCACGTCCATAGGAATTCTGGGAACAAGGAATCCTTCGGCTCGTTAATGAATGGGATCGTTGTGCTCAGGCCTATGGTGTATACTTTGAATAAAGTCTTCATTTATACCCACACTGTCGTTTCATACCTTTTCATTTTAACATCCCTTGTATTTATCATGAAGATGCTTAGTCTTAACAAAAAATTATTGTATTCATTCATGTTTAATCACTTTTGCTCTAAAAAATTTTAGCTGAATTGACAGCTAATTAGTAAATTATTTAGCACAATGAATAGCGCAGAGCAAAGAGTCTAAAATAGCGTGAGTTATATACGTATCAAAATTTAAAACTTGAAAATATTTTTTTAAGAAGCCATTATAACCAAGTTACCTAAAATACTGAGTTGAGCAAATGTGTTTTTAGTTTTGTTGAAGAGCCATTAATTCCGGCGAAATAGTTAATAAATAATAAAGATGGCTTAATTTCGATAACTTTTTTAACAATAACAATAACATTTTTCACTTCTGTTTAAACTTACAAAACCAGGAAAAGACAAAATCAATTTTTTTTTAAATTGAAACATACGTAGTGTGATCTTTGAGACGATAAGTTTAATTAGATATGCAGTTTAATTAGATATAGGCTAAATGGGGGATCCTACTCTCTTTTCTCTACAGAATGGATTCGTAATTCTATGCTTTTGAAACACATACACAATCAGTTACAACTGAATTTGAAAGGTCATCGATACTTATCATATGTACCCTGAAGAAAAATCCTATTAATGCTATTTAATAATAGTAAATCTCTATAATTAAAGTAAAAGTTATTTATTTTTGCAACTCTTGAAAGATCCAAAGCGAATAAAAACATTTGTTACCCTAACTGTGATTTCGTGATAGTAGCTTTCAACATATCGTCTTTTGGCATTATCACTCATTATAAAAACCTTACAAACAAACTTAACACAATTTCTACAAATTTACGTTTTGTTCTCTTTTACCTTTTTTACATATACATTGTCATAAATATCATAAAGTAATTTTTTATTTTGTAAAAAAAAGCACGCCTTCGAAGATCTCATAAATTTTTTACGTTTTAGACCTCTTTAAGTCCGAAAACACTCACTCATATTTTTAAGCTTAAGCATGTCTGTGAAACACATTCTAAGCAAAATGGCATTTGGGTTGTTGCCTTTCATTAAAAGTATATATCTTTATTAAATTTTGAACTTTATAGTTAAGGTAAAACCTGTCCTTGTTACGTTTTGTACACATGGACTCACATGTGAGTCAAATACCTTAAAAAAAAACTGTAACGCTTAAATACTTTCAAATAAGTAACGTCCTAAAAGAATGAAATTCGACACATATATATCCTGAAACTGTTGAAAGATATAAAATTTTGAAATACTTAATTTGATTAAAGGGAACAGATACAAAAATTTTACTTGAAATTTGTGAAAAGAACATCCCACTTGTTTTATTAATTACGGCTTGTTTCTAAAGAAATCATCCTGAAACGTTTCCATATCAGCATTTCATATTGCTTCAACTACTTTTTTCTCTAACGGAAAGTGACTGAAACGTGTTAAGAGACCAGATGAAAAACGATGTATAAGATTTTATTGATTAAACGCGACGCATTAAAAACGATGGTGTTTTCACCAAAATAAAATTCCAACTTAAGCAATCAAATAATTAGTAAAAACACATAATCATATTATTCCCAATATTGCCATCGCCACAGCAACAATACTGGAAACCCTTTTCAAAGAACTTTTTAAAAAAACAAGCAGCATTCAGTGAAACTGAATCAAAAATTTTCGTCACTAGTCCCTCTAGCCCAAAAAATGAAGTGCTGCGTAAGTGGTAATATTTTTATGGAACTTACATTATACTTTTGCTAAATTAAAATTAAGAACAAACTGGGTACCAATTTTTATTTGCTGCCAAACTTCGTTCATTATGCCTCTCAACCACATCTACGTTTCTTTACATACACGTATCAGAAAGGGAATAAATTTAAGTTGCATCTCAGTTTCAAGAAAAAGCTAACTGCGTATTGCATCCAATATCTAATTATAAATTGTTTTCGTTATATTATGGCGTCGCATCCTTTTAAACCTGAAATAGCCGCAATTAATTTGAGAATGAAATTGGGCACTGACTAATGAAATCGAAGTTACGGTATATTATTGATTTAGTGAAAACTTTGCTCTATCATATCATTATTAAATGAATCTGAAATGCAGTTTTTAATTTTACATAAAATGGAAACAAAACAAATTTAATATTTGTTTCAGAAAGAGTTTCTTATAAAAAAAAAAGGTCTGACTGAAAAAAATTTTTAGGATAATTTTCACATTTATTTTATTAAACATTTTACCTGAGTAAAAAAAAAAAAAAAAAAGATTTTAAATTAGAGGGGAAAAAATACAAATTGGAGCAAACGATTTAATGTATATTTACAGGAGGATGAACTGATTCCATTTATAGTAGAAGTAAAAAAAAAATAAGAATATATAAAGGCAGACGATAATTTTAAATAACCTAATATCATTTAAAGTGCAAAGAATATAATATTTAGATCAGGTATTTAGGAATATTTATTAAATTTTATACCGATGGAAACATTTCGTATTGATATAAATATTAGCAACTACAATCTATACTTATAATAAAACTCAATGTGTGTGTGTGTATGTTGGCGCTCTACAGGCCAACATACACACACACTACATTCAACCTACAGCTACCAAATTTGGCACGTGTATACGTTGGAGGCCGGGAATGTGCACCTGGGGGTTATTTTTTCGAATTCTCAACTAGAATTTTATTTATTTAAAAATTAAGCGAAGTTTTGATGTGTTTCTGCTATAACTTCCGAAAATATTACCGCACAAAAAAGATTTTTACATCAAGTTAAAGATCATAAATTTATCTTTTAAATGACACCAATGTTTTATTTAATCTTAAAATTAAATTTCTATTTTTAATGAATTTTTAAATAAATATTTTAACTATATTTTTCAATAATTTTTTCCGTAAAAAATAAAAATTAAAATTAAGCACGTTTCGCATTCATGGGAAAAAATTAGCTTTTTTCAAAGTATTGCCATCACATTGATTAAACCTCCAATTAAAAATAAATTAAATCTTTTTCGAAATGAAATCTGCAAAAATATAATTTTCGGCACGTGTCTGTAGGAAATGAAACAAATATGAAATATTATTTTTTCTAAAAAATAAATTCAAGAAAAATTATTTTATGATCTTTTACACTCTCTATACAGGGTGTTTATTTAGTCCCGGATCCATTTTGATGTTTAATGACTCATAAAATAATGAAGATATAAACAAACATATGGCATTTATTGATGGAATAACTCATATATTTTCCTTTTCAGGTTCGAATATTTTTACTTTTGTAAATATCGTCTGCGCGTGTGGTTAATTTCAGATAACTTCATTTTCCAGTCTAAATATCTTTACTCTTCTAAATATCGTCTGCTTATTAATTGCATTTTTCTCTCTTTTGTTTTTGGCAACTATTGAAATGTTATGTTTACTTTTGATGTGTTTGTTCTATGTAGTACTTATAATAAAGCTCAATGTGTGTGTGTGTGTGTGTTGGCGCTCTACAGACCAGACCATTCAACCTACAGCTACCAAATTTGGCACGTGTATACCTTGGAGGCCGGAAATGTGCACCTGGGGGTTATTTTTTCGAATTTTTAATTAGAATTTTATTTATTTAAAAATTAAGCAAAATTTTGGCGTGTTTCTGCTATAATCTCCGAAAATATTACCGCACAAAAAAGATTTTTACATGAAGTTAAATATCAAAAATTTATCTTTTAAATGATACCAATGTTTTAACCTTAAAATTAAATTTCTATTTTTAATGAATTTTTAAATAAATATTTTAAATATATTTTTCAACAATTTTTTTTCGTACAAAATAAAAATAAAACTTAAGCTGCTCGAGCACGTTTCGCATTCATGGGAAAAAATTAGCTCTTTTCAAAGTGTTGCCATCACATTGATTAAAGCTCCAATTAAAAACAAATTAAATCTTTTTGGAAATGAAATCTGCAAAAATATAATTTTCGGCACGTGTCTGTAGGAAAGGAAACATATATGAAATATTATTTTTTCTAAAAAATAAATTCAAGAAAAATTATTTTATGATCTTTTACACTCTCTATATTATTAATCCAATAAATCAGTTATATTTTAAGGCAAGTTTTGTTTAATATGAACAGGATATCCATTCAAATCAGGGCCACACAGCTGATTTGTAAACCTTTAGTAAGTCACAGATCTGCTAAAATGGTCTAAATGAAAAATAATTATATTTTATGTAACTTGATTTAATATATGCTCTAATAAATAACGAATTTTTGATTTTACATTAAGCTTCTGCTGTGGAAATTACGAATAACAAAATGTTCTTGAAACACTAATATTTTAAATAAACAGAGTTAATTTCCAATCAACTAAATCGATCATTTAAACTGACTGATTTATGAAAATTTGAATATCACTATTCAATAAAAAAAGGATAATTTTAGATTTTCCATCGATCGTTTCAAAGAAAATACGCCAATCAGCGCGCAGGTTTCTCAAGATTAATTGGACAAAGATTATGAAAATGTTGCGGCTTTCTAAATTTTTAACATTCAAAACTTCATAATTAAGTCTTAGTTGATCGTGGAAAACAGAAACATTTATTCGTTTATTTAAAATTTGGTGTGTCCAGAATATTTCTCAGAATATGATACCTTACTGCATTAAATTTAGACTTCATAACTTTTGAAATATATTTATAGGCCGGAACAAAATATTATTGTTGATTTCATTTCAATCCTTTTGAAAGCAAAACTAAAAACTGAATTTTATGCTGAATCTGAGAAATTTTTGTTGAATTATTGTTTTATATATAACATAAATTATGAAAAATATTTTGTAGTTCACATAAGACTTAAATACCGCTTGGTTTTATTTAAAAATATCTTTATATTAATTGCAATTTCATCATTTCCACTTTAAATTAAAGTTGAAGTGTTACTGGAAATGACAACAAATTAGCAAAATATATACAGTAAATTTAAATATACGATCTAAACAACAGTATAAATTTGGTATGACTATCAAAATTTGAAGATTAAAAATGTTCTGTTTGAGAATCTATTAAAAGACCAGTTACTTAAAATATTTAATTGAAAATTGTAGTGAGCGGTAATACTGGCGAACCGGCTGGTCGCCAAAGGCGGCTAATATTAAATAAGCGCGGAATTTTTGTACAATGTTTTTATTGCCAAACACATGGCATTGATTTTAATTAATATAATACTAATCATATGAGGAATCATTATTTTAAGGTATGCTATTGCAATTTCTCAAAATTTACCTCATTCAAAACAAATCGAGTATAAGTTTCTCAGAATTAAATAGAATTCATGGCATATGTTGGTTACGGTAAAATGATTTCTAAGGAATCATCTTGTTTTCGAAGGATATGGTGATCGATCAAGTCAATAATTTTGACAAGTCAAAAGATTAGAATCTCCTAGATCGATTATCCTTAATAGCTATAAAAGAATTGTTTTTCTTTTTCTTTCGTTAGCAAAGAACATTTAATGTTTTGCTAGAGAAATATAAAAAATGATATTCTAATAATATTCTAATTTTTTAAAAATTTTTTTCTAAATATGGAACAATTAACTAATTTAAAGGTTTATACATATATCAGAAAAAAAAATTCTAGGAAATATTTCCTAGCTGCATTTCCTAGAAAGAAATGTGATTAATATGAAAAAAATATTATAATTAATTAAAAATCTATGTAATTAAAAATATAATTAAGAAAAAGTGGTTTTAAAAAAAGCAAAAAAAAATTTAAATAAAGGTATTGAATTTTTTCTTTCAAGGATAGCCGAAAAGATTTATATTTAATATTTAGTACTTTTTGTAAATAGTGCAAAATCAATAAATAAACAAAAAGAAGTTTTAGTAAAAGGAGTGGTACTAATTTTAATTAAAAATATATTACTTTAAAAATAAATAAGCATTTAAAAATTAAATAGTAAGTATCACAATTCCCATCTTTTAGAAGTTTAAAAATATAAGATACTTTTTTTATTTCTTCTTCTTCTTTTTTTTTTACTGAATTCATTGTATAGTAATAAAAATTGCGAGTAAATTAAAACTTTAAAAATTATTTATTTAAGTATGACTACAGGGAACAAAAGTGTGAATATGCTTATTGTAATTATTGTACAAAATTATATTACAATAAAAATGGTCTTTTTTTTTTTGCATTTTTTCAGTTCGAACAGCAAATTAATCAAAATAAATTTAAATTCAGTCAACATTTAATATTTATAGGAAATCTAAGGAAACAGAGGAAAAAATTCTAGTTACAGACGAATATAAATTTAAAAGATTCGAATTAGCCCAATTCCACTGCACTGTAATTTTTTAAAATAAAAGGCAGGAAAATTTATAGAGAGTTTTTATTCTAAATTTCTTCTTAAACATAATAAGTTATTTGCAAAAGTAAAGTTAGCTGCAAAACTTCACAATATTTAATTACTATTTTCTAAATTTTATATTAAATTACACAGAATTCTAAAAATAATAAAATATGCATTACTTTATTATTTTTTAGCAATTATAAAATTCTGTATTATTTTGAAAATAATTCCATTTATTAGAGAAATTACAAAAATGTAATACTTTTCATAATAAAATCTTTTTTAATTAATTCTTTGCTATTTATTCTACGCAGCAGTCAATAATTGCATTTTAACACTTTATTTAACGTGCCTTCTTTTAATTTCATAATACAGAATTCTGTTTCCTATTTTTCATTCTCTTATATTCTCGAGCTTTGAAATTTCGTACATTAGTGTCCTCGCAATGACAATAAACTGCTTTGAAATTTATAAAACAATTATTATTAAACTGATCCATTCGTTTAAATTTTGTTTCTATATTAATTTACCAACTGCATTTAGTTTAAGCTAAAATAGATATAAAGATTTCATGATATTTATAATAACGAATTACCTAATAATAATAAAAAATAATAATAATAAGAGATATTTCTATTTTTAGAAAATTAGTTTAAGAATGTATTGTTAAATACTTTTTTTACTGTAGTTTCGTTAGGTATGAATCTTTTCTGAAAATAGTTAATTATTTCGTCAGTATATATAGATTGCTATTGATTTCTACATTATATCTCATAATAAACGTGTTATCAATTTTATCTATTTAAGTAACAGGTCGTAAAGATTCCAAACCACATTACAAAAATGTTGCATATATTTAAGAAATTTTTATCAACATTGGCAAGTGTAGTATATCTTATTTTAGAAAAAGTTTTGATAGGAGAAAAATATTTATAAAAGCCTGAAAAATAAATTGACAAATCCAAAGAAGATTAGCAAAATGCTATAAGATTTTATGACAGGAAAAACAGAAAATACAAAAATTTTATTTATTGTAAAAATTGCAGACTTAACAATGGTCGGAGACAAATTTAAATTCAAAGTTTTGTAGTTTGGCTTGTATCTATTTGTTTTTTCAGATTGTATTAGCTTGTGTCAAACTAACCGTATCCAATCGCAACTGTCTTCTTCGTCTGAAGACAGCTAGACAACATTTTTGTTTTATGCTGTTTCATATAAGTCGTAACTCAGATAATGGATTCAGATCAATATTTGTACAATTTGTCAGGATGTACTGAGAAAAAAAAAAGTCCCTTTTCGTGTTGCAATTCCATGTTCTATTGCAAATATGACTTGTTTAAATATCCATTACCTATTATTAAATTTTGCATTCAATCTTTTCGAGGCATTTTGCATACAATGTCTAAAGATTTAAGCCCCAAATAGAGCTGGGTATTTTATCTTTGAGCCATAGACAGAATTCCTCTCATTGTTTTTAAATATCCTAAGCAAATGTAATACAGAAAGTAATATCTTATTTTTTTTTTAATTATAAAGAACAATCTTAGCTGTATTTCTTTCTATTTTTCTGAAATTAATTCTGCTTCATATCTCTCTCTTTTTTCGTGTCTATTTATGTATGTTTTCGAGTCGTACAAGATAATAAAAATTGTAAACTGATAAAAAAAAAATCTAACCTTTGTATTAATTAAGTATAAACGTAATGAAAAATATAGGTGAAACTTATTATTGCACTATGGAAAACCGTAGAGCAATAGTACTTAATATTTGATTCATTTGGATTGATTACATCAACTTTCGCGTTCTCAATGTAAAATTTTTTTTATATCACTCAATTTACGGAAAGACTATATGCGCGCTCGGTTGTCCACTTGCCTTTCTGTTTGTTTTATTCTTCCGGGGGGGGGATATTTCGAAATGAGGATGAGAAGCTTCTGGCATGGTGGTTGGTTCTTGCAACCCTGGAGGGAACATGAAAAGGTGTGGTGGGGGGGGGAGTCTGGCTCCTCCCATCGATGACGGGACATACTTCCTCAGGGAAGGGTTGTACCGGGGCCATTGATGGCCTTTAGGACTCAACCACAGTTCCCGCCAGTGTTGCTGTTGCGGAGGTCCGGTCATTCAGTTTTATTATCCGTGTGCCTTCGGGCGGGTCAGAAAGTCAATGATATGACTATCTGTGTGTTTTATAGCAGCTTTTTATAGCACCAGTTTATTTCATTAAAATCAACTTTCCTTAAATTCAATATGCCAATAACTAATTTTGGGTTAATTTTTTATATAATAGCTATGTGAAAATATGTATGCTATTATTTATTTATTATTCCTCATAATTACGTTTGTACCTAATGTTATTTAAGCAGATGCTATGTGTTGATAAAAACTGCAATAACAAAATGAAAGTATTAAAATGAATTGAAATCTGATCAATTATATTTGATAATTAATACAATCGTAACATTTTATAATTACTAGAATTAGCAATTTGTTCCAATTAAATTTATTTGACAATAAAATACATATTGGTAAATAACATTTTTTAAGCAGCATGTCTGGAACCTTTTCTTAGCCCAACGACTTTGTGTCTAAAATTAGCCTTGTCGGAAATCTGCTACTGACGAAAGACAGATTTTTCATTGGCAGATTTCATCTATATTTAAAATAGCAATTGTAGTTCAATGTCTAATTTTTATTCATTTAATTGGTTTCGTTTTTTGAGTTACTGTTCAGAGACGGACACAATGCCAAAAATGATTTTTTTCTTGACTTAGGTAAGTCTGAAACGCAAATATGCACCAAAATTCTCACAGTCCTTCTTTTTATGCGTATAATACTTTTTCTTTTTTAACATCTTACACGAGAAAGCAAAAAGATAAATCCCTTACCATTGTAACGGTAAAGTTAGCAAAACGTTACCACAATGATACCCATTAAAACTGTACATTGTGATTCAAATTACATTTTAGACTTGTGAAGCAATGGTCCCCCCCCTCTATTGTTTTACGTTTATTTAATAGTAAATACTTTTCACGACATTTTATGCATCACTTACCGTTTTAATGTTGATGCGTAGCTTAACACGCATGGCTTGTTTTGCACTGCGAATCGTAAAAGGCTATAAAAATAAAACTTCTCGCGTCTTTTTATTTTAAGTGATTTTTCTCTGAATTTTCAGAGTAATAATCACAGAGAAATAATCTTTCCAGATCGAGCTTTTACTGGCTTCGAAAAGTTTAATCTTACAACAAATAACAAAATGCTCTCCTCGGGTGTTTTTCTTTTTCCTTCCAAACCTCCCGTGGATTTTATTTATTTATTTATTATTTTTTCCCTTCTTCTGCTAAAAGCCATTAGACTTTGTTGAATTCTATTTTTTCTTTCTTTTTGGCAGATCATAATATATAATTATAAAAGAACAAACGCCTTCTTGTACATTTTTTTTAAATGAATCGATAAATTTGATATAGAAAAGCATTGAAGCGACTAATTTTGAATATTTCGTAATGTATGTGTATCTAACAATTCAATTGTACGCAACGATTTATTTGAAAATTAGATTAATTTTCTCTCTTAGTATAGAATAAGCATTTGAATTTTTCTATCCGTTGAAAGTTAAAACACAAATATTTTACATACTTTTTTTAAACATTTCAGATGATAATGAAGATTGTTTGCGAAAAAAATTAAATGTAAATTTTTTATTTATTTAATGCGCCAAAGATAAAGATAAACAAAGTTTATAATAATAATTGTTAAAAACAATATACCTGTATTTAAAAATTGATTTTTTAAATTTTAATTATTATCTCTTCGTCACCAGATGGCACTACAACTATAGAATCAAAATTTTATTGAATTAGGCAATTAACTGATAAATGAGTTCTAAAAAGATTAAAATAATCTAGTATCGTCAAAAATCTATAAGTGTACAAAATTTCAAAATTATAACTTAATGAAAGAAGAGAAAATTTTACCACAAAATTCCATCAATACAAGACTGAAATAAATCAAGTTAAATAAAAGTTTAAATAATAAATTTAAATTATTTGTGATCAATTTCATACTGTCCTGTTCCAACATAAGTTTTAGTGGGCTGGACTTCGAAACTATTTACCATACTGTATGTCCTGCTGGTAAGAGTCATCTAGAAATTTTCTTGTGGAGGGGAGAGAAGCTTCCGGTTCAGAGGCTGATATATATTTTTTTTGTTAGTAGGTGCAGCAATTATGAGGGTTCGGTTCGAATTACGCCCACTCAAATGACAAGGATGTACTTCCTACTGGAAGGATTCAAAGAAAATCCGGTTAAAATTTAAACATCGGGATATCATGTTTAGATAAAGAGTAAGTAATCTGAAAAGAAATGTTTTTAAATCAAAAAGCTGTAAGTAAAAGAGGTATAAAATGAGTTATCGAAAATTATGATAGTTTTCTTAAGTTAGGAATAAATTTTAAAAAGGCGCAGATTTTGAAAAATGTTATCCAATTTTTATTTTTATTGCTATTTTAGTAAAAATTTTGGAATTCCATTTAAGTACATGTTAGAAAGGAATAATTCGTAAAAATTTTAGATCAATACTTTGTAAGGTTTGATTTCACTTTGTCAGGGAAAAAAAGGACGTCGTAAAAGACCTTTTCTATATGTCTAAATTCAAAAATGGAACACAAAAGATTTTAAATTAAAAATATCATTCTACAATTACAAATTGCCTTTTAATGCTCGATTTTTTTAAGTGGTGAAAATAAAATGCACCCAGCGGAAATGGTCTTTCCGAAACCTTTTGGCATACCCCTAATAAATGTACTTGTATATACTATTAATAGCATGCCACTGACGAATGATTATGAAAGAATTTATCAGCGTGCAATCCTTGGTGATATGTTACACAAGTTAATACACAAGCACCAGAACACTGAATGTGTATCTTGGAGTTCCTTCTTCCTTCTTTTTGCCTATTGAAACCAAAATTTGTCGCAAAATTACAATTATAGGCATAAAATCACCTACCAAATTTCATATGCTTATGTTATTGCGTTTTTGAACATAAACTAAGAAACGATCAATTCTTTGATGGTCTTTGATTTGCTACGAAATTTGACAAGAATATATATTTTAAATCTTAAATCTGTGTACCAATTTTTATCCATTAATCTCTCTTCGTTTTGTAGTTATCGTGTTAATTTATATTTGAATAGCCGGATAGATAGACTTCCTTTGAATGGAATTCAATCTAAATGTGATAGAAATTTACAGATTTTATATTAAATTTTTCTGTCTAGCCCAAACTGATTTTTGAGTTATTGTGTTTACAGACATACAGACATTATATCAAAAAATTTTTTTTCGGACTCAGGTATGTCTGAAACGTGGATCTTCATCAAAATCTCGAGTTCGAATTTATTGATGGTTACAATATTTTCTCTTTGTATACTTATTTGCGGGAAGTAAAAAAGAAAAATAATTTACTTTGTGACGATTGATTCTGGACCGTAGAGCTAGCGAGTGTAACGTCCATCGAGAATAATTGAAACTTCAAGTTTAATTTTCTTTGCTTCGTTTTAAATATTGGCTCAAAATCGTGATCCTAGAAAAGATACAACTTCTCTTTCTATTATTTTCACAATTTTTTATTCTTCCTATCTTTAAACAATTTGTAATCGGCGCAATTGCGTTAAATAATCCTGTATTATTAATGTAAAATTAATCTTGTGCTCGTTCTTAACGATATTTTAGAGGATATTATTTTCCTAAACAGCTATAAAAGATTTCCTAGTTATACATTCATGTCTGTTGTTTTATATAAAGACCATGCTGCCGCAACATGGAAGTTTGGAGAATGGGATATCGGTTCAGCTATTTCTGTTGAAATCAGTCAAAATTTGCGGGATTTTTCTTCTAAAGTTGTTATATAGGAATAGTTCGAATTCCACAAACAAACTTCTTGAGTTGCACATAAAGACAAGCGACTTTTGTAAAAGGACATGGGTCCAAAACACAAAAGTTGATTTTTATAAGAGATTTTTTTGTCTATAAATTAAACGAATAAAAGGGCAAATAAAGTGCAAATTGCATGTCTAAAGGAATTCAAATTCACAATATATTGGTTATAAGAATATTAACATTAAAAGTCGTAAGCAGCATGACAGGCTCAATGGTAAGTAGGACGCAATATCAACGAAAAACTAAGTAACTGAAAATGAAGTTAAAAGAACTTGCCATTTGAAGCGATATAAAGTTGTCTTGTTGTTAGCTAGCTATGATGCTGGTCTTATGTGAACTAAAAATTGTAAACTATGATAGTGCCGGTAAAAAAAAAAAAAAAAAATAATCATCGTTTTTTCATGCTGAAGTGCCAAATTAGCAATGCTTTGTGACAATGTGGCAAATGTGAAAAGCGCCCGGTGCTTCATTAAAATAGCGTTTCAAGAAGTCTCTATATGACATTTCTGTTGGGGACAACTTTAAAATACTGTAAACATTTTTCTCCATTTTCCTGACATTTCTCTTTTTGACACTTACAACATTTACCATTTTTTTTAGTCCTTAATTTGCTCATTCTTATTACTTTTGCTTATTTATTATATTTTTTTCTTTCTCTTTGCTTTTTTTTATTCTTCAGTTAAACTTGTATTTTATATTTTTCCTTCAATTTCCTCTTTCTTTGTTTCTTATTTTGTAGCCTAAATCATTGACAAAGAGCTGCTATTTACCGTTCTGCTTGCATCCTTTTTACTATTCAATGACGGATTTCTATCCAGGTATATTAGTCAACTGCCTAGGACCGTTGAAGTGATAGGAACCTGTAGGCAGGTTGGTTAAGAAAATTTATTGCAAAATAACTGTCTAAACTGCAAAATAAATTAATTTCTAAAAAATACAAATTCTATGAATTTTAAACTATTGATATTAATACTTGTTCAATTATAATTTATCAGATTTATATCTGTTTCATTACGTTAAATCAGTAATTATAATAATTATTAATAATGAGTGACTGTTTATATATAACTGTATATAAACTTAAATGCCCTGGAGTCATGAGTTCATAATAAATAAATAAATAAAATCATACATCTTCCAAACGTTATTAAAATAAAAAATTAACTTAAAAGAATTCATAAAACAGTTGATTGGGTTTAAAACAAAGTGTTGAAATGTAAAGCAAAATTGACTAATTTATTAAAAGAGGAACCTCTTAATATAACTGCCTAGGGCTGCAGTATTTAAAATCCACCTCTTGTTCTATTATAAAAGTTCCTTGTCCTAACATGTAGGATCTTTCCTAAAAAACTGTAGGGTACCCTGTATATTTATAAAAATTGCAACATTACTCGGACAAATCAAAACAATCAAACGATGCGAATATCTTTCTTTACTTTGGCAACTTCCCACTTTTCGCCAAGAGGAAGATAAAAGCGCCAAAAGGGCAAAGGTTCCGCGTCTCCTGCGAAGTGTGAAAGAGCAGGAGTGTGACGAGTTGAATGGGATGAATGAGAAGCTTCGTGTCGAGAGAGCTGGAGATGCCCGAGGGGTGTTCTTGGATTTAAGCATGCCGTCCTTCTATCCCGTGCTGCTCCTCCTCGGATATTTCACCGCCAAGGCACAAGGTGAGAACTCTCTCCCGATCTAATAATTTCCCGATTCTTAACCTTTTTAATAGAGATCGAACTTAATATATTGGTTTATTGACGAGTCCTTTTGAAGATTTGTAAAGAATTTTGTATCATTTTGTGAATTCTGAATTGGTCTTCTCTGAAATTTAATGAAATATCATTTTTAATTTTGAAAATATATTCGATGAAACTTTTGAGATATTTATACATTGTATTCCTCGTGATTTTTCGTTAGATTATATGGAAACATAATTTTAATTTAATAATTTAAAAATATGACGAATTAATGCCCGTAAACACGTTTAATCATTCAATCTTTCCTCTTTTCTGATATTTGATTAGATGGCTTCTTCTATTTTGGGAATATATCGTTACAATTATTCTATGCAATCTTTGTGCTATTCATGGATTGGCTTATAATAATGTTTGCACTAAATTGTCACAACAGGGAATGACATGATTTTAGTTTATTGGTCTAAAAAAAAACTGAAACAATGTTTAATTATATAACTTTTTTATCTTCTCTGAAATTTAATTTTATGGCTCCTTCTATTTTGGAAATGTATCGTTACAATAATTCAATGGACCTATTAAATAGACGATATGAATGGAATTAATTAGACGACATAATTTTTGTATATTGGTATAAAGTTATGAGATGCATTGACACAATGATTCAATAGAAGGATTGATTATTGATGAAGTGATGTATTGTGATTTTACATCAAATTGAACGGAAAACGTAATTTTAACTTATAGGTTTAAAGATGCGACATGACGTAAGCGTGTTCAATCACTTAGCATTTTGGTCTGATATTTAATTGGATGCCTCCTTCTGTTTTGGGAATGTATCATTACAATGATTCAAAGGAATGGTTAGCAGTGTTCATGGGTTGCATCGAATTATCACAACAATGAATGACATAATTTCAGATTATTGGTTTAAAAATATGAGACCTATTGACACAAAGATTCAATAGAAAGATTGAGATACTTTCGACGTGAATTCATGTAATTTTGTTTCAAATTTTATGGATAGTGTAATTTTTACTTATTGGTTTAAAAATATGATCACACGAATTAAGTAACGTAAGCATATTCAATCACTTAACCTTTTGTTCTTCTTTGATATTTAATTAGATGTCTCATTCTCTCTGTCTCTCTTTGTCTTTTTTTTTTTTTTTTTTTTGAGGAGCAGGGGAATGTATTTTTATCATGATTTATGAATACTTTGAAGTGCTTGTGAGTTGGTTTATAATAATGTTTGCATTAAATTTATTTCGTCTTTCGTCAATAAATGACATAATTTTAGCTTATTGGTTTAAAAATATGAGAATTATTGTCACAATGATTCAATGGAAGTATTGATATGTTTACGTAGTAGATTTTATGTAATTTTGCATGAAATTATAAAGATAATGTAATTTTAACTTATTAATTAAAAAATATATGATCACGCGAATTAAGCAACTTAAGCACGTTAAGTCACTTAACCTTTTGATCTTCTTTGGCATTTAGTTAGATGTCTCATTCTTCTTTTTTTTCGGGAGTGTATCTTTATAAAGATTCGATGGGAAAACTTTGAGATGCTAGGAGATTGGGTTATAATAATGTCTGTGTAAAAGTATTCCATCAATGAATGATATAATTTTAGTTTATCGGTTTTATAATAATGTCTATGTTAAATTATTTCCTCAATGAATGATATAATTTTAGTTGATTGGTTCGAAAATTCGATGACTTTGCACAAGTAACTAAAGCATATTTAATAACCTAATTATTTTTCTTTTCTGATATTTAATTTGATGCTGCTCTTGTTTTAAGAATGCATTGTTTCAACGATTTAATGGCAATTTTTGGTTCAAATTATAGCGTATATAAATAATATAATTTTAGATTAAACAGAATAAAACCCGTTTGATGCAGGAAACGAAAATTAAGAAAATGAATGATTAATAATAAAATATATTATTGCATCACTTGTTGTTACTGCCTTTTATGTAAGACATTTTATATTTGCAATAATAAAAAGCATTTCTTAATTTTTGTTTCAAGAATTAAAATTTTTATTTTCATGTTATAGCATTTCTAAAGATACAGTTAGAATTTTAAAAAAAATCCCCTTATTTCATCAATGAGATATTTTATTTCTAGCATATTTTTGATTTATATTGTAAAGTAGACATACATAAAAAACAGATTCAAATAGAATTTAATAATATACAAAGATTCAATTTAAACAAAATGATTAAACTTAAACAGAAATGTAGTTAATAAAGTGTCCAATAAACTAATAAAAAATATTAATTACAAAAATAAAAGGAAAAAAAAATAATATTTCGTCTGCTTTTCTTGCATATCATTACCTTTAATCTACTAGACTTGAACGACACTAATTTTTTTCTTGTCAGTCTGTTCAAGGTTTTTTTATTTCATTCTTTCATAATAGTTTTTTCAACTCTTCCTTAATCTAATGGTGTTTTGGCGTACTTCAGGTATACTTATAAATACTAAATGAAATCAATGTTTGGGTGTTGAAAGAGCTGATCTTACGTACTCGATAGAATCACCATTAGTTTATAATTTAAATGTGTTTGAAATCATTTTCATACTGGAAGATCCACGTTCGTGACAATCCCAATTCCCCAATCTTAAATTAATGCAAGGAGCATCATTTTCTTTCCAACGAGTTAGATATCTCATTTTGTAGATTTCAGAATCAATAAATACTTAATTCCTTATCCCTGGTGGCGCCATTCCCCTCCCCTACCCTAACCTTAGATCATAACAAAAATAACATGTTTTAATGTTTAACTTTATTCTCTAACTTAAGTGCATTCTACCATCTTCGCCCATTTCTTTAAGTAAAAAATATGAATTTTTAAAAATTGCTAAATAAAATGCTTTCCCAAAAATTTAAATTATTATAGAATACTTTCGCAAGTGCAGATACTCGTTCTAATTTGCTTTAGACATGAACAATTTGCTTCTTACACGAAATCCTACCACGTAACCCTTGTTTATTAAGAGTCCTTCTAATACTACTGTATTTTCTGTTTTTCCTGATGTCTGCAAAATATTTTGCGAATGTTGTTAAACATTTGGAGATGGATTTGTTTTGACTTCTGGTGCCAAAACTGTAACTTGTGTGTCAGTGTGTCATCTTAGCTTTCTTGTTTGTACTTGAAATATTTAAAAACAGTCTTTATGACCGAATACTACCTTTTAGCAATTTCTGATACTTTACGCAAAAATTTTCCATTTTTTTAAAAATTAATTTAAATTTTTCTCGATTCTAGTGGCGCTTATTTTCTAATGGCAAATTCTCTCTCTCTCTCTCGCTACTCTTTTTATTTTTTAGAAAAATGTCAGAAATTAGATCAAGAATGATTAAAAATTCAACTATTTTAAAATTTCGTAAAAAAAAAAATGATATCAGCAAAACTGAAAAAAAAAAAAAAAATAGAGAGAAAACTTGCCATCGCTTAGTTTTTAAAGACTGAAAAATTTTTAAGTTATAAAATATTCTTAAATTAAGCAATGCAATTAAAACATGAAATTTCATGTTTCATAAAAAGAATCTTAATAACATTAACATAAAATTTCTCTGAATTACTTTAATTTCTAATATATAGTGTGCGTTTTTTTAACCTAGTAATTAAAGAATATTTTCTGTTTAGGAAACATGCTGTTGTATTGAATCGACTCCATAGAAGACCTGAAATATTTTTAATTAAACGTCATTTTTGTAAAAAAATTATCATCTATAAAGAATTTTATTTTGAATTATAGGATTAAAACTTTAATATTTTGATGCACGAATCACAATCAGGAATATCAATTAAAGGTTTAATCTCTGAGAGCATGAGACAGTCAGCTCAGGAATCAATATGAAATGCTACATTTAAATATTAAAATAGAAAATATTACTTATGTGGGGATTTATTTAAATGGTGAAATGCGATTTTTAAAACTAAAAGTTTGTTTCTAAATATCATGCAGGAATAATTGAACAAATGTGTATTTTTTTTATATTTTATCCTTTCACTTAAAATAGTTGACTAAAAGAGGCCAGATTTTGTGATTGTAGTTTAGGGTGCTCTGGGAACTGAGGCAAAGGCCGAGGAGGAGGGGGAAAGGGGGTCGCTCTAAAATAATAAGTTGAAATCGAGACTATCATGATAAATTCGGACCTCTTCTATACTTAATAATTGGAGCTGATAACTATATGAGTCTGAATATAAAAATATTCAGAATCTAATAATATTCTAACGAATTGTGAAGAATTATTCATTGTCATTCTGTGATTATATTCAATGCATAATAAAAGTCAGGAAGAATTTCTTTTCGGAAGTTAATTTTTAAATTTAAGTCATCATTTTAATTTCTTTTTTTAATTATCATATCTAAAATAGAAAAAAATCTCCTTACTATTTATTTTAAAGTAAAAAAAGGACTATTTATTCAAATTCTAGACAATGATAATGAAATCGATTTTTAATTTTTAAATCGGGAGTTGTGTGAATATATGCAAATAAGTGTACGAAATAAAGATTTAGTTTAGTTATATTAAGGTTCCTCTTTGAAGCAACACAACAGCCACTTTGGGATAGATATCATAATTTTGAACTGTGGTCAGATGATGTACGATATGCTGAAAAAAAAACATTAAAAATAATTTGAACTAAAATATGTTTCATGATTTAAATTTAAAAAAAAAATTGTTCCTGCTTTGAGTCAAGATTGTAGTAAATTATTTTATCGATTAATTTTTACATCATTATCGTTTTCCATTATACTGTTTTTAATGACTATAAATTCACTATTTATCATTAGGACATAATGCTTTATTTCTTTCGCTTATCTCTTTAATTTTTAAATTACTGTTTTTACATACACACACTAGGCACGCATATTTTCTGAAAGAGGGATAACAGCCTTTGTTGCTATGCATCCCACACTGTTAACGTTCAAGTCAAATCTCTCGGGTATTTATTTATTTTTTACTTTTTTAATCAAGGATTTCTGAAACGAGATTCATAAAAACTTCGAATCCCAGTTACAACACCTTATGTCTGAAGAATATAGTACCTTATATGTACGCATAACCAGAACATGTATGTGTAACTAGAAAGTAAAAATAGTAAGTTGCTGAAATACGAACCTCTAAAGATTTTTTTTCCTTCTAATATATAATGTATGATATAATTTTTTTTCTTCTGATATATTTGCATATCAAACTCTTAGGCTACGATGTTTGCATCATACACCAAGGAATAATTATTATACCACACCGAGCTTCTTTTACAATAATGATTTCGAAAGGCGCATTTCGTTGAGAAACTTTCGTAATTTACTCGCTTTTAATATCATGCATTTCATTGTGTTTACAAATGAAGGAACTTGAGAAACGGGCAATATTTTCCGACGGAAAAACCACTGAAGGACACTTTTAGAATTATTTGAACGATTCTGAAATAAGAAATAGTTCGAGACAAAATTATTTGATTTGAAAGAAAAAAATTTAATAAGTAATTTTTTGCAAATGATATTGATCGTCTAAATTGTAAGAAACTAGATACTTTTTATGTGATTTTCATTTAGAAAGCATAGTAAATTTAAAAGAAAATATTCTATATTATCTCAAAATAAGCCTAACAGAAAATATGTCTTCGTCTGGAATCATAACAAGAAAAATAACGAAATCATTTAGAAGGGCAAAATTTAATGAGAAAGCTATTTTCATTTATCAACGTGACACTCTTTTGTAGAAGTGCTGTAAAATTTACAACAGTGTGTGGGTGGTAATTAATGATTTGTAAAATTTTCAAGCTGTCATAATAACATGCGCCTAAAAAAATGGATTAAAGATTTTTATTTAGTGAGTGTCTGTGTGTGTGTTTATTGTTTTTGGCGCAAAAGTGGAGAACCGCTATTTTTAATTGGCTTGGTCACACACTTATCGTATTGTAAGGAAATTCTAAAATGACACCTTAATTTTCTTTTAAACTGAAGCATTTAAAATAGTGGTCTTGTAGTATGAATCTTCTTGCCCCAATTCTAATTTTTTTTATGCAGTTAAAATTTAGGATGCAGACTGATTATCTGTTTTTTTTTATTATTATTATTGATTTAAAATTTAAGATTCTAAACTATCTATTACCTATTCACTTGATGGTTTGATGATCGATATGTAGATTCGTAATTTTACACTCTAGTAGATTTGTTAAGTCATTGGATTATTGAACAATATATAGAATTCGACTTCATGATTAACATAGGTACCCATCCTAATTGATGCTTCATGTCATAGTTCGTATTGGTCTTTGTAAATTTTTATTTCTTACTTTTCTACGTACACAAACACATACAAAAACTATGTATCTATTTTGAAATCGCCACGTTTTAAATTAATCATAAATTTGTTTGCCTTCAAAAATCATTTCTTCTTCGTTTTGGAAATGTGATATTTTCTTGATCGGCGCATTGTTTGTAGCAGTTGAGATGATTCTAAAGTCATCTGTCATAAATCATTTCAAATATTTACTTTAAAAATATAAACACCTTTTCTGTAAATCATGAGATTAAAATAATATTTGCTTTTGATAAATTAAAGTTCTTTGAATAATGAGTAAAATTTTTATTTCATGACTCAAAATAAAAAAATAAAAAGAAATAATTATGCGATAATGTCAAATAATTTTGCCTAATAACAGATTTAAGAACTGTTTTGTAAAGCTAAACATTTTTAAGCTTGTAAATATTCGATAAAAAACGCTGAAGAAATAATAATTTAGATTGTAAAATGACAGTATAATAACATATATTATCATTTCTATATATTAGATAAAGATAAAATAAAAATTGAATAATAAATTTATTCGTCTTTAAAATAAAGAACCCTAAATCATGCCAATAAAACATTACGTAATCAAGAAAATAAATATTTCAAAGTATTTATTCGTCAAAATAAAAGAATATTTGCCTGCAAAGTGCCTTTATTCTTGTTTTGCCAACGGTCTTTGGGGGGGGGGGGGGGGAAGTAGTGACTAGATTGGAAGAAAATATTTCATTGTTTTACTTTGAAAAATCCTTTTTTTTTTTTTTTTCGTCTGCAGCGTGATATAAACAACTCGGTAATTTGACGATTTTAATTGATTATTAGCTTAGAATTTAAAGAGAAAAAAAAACAAACTAGGTAGGCATGATTGATATTTTTGGACATAAAACATAATAGAAAAAAGATATAAAAGTGATTTGATAATAAATTAATTCGATTTTATAACAAAGTATCTTAAATTAGAAGATTTCAATAGTTTAGAAAATAAATGCCTCCAAAGTATTTCATTAGGAGAAGAAGAGATTGTTTTATCTACAGAGTGTTCTAATTCTTATTTTGGTTACTGCTCAAGTGCGGGGAAAAGGAAATGAAGATATTGTTTTCGCACGTACTCTTTCAAAAGTTTCTTTTCTTTATTGCGTACTTTTTTTTGGGAGGGGGGGGGGGAGTCTCTAGACATAAAGTACTTGTGTGCCAACAAGGATAACACAAATATACAGTGGTGGCCAAAATTTTGGACACTTTTGAAAATCGTTATGTTTTCTAACTTTATATGCTTATAGAAAATGCAAACACTTAGATATCATTTTAAAGAGAATTCAATGCTGATTTCAATGCAAAAAAACAAAATTCAAGTATCTGCAATACAAAAAAAGTTTAGCGGCAATAATTGTCGAGATACATTAAATGCTGATAACTGCAGTGAGTTATTAGTACTTAGTAAGGTAGCCTTTATTTTTTATTACAGCTTCATACTGATGTTTCATTGAGTTGAAGAGAGTTTTAAGTTCTTCCTTCATTATTCCATGATGCCAGGAAACAATTATAGCCTCAATTTATTCTCTTTTATTTGATGAACGCTTCATGATCACAAGAATTTTCAAACGTTGCCATAATTTCTCAATAATTTTGAGGCCAGGACTGTTTCCTGGCCATGATAACAATTCAATGTTCTGTACTAAAACACTCATTCGATATTTTTGCTGTGTGGGGAGCAGAATCCTACTGAAAAATAATGTATTTTTGGGAAAGCGATTACTGATGGAAGGTGTAAATTTTGGCTCTAGAATAGTGTCAATGTATTTTCTTGCATTTAATGTCCTATCGAAAACACGAATGAGACCAATACCGTCTGCTGACATGCATGACCAAATCATAACACTAATTCAGTTCTTCACAGTTGCCTGAATGCTATCATGATGTAGCTCTTCACCTATTCTACATTTTGCATATTTCCGTCCATCACTACCGAATCAAAATATCTTTGTTTCATCACTCCATATAACATGTGACCACTGATTATTTGTCCAATTAATGTGTTCCTTGCCCACTATAATCGTTTTTGCTCTGCTGTAAATTGAAATAACGCTTTTTTCGAGGAATTCTACCTCTTAGTCCAACATAGCCTCTGATGGCATTCTTCTATCTTGGAGACATAATCTTTTTATTCTTCTGTCATCAACAGATAAGTGGTGCACCCTTTTCAGCCCTTTCCTACTTTATTTTTTATTAAATTTGTCTCCTGATATCGTAAACAAAATTTTCTGACTCCAGATGTAGTCACTGACCCAACCATCTGTCTTGCAATTTCAGCACAGGAAAGACCACATTCACATAACACAATAATCTTAGTTGTCTTTCTAGATGTCCAATCTATTAATTTATTTGATGTCATTGATTCTTGACTAAATATTATAAATATTTACAAAAATTCCTACTATATATTAAAAACTTTAACAAAATTTCTAGCTTGCCATTTAATTACATAAAAAACAGTCTTCCTTCTACAGAAAAAAGCACAATAATGACTTTTTCCAACTTGAAACATGTCAGCTTCGGCTAGCAGTTATTAGAATTGGACTGCTTCTCAGAACAAGAACAGTGACTTGTCTGGAAAGTTAGAAATTACAATCCACTTCATCACTGTGTTTGTTATTCATATTGAAGTAAAAATAACTTTTTTTATTGAAAATATTTGAATTTTGCTTTTTGTATTGAAATCAGCATTAAATTCTCTTTAAAATGATATGTAATAATTTGCATTTTGTGAAATGTAACATTTTTTATAAGCATACAAAGTTAGAAAACATGACGATTTTCAAGTGTCCACAATTTTGGCCACCACTGTATATATATATATATAATTTCTAGAGGCAGGAATCATTTTACCGATACCAATAAGGATCGATCCAGTATATATTTTGTCGATAATTGAATCCTGGTTTATCATACATGTTTCTGCAATTTGTTTAAATATAACATAAAATGAATAAATTTTTTTTTTTGCAAATTTTCTTTAAAATAAATATAATTTATTGAAAAAAAGTCAATGTACTGCAGCATCCACTTACAAAAAAAAATCACATAATTAGTTATCTGAACTCCATTTCGGAAAAAAAGGAAAAGATACCTGCAAACAAAACTACCCGAGTAAAGACAGAAAAACGATGGACTTTGATTATGTCCAAACAGTGGTATTTTAAAAAGATGTTAACAAAAAAATATACGAAATGTTTTTTAGCTATTTAATAACTACAAAATCCTTTCTCTTTTCAATTACAAATTTTAATTTAATGTCATGAATAAACAATTTTTTTTACCCTCAGAAACAACCTCTTTTCATCGATTATCCCCTTATCTGACATAATGTATATAAGTAGTTGGAATTCTACTGAATGTTAAATTGATCTCACAAATATTATGTTTTATTGAAAAATTTGTGAATCAAGTTTGTGTTTCATTTTACAGAATAAACAAACCAAAAAGTAATAAAAATATAATTGCAGTAGTGATTTTTTTTTCTTTAAATACTTTATATTTTCATTTCTGTCATAAATATTGTGTACTTTTTGCGTTTTATAATATATATATATATATATATGATATTTTTGGATTTTATACATTTACGCTTTTTGTTCAAAACAAAAAAAATTTGAAAAAACGATCTCAAAAGCTTTAATATATATATTTATATATAATCTTCAGCTAATAAGTTCGAGAACCAGTTTTTCAAATCTTATAAACTATGACTAAAATAAACATTTTATAACATGTGTAGATGCTACTCAATTTAGTGTAATGTCCTAACAAGAATGTGTATCCTTGAAATAAAAACGTAAACTATCCGAAGTGGAAGAATTACCTTTTCCTGACAACGTTTTCTAAATATTTGAATTCGAAGGCAATTTTTGATTTGCGTGCCAAAACTTTTCGTGCGAAAATTGAAATAATTACTAAGAAACTTAACTTATAGAATAGAGCTTTTTTAAAAATTTATGTTAAATGACTTTGCACATGAAACTAATAAGTACTATTTCTGAAGTTATGATTTTTCTCACTTTTACACTCACTTTGCTTTGAAAATAAATTCTTCGCCTTTTTACATGATCGTTAAGATAAAGAAGAAGAAAAATATTATTAATTGTCTTTCATTTAAAAAACAACTTGGGCCCTTATGTCTGATGATGTTTATTTTTAATAAGTCTTATGTTCAGTAGAATTTAAATATTCTTGAAAATAGATTTTGAAATTTTGTTTTCGCAAGTTAAGATTTATCAAAAATACCCTTATTGAATTTTATTGATTTTGATTGTAGTAGATTAAAATTCTACTTGTTTGCTAAGTTTTTTTTTAAATTTCCGTCTGTTTTCGTTAAATTTTATTTATTTTTATTAAAATTAACTCATTTCATATATTTAAAGAAATAATTTCGTGATAAATATTTCACTCACTTCCTGATGTACTAGAGTTTCTATCAGGTGATGTGGTGCGAAAGTTTCAAGAGAGGGGGTGCCAGTTCAGAAGTCCTCCACGTTGTCTGCCTGGAGTTCAAAGTTACAAGATCCGTCTCAAAATAGCCCTAGAGTTTCCTTCAAAGGCACTTAATATAACTAAATCGAAAATTTCTGACAAGAATTTCGAAATTTTGTAATTTGATGGCAATACACTATTTGAACATTTGTTAGAATTAATTTCTCAGTTAATCGATTAATTTCATCAGTTTTGGTTCCATATTTAATGTGTTACCTAGTAAGGGAATTTAAAGGGGAAAAAATAGATTTTAAGATTCCATAATATTTATAACTCTGAATTGTTGATAAAAGACTGGAAAACAGGGAAAAAAATTAAATTTCTAAAAATGTACCTTTTGTACACATTAATAAAAATGGGATTTTTAAAATTGTTTTAATTAATTTTTTTATTTTGAAATTTCAGTGTTCCTTAACAAATAAATAATCAGTTATTTTTTATTAATTAAAAATTGTTTCATTTGCGCCTGCTGACAGTGGGGCAAAAATTTGTTTAGTGAACGGAATTTAAATGAGTCAACACATGAAAAAAAGAGTTATTAAAATAAGATTTATTCATCCAGAGAAATGTTTTTTTTAATTTAAAACTATTTCAAAATTTGTTACACTCATATTCTATGTTGCAAACACATATTAAGTTTCCACTCATAAGATTTAGTGATATTTTCTTTGAAAATTATCAATAACTTATGATAAAATTTTTCTGCAGTTTTAAAAATCATGTGGGATTTTGAAATCTGTAATTCTTCGAGAAACTAACTTAAACTTCTGTGATACCACAGACTTTCTCATTTTTTCAAAAATAAAAGTTTTAAATAATAAAAGGAATTTGTGCATTATTATATTTTACTTAAAATAATCTTTTGCATTGCAAATAAGTTGTTTAAAATGTGTGATTTACAAATGCTTTGATATTTCTTTGAGTGCTAATATTAAATGGAATTTGTCTTTCTCGTATGTAAGACATACCTAAAATTTTACTCACAAATATTAGAATTAAATAAGCCATTTACTTTCCATTAGTGCGACGGAGTGGTCTCGCCAAAACTTTATCGCATTCTCTCTAATAATGGTGTGATCCGAGAGAACGCCTTGCCTGGCACTGGCATACTATAGTTGTGCGATATTAATCTTTGGCGTGAATTTAACATTTTTAATGAATCCATCTTATGATCTAGGCGAATTTTTTGGCATTTAATCTCTGGCATGCAGTTAATAGTATCCGAAAATCGAATTCATACGTTAGGTGCGTTTTTTCCAACCGATTAGAAAAAAAGATTTTGTGGTGAAAAGCTTATAAACCAGTTCACAGATACGCTACACGAGCAATTGCTTTTGTATTATGGTCTCATGTTACTGGGCTGCAAACCATAAGGTCTCAGGTTCTATCCTCGCTCATCGCAATCGGCTACAGTTTCATAGAGAACTATACTTGTAGTTATAAAATAGCATACCATATTTGGTATATTTAAGTCACTGCGTTTACATTTTTCTGAAAATACAGACCTACAGATAGTCAATTCCGTGTTGAATCTGGCTCAGACTTTGATAGATGTCAATATTATAGATGTTAAATCTATGCACCAAATCGTATTCTCTTCGTTTTGTAGTTATTGAGTTAACTTTTATCCGAACGACTAGACAGACAGACTTCCTTTGAATAAATTTCGATCAAAATTTGACAGAAATATACGAACTTGGTGTAAAGAGCCATGTGCCAAATTTCATTCATTAACTCAAAACGTTTTGTAGTTACAGATAGAAAAATATGTTTTTAGCACTCTGGGAAGGAGGTGTAAAACTTGAAGTTTTGTTAAAATTTCATATTTGAAATTTTTGATGATTACAATACTTTTTCTGTACTTCGGATAGTAGAAAATGAAAATTGAAAATTTTATTTACAACAATGCTAGTCATTTCACCTGTTTCCTTTGCAATATTTTGTAATGGAATTTTTGCTTTGCGAAGTTAAATTCTACTTGTTTATAAGATTTTTCTATTTGAACCTTCAACTCTGAAGATTAGTCCAGTCGTTTATATCATTTCCTCATGTTTTATATAATTATGCCTCCAATTTCCAAGGAAGGAATTGGTAGTATTGTAAGATAATTCAAAATTCAGTTATCTGGAAAATTATTTTGGTAAAAACGAATTATAAAATATCTAGTTTAATTAATTTTGAAAACAACACTAGGATTGTGTCTGGAAGGCATCGTTATTTTGAACCTCGAACAGATGACACGGGCCGCGGTGGCCTGGTGGTAAGGTCTCGGCTTCGGAACCGGAGGGCTTCAGGTTCGAGACCCGATTCCACCAAAGAACCGTCGTGTATGGGGGTCTGTTGCACGTTAAATCCGTCCTGACCAAACGTCCTCCCGCTGGTGTGGTGTGGTGTGGAGAAGGGGGTGCCAGCTCAGGTGTCGTCCTCGTCATCTGACCGCGGTTCAAAATTACGAGGGCCGTCCCAAAACAGTCCTAGTGTTGCTTCAAACGAACAGATGACACAGACGATTTGTAGGTTACCCCTTTCCTCCGCAACCTTCCACAGTATACCAATAGTAGGGTATTCGCTTTACGACTTCGGGCTTAGGACGTACTACACTTGCATGGAACCTTCCTACCGTTAACTCGATAACCTTACCATTATGCCGCTGTGATCCTTTCAAATCGCCAGAAGAAAAGTTTATTCGATTTTATAGTTATTACAACTGCTCTGATTTTCAATCTAAAGTCTTTATAAATACTTTCATTCATTTCCCTATTTATTCCCTTATTATTTCCCTATTAAATATTCTTCGTCAAATTTGATCTTTGTTAAATGTAATCATCTGTATTTGGGGTTGCATTAAATTATTTGTTTAATGTGTGAAACGCAAACGATTTTCTAAAATCATAGAATTATTTAATTTTAATGCGTCAATGCAGACGATTTTAAATATGCGAAAAGTTATAGAATCTTTACGTGTATTCTTATTTTTCTTTCAGATAAATTTAATTTTTCTAGAATGGCAACAAAAAAAGTAGTTGTTAAAAATAATACAGAACTAAAAATTTTGTTAGAATAAATGAATTATTGTTTTAGATGATTGTCTTTACTATAGTAAGTCACTTCTGATTGTGCTATTCACTATTCCTCGACTCAGTTCATATTTTCAAATGAAAATTTCAATAAAAGAATTGCAAGAGCAAAATTTCAGATTTTCTTGTACATCTATAAGAACAAAAAAGTAAGAATTAATATTCTTTTACAATGTGATAGCATTTCAGAGGATACCGATTTTTTTTCTGTTCTTACGCGCGTAATATGAATAAATAAATATTGATATTCTTCAGATATTTCTCTTCTATATTTCAGAATGCGATTCCTTGTTCTTCCTTGAATACTTTTTATTTTTTACTGATTTTTAAAACTATTTTGCAAAATATTTGTCTCTCGCCATCTTTGATAATCTCAAAGATGTGGAACTCGCATTACATAAAGTTTCTGCTAGTGATATCATTTTGCATTTTTTAAAAATATTTTTAGATAACATTTAAAGGTTTATGATATTACTCTGGATATAACTATTACATTATGATATCACTATATCCCATTACGCTGAATAAGATCCAAAACAAACGCTTTTATAAACATAGACAATATAATAATATGCTTTGGGAAGAAATGGATTAATCTATAAATGTGTGCTGAAAATTGAAACTAGAATTTTTTTTTTTTTTTAACTATTCGAAGAAGGAAATTTAAATGTTTCTGTTTTTTATAAAATGTTGTTTAATTTCATAGCATTAATACTTCAAATATAGCGAGTGCAAACCAGTGATTATTTTATAATTTTTCAGTATTTAGGCTCCTTAAATTAAATTAGCTGGAATTTTGTCTTCAAATCCGATTTTTGAAGAAGAAAGAAGGAGAAAAAAAAACTCTTTGGAAAATTTGAGATGTATACTTATTTTATGTTCAGTTAAGATGTTTGAAATTTCCCATATTTCTGATACGATATAATTACGCTAGATTTCCATTTATTTATACTGCATGGATAGCTCCATTTTTAAGCTGTTGTTTTCTGAAAACCAAATTTATATTTAAATATTGTCTGCAGGTCGAAAATTTCAGACATAGTTTTAATTAAACTACGAAATTTTTAGAAATTTTTTTTTCGCCCTACTTATTGTCGGGCATCAGAAATATTCATTCTAGATTGCATAATATTTTGTTTATTTCACTATCTATTCATGTAACAACATGAATCTATATATGGAATTCAGGAGTATTTTAAAAACTGCGATTAAAAATAAAATACTCAGTGAACTGAAGCAATTTCGAAACTAAACAAAGAATTTCAAATTAAGACTTATCTGGACCTCTGGTTGTTCTTAAACGAAAAGAAAGAGAAGCTGAATCGTCCAAGAACCATAAAGGTATTATAGAAAATAAATGAACTCAAAGATTTGAGTCTGCTATTACAATCGAATAAGATTGTACAAATCCGGATCAAAATCATAGACTTTTAGATTTTGCAAGTTTCGGAATTGCGTGTTTTTTTGTTTTGTTTTTATTGTTTTCGTTTAAACTTCTATATTTCGGTAATGTTTTAATGCATTAAATTTAATCTAATTTATTTATTAACAAGTATTTTGACACAGTGAAATAATAAAACATTTATTTGTGGATCTCTTTCAATAAAATTGGTTTCAGAGAGTAGCATATGAAAAAATTAAATTTAAAACTAATTTTTTTAACACATTCTAAACGCAGATTAAAGAATATGAGTCATTCTGTCAACACATACAAGGAAAGGGAAGATTCGCTGAATCGGGCCCAGGCGAATTTAAACATATGAGAAAAGTTTATGCGAAAAGTTCTGAAATTTAAGATATTTGATTTTAATTTGTACTCATTAGAACATTGACTCTATTCCTCAAAAATATCTTGGGGTCTCGGAACCCCTGGATTTGAAGCTTATATGAAGTTATCTACTTTGACTAATTGATAAACCGACTCTGCTGCTCACCATGTTTCAAATTCATCATTTCTTTCCAAACCAAGTGGCATTCCTGAGCTAAGGCATATGGCCAAAATATCTTTCACACCATCTCTGGTTATTACAACTAAATTTCCTGCGTTCCATTGTGTAGCTGAAGATTTTTTTTCCAAGTAGTCGTTCTGAAGAGTTGGGTGAGAATTAATGTGGGCCTTAAAAGACCCTCCCCTTCCCCCTCCAAAGAGAAGGACGACACCAGATGCCAGAGGGCATTATGTTCCACTTAAGTAAATAAAGAAGTCTCTCACCGATGAGTGAAGGAAAACACGCATTCTCTGCATGGAGGCGCGAAAATTGAGGGGCACGACCTCCTCCTACCGTTCTTTTCAACGCTCACCCCCCTTATGTGTCAAGAAAAATCAGAATCCCGCGTCCACCCCCACCTCCAGCCCCTGCGAGAGGAGGAAGCACGCTTTTCGAATTCGCCGCCTTGTTTGCTCTGTCTCTTGTTGCCCGCACAATGCTCGCCCGAGCGGCTTTCAATTTAACCCAAATTTTCTCTTTTGCACGAAGAGTTTTTTTATTATTTATCG
The DNA here is from genome assembly GCA_026543865.1 of Argiope aurantia. Taxonomy (NCBI): domain Eukaryota; kingdom Metazoa; phylum Arthropoda; class Arachnida; order Araneae; family Araneidae; genus Argiope; species Argiope aurantia. The sequence goes on along the minus strand of JAPMOR010050358.1, from coordinate 1,958,653 downwards.
CTTCAAAGAGAGGGAAGATGGTGGTTGGAGGGAAAAAAAATGTTGAAAGCATTATTCGAAGCACTGCGTCAAAAATAAAATTGTCAAACGATGGCTAATTTGTTGCCAAATTGTAAATATTTGCCGTGGAATTTCCAGTCGTAATAACTTTAGAATCCTTGCTTTAGAATTTTGAATTAACAAAAAATATTTAGTTTTTCACATCTGTTTATGCATAATTTTGTCAAGGAACAGAAATTAAGGAAGAATTTTTTGGAGATTTTTTTTTCTCTCTTTTTAAAGAATACGAGTATTCTTTTTACATAATTAAAAGCCGTTCAAAGCACCAACTTGAACTGATTGCAGTGGATGGCTGAAATATGTTGCTTGTTATGTCTGAATAAAGGAAACCTAGGTTTTAAGTTATTAAATCCTCATCAGTCATTTTATAATCAAATATCTTTGGCTTATTTCGATAAATTTTACAGATTTTTTTTTACACTATGTGCAGGGACAGATCAAAATATTTTACTGATCACAAAAAATATTTATATAGACATTTATTTATTCTTGTAAAGTGTAAATTCCATAACTGGTTTTATAATGATATCAACTAACTTAGCTAATTAATGTATTATCTTTTTATCTCGAAGAATCCCAAAATGATATCTGTTCGACGATTAAGAAAAAACTTGAACGAACTAGATGGTGCTATGATAAAAAAAATTGAGTTATTATTTTAACAATTATTTTATTTTAATATTTTGTAATCAGGAATTGAGCCAGTTTTGTCACAAGGCACTCTTAGCGATCGTCTAAGGATGCCATCACAATGAATAGTTTGTCCATCAGGGAAACTATTATTAGTTCATCTGACTTCAGGCTCTCCTAATAAATATTGAATTGCAACATATTTTTACTATTATTGTAAATGAATTATTAGGCATGCTAATGATGTATGATGCCTAAAATACAAATTATGGAAAATTTTAAAGAAAATGGTTGATTTTTTAATAATATGCGCAATTTAAACGTTACTAGATTAATTATAAAAACAATAAAAGTGTACATGAATTTGTTTGCATTGATGCCGGAAAAGGTGCATGAATGTTCTTTGTATAGAGAGATGCTACTTAGCTTCTCACAGGCTCTGGTCATGTAGAGAATTTTGACATCCTGTACATTTCTTGTGGAATATACAGGATTGGTTTTTCTTCCAGGATGTTTCTGGTAGAAAAACCAATCCATTGTTTATTTTATCGTACTATTATTATTACTATTGTATTATTATTGTACTATTGTATTCTACATTGTATTATTATTATTACTATTTAAACCAATGGGAGTGATCTCCCCAAAATTTTCACGCATACTCTGCAATAAACCTGTTATACAAGTGAACGCCTTGCATGTCATTGGAGTACAATAATTACAAAATATTACTTTTGATACTATGAATTTAATATTTTTACTGAATATGGTTTGTCAACCTTGGCGAGTTTGTTCTCGATTAATCCTTTTCATGGGGTTAGCAGTATTCGAAAATCGAATATATGCTTTAGATATATTTTTCTCAATCGATTGAAACAAAAATGTGATACAAAACTGTACATGTAGTCATAAAATCCTATACCTAATTTGATATATTTAAATTATTGCGTTTTTAAATTATCGCATTAACATGTTTCTGAAAGTACAGACAGACAGACAGTCAACCCGTTGTTGATATGGTCTCAAACTTTGGCAGGTGACTGCCTAAACTATAGATTTTAAATCTATGTGCCGAATATTATCTATCTCTTCGTTTTGTAGTTATCGTGGTAACTTATATTTGAACAATCGCATAGATTGACTTTCTCTGAACAGATTTTACTCAAAGTTTGATAGATATCTGCAAAATTGGTGTAAAGGCCGTATATTCATCTGTCTTGCTCAAAGTGGTTTTGACCCATCTTTGTCACAGACAGACAGACGGATATTTTCCAAAAATCGATTTTTCGAACTCAGGAAGCCTAAAACGTGGAGATTCGTCAAAATCTCGAGTTCTAATTTTTTGAAGATTACTATACTTTCTATAAACTACGTATACGAGAAAATAAAAAAACAATGTAAGGTTTAAATGTGTGTTTTCTTAGCTATTCAGACGATTGCTAGCCAAGAGACAAAAAATTTCCGTTATTCGTAAAAGGTAAACAAACTGGAAGTTTATTCATTAATATTGCTGCAAACGGTGTCTCAAAAGTAGAATTAATAAATAATATTGTTTTAAACTTAATTATTATTCGCCTATTAATTTAGAGTTAACTAAAGCCTTACTTTTCCTTTTTGTCACCATTTTTACCGCCAAGTGCAATATAAATACTTACCACAACGTAAGAATAATTTTCTTTGAATATTTCAAACAATATTGGCAAAACAAACCTCAAATGGCATGGGTTAAGTGACTCCATATCTAACAATCACAAAGCGAATAAAATGCAATGTTTACATAACTTTTTTATAGAATAGAAGGACATATATTGCCGGAATTTGAAGACTGTTTGATTTTGAACAATTGCTTTCTATTTTATTAGTGAAAAAATTCAGTGTGAGTAAAGGAAATTTTATTGATTGTTGAAAGTTACAAAGTATCCCTATAATTTGTGATAGAATTAATATTACTAGAAACAAGTGTTTCTATTATTAAGTTTCTTATATTACTAATTTCTATGTTATTATTTCTAAAAAAATTAATATTTATCAGAGTTTTATGTTTTCCGAAGACAAAGAAAATTTAAAAATCGCCTTCTAATTTTGTTATTAACAAAGTTATGACAATAAATAAAATTTCATTCTTTTTTTGTAGAGAAATTTTGAAAATTTCTTTCAACATAATCAATACTGAAATGGAATCAATACTAAATTGTACATTCTATGCGTCATATAATGTACAATGTAGATAGATAATACATCGCATTTTCCAAATATTGTTTGCAGTATAAAAAGGTATGTTGCACAATGGACTGGAGTTCATTTAATTTTACAGACTAATTTAGACATTTAGATCTAATTTTTAGTTCTATGAATTGGTGCTTGATTGCATAGTCGTGCCTATTTAATAGATAAATTTTTAATTTTATAATTATCGAATGTGAAATAAGAAAATGGTCAGATTTGTTGGACTTAAGTCCAGATCATTTTATCGTTAAGTCTCCACTCCTGGGTAAGGTAAAGAATAAGGCGAAAATCTTGAAAAAATTCTAAATAATAAATTTAAAAGAATTGTAGACTATAAAATAGCTAATTATAAAAATGTTTAAAAAAATTGAAGGTGGGGTTTAAGTGTAGCTGAAGTATTTTCTATTTTTTACTATCTTTACTATGCACTGATTTATTGTTATTAAACTGATCTAATCTTTTTTCATTAAATGTTCGAAATAAGAATTTTTCAAAAGGTGGTGTCTTTTAAAAAATTTAAAGTAATATGAAATATCTTCTAAAAATATAAAACAAGGCAGTACAGGACATTTCATTCAAATACGAAATACATTTTGTTTTCAATCGTGGTTTATTTTTCCGGGATTTACATAGAATCAAAAATAGAAATTGTTTCATGATTCCGCGATGCCTGGTTAAATTATTGGCATAAAAAATGAAAAAAAAAGAAAAGAAAAGAAAAAGAAAATGCATTTTTTACATTCCTTTTATTTAGTAAGAACTATTTCGATTTTTTTTTTTTGACAAGTTAAAGCTCATTTTTAAAATTATAAACCATTTACTTATAAATAAAATCTATGACAATTTAGAGCAAATTCAGAACTTGCCTTTCAAAGTAAGACTGTCCTTGCTAAACCGGGACATCTTGAAAATTAAAGCAGCTATGTTTATACTTCTGTTCATATTTACAAATTGGAATTCAATAAATATGGTTCCTAACAAGTGAATAATGGCTTTTCATCATTTGATCTAAATGTACGGTGAAACTTCAATTAATCGAAACTCAATTTTAGCAGACAATTTTGAAGAAAATGTTCAAACACAATAACAAATTTGGAAAATATTATTGGGAGAGGGGACAGTAACCTTATGGTTTTTCCAAACAAGAAAGATTATTTTTAATAACTACAACAGGATTCATACATAAAATATTGATCGTATAAATTTTAATGTATATGTATGCATGTAATGGATCTTCATACATAATTTAATTTATGGTTGTCTGTTTGAGTCTATCTGACAATACTTACAATTTCTGCCTATTATCAACCTTATCCTTATTAAACATAATATCGTTAACTAAAATTAACATCCTTTGTTTGCTGGCTTTTACATTTAATTATTACGGTGTATTATTTTTCAAATCAATCGAATTTCCACATTTTCGAATCAATTCGATTTTCGTTTAATTAGAAAATTGGGGTTTTGCTGTATTTTCATTTAAGGTATCCGAACACGTTGAAAAGGTCAATTTCCACCATAAATGATATTTAAAAAAATTCTTTTATTGGATAGACCAATCTTTGAGCTATCCAAAACAGGTTTACTTTTATCTCTACGTTAATTAAAAGTCAAGATATTAATATTTTCGTAATGATCGGTGAACCGGAAGTGGATATTGGAATAACCGGAAGTACCGATTTAAAGGGCCCAAAAACATATTAAAAATTTGTATAAATACAAATTTAGTTTTAAATACGGAATAGTTTTTGCACTGCAAAATGAAAAATGCCAGTGAGAGCTTTATCGATGTTTTGTGGAAATTTGTACCTAAAGATGTCTTTATTGAACTCCGAACCCTCAGATTAAGGGTATTTAAGTCTGTGATACATTTTAGTGAAGGTTTTATAGGATTACTGAATGTTCTTAAGGTTATTGGAGTGTATAATAGTTCAAATGCAGTTAGAGCATTTGCTGGGCTCGTCAAAAACAGAATTTACGAATCTTAACGGCATTCACTGCCAAACACAAAAATTGCCAGAAAAAAAATGATTGAAAAAGGGAAATTATTAAATGCTCGGAAGAAAAAAGGTATAACCTATAAATGAAGTGAATTTTAAGTATGTACACACATAATATATTATTAAAACATGTTAGTGTATACTTTAAATGCATTTTTCACAAAATTGATTTTTTTCTTAGTTTTTGCTCACCTTAAATCAAATAACTCAAAATATAATTATTATATTACCATGAAATTTGAGGGACTTTGTCTTTATGTTCTAGGGAATAAACTAAAAGAATTTAGATTGAGGGAATATTTTTTTAATTTACAGCCTATTTTTGAACAATGTCATACATTTATTAAAACTTTCATGATAAATTATTCGCCTGGTTGTAAAATTTTTATTTATTATTATAACCATACGCTTGTAGTTCATTCCCTAGAGAAAACTACGTGGTTTATTTTGATATAAGGTTTGTTCGGATGAGATTAATAGTTTTTGGAGTAACCAATTTGAAGTTTTTAAAGAATTTGTTAAATCTGTGCTATTAAATGCCAATTTTCAAAAGTTTTAATGTTTATTTCAAATATTGACATCCTATTACTAATTTTGAATAGCCTTAAACCCAGAAATATGGTTAAAGTATATCTATAGCATGTTTTACTAAAAAAAGTGCTCCGAACGTGTTCGGATACCTTAATCTTTCTTTGCAAATGCGCTTGTTTTCCTTTACAGAAATAGGTCTTCAATCATTTTGAAATTTAGATAAAAATTTGATGTATTTTGAGTTAAATGGAACATTTGCATTAATTAAAATTGAATAATTGCTATTAAAATTCAATCATGTCATGTTGTATTTATTTATTTATTACTCTGAAATAAACAGACGCCGTAACGTAAGAATTCTTTATCTCTTGACATTTATAGCAGCTGTTTATTTGAATCTAATTTTCTGTTCTTTTTTTTTTTTCGATATTTAAAGTAGAAGGCCACATTTGATAAATTGCTCATTTCGAAGCTATCTGTCATATATTCCAAAAGGATTAAATTGCGTCTCGAAATGCTTTTTCTCATTTTCATTTCTATGATGGCTTGAAAGCAACTTCCTTTGCGATGGAAATTCCATGTTTATTTTTAATTTAAATTATGATAAGCAGACACAACAAAAATAGTGCCTAATTTCACATGTAGGTCGTTTTTTTTTTTTTTTTTAAATTTGTACATTTCCGTCTAACATTATGAAAGGCTTTTTTTTTTTCAAATCTGAATACATCTCAAAATGGACTAATTAACTGTTTTTTTTTTCCATGAATTTATTTTTGTTTTGCAGATTTTTTTTATCTTAATCTTCTATTAATCTAAATATTTTTCATTTAAATCATTTCAAACATGCTATTTTATAATCATGCGTACTACATTGATCGTGCATAGTAATTGCAATGATTATAAAATCTATCAAAATCTAAAATCGATTATTTCATCCAGTATTGATAAATTTTCTCTTATAACGATAATAATTACTTCTTATAAGAATATTCTGTAAAAAAAATGTAATGCATCTGAAACAGCTAACATATGGCGATCACATGTGTATTTATTAAATGTAGTGAAGTAAGGAAGTTAAGTCAAAATCGCTGTGAATATGGAGGCCAAATATAAAGATTTAAATAAGTTATTCAACGGCATCTTTCTCTGGCCATCAAATAGATCCACAAAATTAAATGGGCCTCTATTTTCCTGACTATTTTCTCCATAGACATTATATTGTAAAGTAGTATTTTTTTTTAATTCGATTTCCTTCGAAAGTAATGGATGTAAGTAAAATTGATGATGTATTTAAAGGTCATGAGTTTTTATATGGCATAAAAACCTTCGAAATCGGTCGAATGAGAACAATAGTTGCGACATATAGATCTTTGGCGTGAATGTATCTACCGTGCGAATTTGTATTTTGGGCGAATTATTTCCAACCAGTTAATACCAAATTTTGGTACAGTACTTCAGTTGTAGTCAGAAAATCGCATACTGAATTTCGTAAAGTTATTGTGTTTATCATTTATTGCGTTTTCATACGAATGTACAGATCAACAGATAATTAACTCTTTGACAGATTTAGTTCAAAATTTGAAAAGAATTTACACTTTAGATGCTAAAGCTTTATATTTAATCTGTTTAGAAGTTAACATTTTGTACTTACTGGATTAACTTGCACTTTAATAGTTAGCCACACAGACTTGGATTGATTGATTTCATTCAAAATTTGATAGAAAGCTAGAAAATTAGCTTCGTATACTAAATTGCACCTTTCCGAGTTATCGTTCCCAGACTGATAAACAGGCATAACACCAAAAAATTTCTTTTTTGAACTTTGAGAAATCTGGAATATGAAAATTCATCAAAATATCATACTCGAATTTTTTGACGATTCCGTATAAGAAAAAATAAAAATGGCTGTTTCGGTCTTCGAAAGCTCTAAAATGTGAAGATTTATCAATATATTGAAATCGAAGTGATTGAGGATGACAATATTTTCTACTTTTAAACTTCATATGCTCAAATAATAAATGTTCATAAAACAACCTTTTTTTTTTATTCACTTCAATAATTTTTCTTTCTATCTTTTATTTACATTTTAATTAAAACATAAAAGTTAGTAATTAATTTAATTGAAGAAAGTCCGTATGTCCCTTCGAAGATCAATTGAAACTTGTTGACGTAAAACATCTTATGGTAAAATTCCGCGTTGAATGGTGGCAGTGAGAGTCAAGTATCAGAGTCTAAGCTTTAAAAAGAGAAGATTACGTATATATTTGAGACCCAATTGTGCCAAAGTATGTTGGAAAGAATGCTGCATGTTGATTTGTCTTATAACTCAAAAACAGCACGTTAACTTTCCAATCACATTCTAGATACAAATTTTATAAATGAATGCAATTACTTTTCTGAGTTATTTCATATTCAGTGCTATGATAATTGTAAATGAAAACTCATTATCTCGAAAAAAAATTGACTTTTTAAAAATGTATTGAATTTTTTTTGATTTCTAAACACTTGTATAAATTTCGTTTTTAATGAGTTGTGGGAAATGATGGCTGAGGAATTTTATTCTTTACATTTCAGAGACTGTGACTTTAACTTCAAGTTGTTGCACTTTAGCTACAGGTTCCTGCAGATCAACTTGTGAAGAGGTACGTAAAGTTTTTAAAAATTAAATTTCTTTTTTCATTCAAAAATTTACTAATCATTTAGCATACCAATTTAAATTAGTAATAAAATTTGAATCCTAGCGGAGTCAGTTGACCGCATTTAAATAGTTATAAATAATAGAAACGCTGAAATAGAATTTCCTAAACTTTGTGTCTTGTAAATAATAAGAATTTTGACATCAAGTTCTCTGCTTTGATTTTAAAAAAAAAAGATAAATACCTGAGAAAAGAAGAATTTGGGAACCAGAATATTTTATGTTAAACATATATGCTGATTTTAGGTAGACACCGATGAAAAAATAAAATATAACAACTATTCCGATTTACTTAAATGATTATTAGTTGAATAAACATGTTGACGTGTTTTAAATAAATGTAGCTAGAAAACAGGGCAAAAATATCTACAATATTTTAAAATTGCTTTCTTTGGAAATGGTTGGATTAAGCTAAGATGACTAGAAATATTTGTTGTACATATAAAGTAATCAGACATCCCGAATTTACAGGGGTAGTTCCGATTCTCGACTGTTAATCTTTCTAAAATTGACTGAAAAAGTGGTCAATATGTAATAAGTTACTCTGAATGGTTCGCACTTAATTAATAAATATTTTATTTTAATATAAATAAGATATTTATACGTATGTCCTATATATCCTTTCAAGCACTTGGACAAAAATTCGGGCGAATTTTGTACACTTATTTAAGAGAGGGGAAAGTATTATCAACTTTTCAAAGAACAAAATTTAATTAAATATTCAATTAATTAACAATTAACAGAAAATTTGAAAAAAAGAAAACCTTCCAAGCAGCGTTTAACAATTTAAATCAGAAAAAATATTGATTTAGTTTATTCTCAACGTTTTTTTATCAATGGAAATTTATCTATTTAATTTCTCAATATGTTCTTTATCGCCTTCCTTATACTTCAGCATTTGTGAATCAATTTTTGCTGTACAAATATAACAAATATTAATAAATTATAGAGAAAATCAACTATCGGTGGCTTTAAAATCGTCTGTTTCTATTAATTTTAATTTAAAAAAACATTCAGTTGATAAAAGGATTTGTGTATTATAATATTTTGTGCAAAAGTAGTTTTTACTATAAAAAATTATGCATGAAAGGTTTCCAAAGGCTCTTCTGAAGCAGTTTCCTTTCCAACTTTTATTACATAGAATATCATTTCTTTAAACAGCTCTTTATAGTGGAATCCATTGGAAAGAAGAAGAATAAAAGTAATATCTAAATATTTTATTTCTGTCTCTTTAATTTCCTATTTCTTTTTTATAATCAACTATTTTATAGTCTCGCTTTTTAAAAAATATCTTTATGGATTATAAAATTTTTTTATTCTTCTAGCAAGAATCCCAGATTAAGAAAAATATGGCCAGTTTAGTTTCAATTTTTAGAGGCCTACGCTGAGAAATAGGCTCCTGATTATTTTTTTTATTGTTTTCTTACCTTCTATGCGTTACATAAAACACTCAATTTACTTCTTTAATTTTGAGGAAATGGGCGCATAAATAACTCAATTTAGGCTATCCACCTTAAAATAGAGTATAAAATACTATCCTATCCGAGAACAATACCATTTGGCAGACGCTTGTGTAGTCTGCGGGAGCGCCGACCATCGACACCGAACATGGTTTTATTGCCGATTATTTATGCTTCTGATCCATTACGGCACTGGGAAACAATGCCAAAGATGACGCACACCCCGCGTACGCGTACTTTTCAGGGACAAACATGCTTTTTTATCTGTCTTCTCAGTAACTTGTTTATGTTGCTGTTAGGCCCACACGCGGGAAAGGGTGCAATCTCGAGTTTGTGGCCGACGCTCACTTTACAAATGACATGAGTCCATTTTATGCGATTTTCCGGAAATATAAAAGTCGGAAACAATGGGACTCATTGATAGGTCGCAGAGGTCTAAGTTTCACTGAAAGAAATATTTACTTCGTTGGCTCAAAATAGTACTCACGTTGCACTACCGAAAATTCCTGATAATCGCTACTGGCTTACTATGGCGTTTTGGACTGTAGACGGCGCACATTACGAGGCCACTCGTCTTTGGTTTCACCAATTGATGCTGATTAGTACCGATATATTTCTTATCAACAGATTTGTCGTGATGTCAACAACTGATTTATTTTTAATTATTTTTTTTTATTTTCGTAACTTTGTAAAGATATATGTATTATTGATTTTAACTTAAGACTGCGCAGCATACCACTTTTATACGCAATTATATGCTTGTTACTTACAGATACTATAAGTAATAAATGAACACAATGAAATATGTAAAAACTTGGCCATTATACTTGAGAAAATGTTAATCTTTTCCTAATCTATAACTATATCTATATCTATACTTATAATAAAGCTCAATGTGTGTGTGTGTGTGTGTGTGTGTGTGTGTGTGTGTGTGTGTTGGCGCTCTACAGGCCAGACTCTTCAAACTACAGCTACCAAATTTGGCACGTGTAAACCTTGGAGGCCGATAATGTGCACCTGGGGGTTATTTTTTCGAATTTTTAATTAGAATTTTATTTATTTAAAAATTAAGCAAAATTTTGGCGTGTTTCTGCTATATCTTCCGAAAATATTACCGCACAAAAAAGATTTTTATATGAAATTAAAGATCAAAAATTTATCTTTTAAATGATACCAATGTTTTAACCTTAAAATTAAATTACTATTTTTAATGAATTTTCAAATAAATATTTTAACTATATTTTTCAACAATTTTTTTCGTACAAAATAAAAATAAAATTTAAGCTGCACGAGCACGTTTCGCATTCATGGGAAAAAATTAGCTTTTTTCAAAGTGTTGCCATCACATTGATTAAAGCTCCAATTAAAAATAAATTAAATCTTTTTAGAAATGAAATCTGCAAAAATATAATTTTCGGCACGTGTTTGTAGGAAATGAAACAAATATGAAATATTATTTTTTCTAAAAAATAAATTCAAGAAAAATTATTTTATGATCTTTTACACTCTCTATATTATTAATCCAATAAATAAGTTTTATTTTAAGGCAAGTTTTGTTTCATATGAACAGGATATCCGTTCAAATCAGGGCCACACAGCTAATTTGTAAACCTTTAGTAAGACACAGATTTGCTAAAATGGTCTAAATGGAAGATGATTATATTTTATGTAACTTGATTCAATAAATGCTCTAATAAATAACGAATTTTTGATTCTACATAAAGCTTCTGTTGTGGAAATCATGATTAACAAAATGTTCTTGAAACACTAATATTTTAAATAAAAAGAGTTAATTTCCAATCAACTAAATCAATCACTTGAACTGGCTGATTTATGAAAATTTGAATATCACTATTCAATAAAAAAAGGATAATTTTAGATCGTCCATTGATCGTTTCAAAGAAAATACGCCAATCAGCGCGCAGGTTTCTCAAGATTAATTGGCCTAAGTTTATGAAAATGTTGAGTTTTTCCAAATTTTTAACATTCAAAACTTTATAAATATGTCATAGTTGATCGTGGAAAATAGAAACATTCATTCATTCATTTATTTAAAATTTGGTGTGTCCAGAACATTTCTCAGAATATGATACCTTACTGCATTAAATTTAGACTTGATAATTTTTGAAATATATTTATAGGCCGGAACAAAATATTATTATTGATTTCATTTCAATCCTTTTGAAAGCAAAACTAAAAACTGAATTTTATGCTGAATCTGAGAAGTTTTTGTTGAATTATTCTTTGAGATATTATATAAATTAAGAAAAATATTTTGTAGTTCACATAAGACTTAAATACCGAGCGATTCTGTTTGCAATACTCATATTCAATAATATTAATAATAAATAAATAACAATAAAGATGATAAATAAAATAAAACGTTTGGTTTTATTAAAAAATATCTTTATATTAATTGCAATTTCCACTTTAAATTAAAGTTGAAGTTTTACCGGAAATAACAACAAATTAGCAAAATATATATAGTAAATTGAACGAAACGATCTAAACAACAGTATAAGTTTGGTATGACTATCAAAATTTGAAGATTAAAAATGTTTTGTTTGAGAATCTATTTTGAGACCAGTTACTTAAAATATTTAATTGAAAATTGTAGCGGGCAGTAATACTAGCGAACCAGCAGGTCGCCAAAGGCGGCTAGTATATAATGATTCAAAACAACTTGAATAAAGTGTACTGATTTATTTATCAGGCAATTAGACTAATAAGAATTTTTAACCGACCTGTCTAGGGCCTCTCTCAGCCCAGCGGAACAAGGCAGTTACATAATCTGAAATCTACCACTGGTAATAATTGACAGGTTTTTTTTTAACACGTAGCCTGGACTCCTGTGAAAATGTATTGAAAAAAGACATCTTAAGTTGGAATCGCTATTCAATCCCCTTCAATTTTTGCCAACTGTAACTTACTTAAAAGATTATGTTTCAGTTGATTAAACCAGAAGTATATAATAATTCAATTTTTTTTAAATCTCATCAATTTTTGCTTCATTTTTTTTAACATTTTAGCCAGCTGCAAAACTGCAAATTCGTTACAATTTTTTGCGACATTGGACCTTAAAAACTTTCAACATCGTAAAAAATTGTGAATATTTAAATTTTTTGACATGTTGATTAGTTTTTTACTAAATTAAAGCTATTTAAACCCTGAGAGAGAGAGAGAGATTAAAAATTTCAAAAGTCCTGTTATAATTAATAGTGAAACATTTTTTCAAACTGGACTCTCCTCTAGAGCAAGAGAGAATAAATTTTGTATTAAAAGTTAGCAAGTGTTTTGAGCTAAATACTTTACAACAACCAAATATAAAAAACCAGAGTTCATGCAAGCTGTAAATAGAAAAACCTTATTTTATTAAAACATAGATTCATTTCGAATCGGACAGAATGGAAAACAACCCGTTAAACTATAAAATTTTTTAAAGGTAAATTTATACATTATGAAATATAAATATAATTGGCTTATCTCAAATTTATATATTGATAATAAAAGCAACAACATCTTGCTTGATGACATAAAAGCAATGCAATATTATAGCTAAAACTCTCTAAAATATTTTATATGACACTGAAACAATTACACTTACTTGAATATAATGAAAATACATTATTATATTAATATTACCTTAATATATTGAAATAATTGAATATATCGAGGGCCTGCTAAAGCCTGCCAGCTGAAAGAATTATTTTTCTTTCCTATAATTCAGAATTTTGTCTGATTTCGGTTATTGCATTCAAAATTGATCCTAAATAATAATGAAACTTGAAAAAAGGCTTATTTATTTTATATTGCAACTATTCATAGCCCCGGTTATTTTTCATTGTGGAAATAAATTCGTGAAGAGATTTTTAGTTTTTTTCAATATTCCCTTCCAAATATATATAAAAATGAGTCAGCATCAACTTTAGAAAATCAAAGCTTCGAATCGAAATTCAGCCAAATCCATTTGATTTATATTCGGATACGATTAGATTAGAATTCTATGTTAATAAAATAAAAATCGGAAAATGAAAGAAAATAATTTTCGAAATAATTGAAATATGCAAATTTTTATTCAAGTTTATTTCTTGTAGTTAAAATTATGCGAAAAGATTACAGATGCAACACAATTAACAGTCATCAACGGCGAATATAGCGATAAAATTTTAAAAATTATCTCAAATTTTGTGAATTACTGATGCACTGAAGTGATTGTGGTAAGCGATATTCGAATATGCATGCCGTAACTCGACAAATAAGAGGTTTGAAACTTTTGTCCTATTTTACTGTCCTTTCCATCATTTTATGGATACATTGTTGTCCTTTTTAAATAGATAATTTTTAAAGATTATTAAGTCTAGGATTATTTAAGATTTTAATGGTAAAAACATTTCAGTCAATTTGAAATTTAATGTAAAAATTAAAAAAAAAACTTTTCCAAATGTTTCAGATGAATGATCAATTACCTTTGATTTCCTAGCACATACACACAAAATTAAAGCGTTCAATTTTTTACAGCACAATTAAACACATGTCGATTGTCACCATCTGGTTTCTGAAAGCAGTTGTCTGCCAAAGAACAGTGGATTAGAGTTCCGATATCATTCAAGATCCATCATGTATATAGAAGCCTGACGCTTATCAGATTACTGGCAGATCGAATGTCCAAATTGTTTTAGGTTTTGGTTTCGGAAATTTGGAGAAGTATGCTGTTTCAAATGTCATTTGACAGTGTTACAAAATGATGAGATTCATCACAAAATAGCATTCGTATAGTATCATTTAATTAATTAAATTAAACTTTATACTCCCAAACGAGTCATAAGTTTTTGAAATCTGTAGTGCAATGGAAAGCAATTGTGACATTTTTAGCTAAATAATTTTGCAATATATATTTGTTCTGAAAAAAATGAATCATTGCTTTTAAAAATTTCAATTTTTATGAATTTATTTTTTAAAAGGTCCTTTATTTTCTTCTTAGAATGGCACATAGGTGATAAAGTGAATTTCGATTTATTTTTTCAAAAATCAATTACAATTTATTTTGTAAAATTAATTTTGGTCTTATAATTTTTTGAGATGCATAATTCTTGAGCTCATAGAATATCATAAAACAGTATGACGTAAGCCTTTTTTTTTTTGCATACATTGTCTCAATATGTAATATGCTTTCGTAGTAATTTCTTTTAAATTGTATAATTTTTCAGCTAATCCATCTAAGGATCTATGTCTGAAACTAATTTTAAACTAGTTCAATGACTTAACTTTTGTTCAAGTATTCAGATTTTTTTTTATTTATTTTTATGCATTTTTACATACAACTATAAATGAACGAAATGTATATTTAAACTCGAGATAAAGTAAGTTTCTAACTATGGATATAAAATAATAAAAACCATAAAACATAAATCTATATATTTTCATTATAATCTCTAAATATACCATATATATCTTTATAATTCAACAAACCGTAAAATATAAATTAATGCATATTTATTGTAATCTATAAATACATTAGATATGTGTTATTAATTCAACAAACCAAAAACATTTAAGGACAATCAAGTAAAAAAGTATTCAACACGTGTAGAAAGCTTCCTGTTGTAGTTCTCTCTTTTTCATTTTCTCGTATACAGAAAAAAAAAAGAAATTGCAATTGTCAAAAACTTCTCATTCGAGATTTTGACGGTTCTCCACGTTTCAGATCTCCCTGAGTTCGAAAAAACATTTCTGGAATCATGTCTGTCTGTGGCAGCCATGATTGATACATAATATGATAATGATAACTCAAAATATATAATATATGAATATAGTAACTCAAAAAGGCTTCAAGATAGACATACAAAATTACATATTCAATTTTAAAATCATATTTATAGATTTCTAACAAATTTTGAAAGTATTTCATTGGAAGTCTGTCTATCCAGGTGAACAGGTGAATCCAATAAATGGTTCTTTAAAAAATACTTTAATGACGAGATAAACAAAATTTAATACACCGAGTTAGTACATAAAATGTAGATCCTCATCAAAGTTTGAATCAAATCCGAAAAGACATTGATTGATTGTCTGTCTGTATATTTGCATGCTTGTAAACACGGTAAATCAAAAACTTAATCAGCTACTTAAATAAATGAAATTTTGTATGTAATCTCATAATTCATATTTTGGTTTCAATCGGCGGGTAAAAAAGGCGTCCAAAATATTTTTTTGGATACTTGTGTATTAATCGAATACCAACAATTAATCGCCAAAGATCATACGTCAGAGTAAATAAAAATCACCAGATTTGCAACAAAGATCGATATTTTGTAAGTATTGTTCGTTAATGCTACAACTGAGTTTCTACGGAGGCAGGAGGATAATACCCTTTATTTAAGAGTATACGATAAAGTTCTGGAGGGAGGGGAAGGGGGTTCCTACTGGTTATTAAAATGAGGAATTTGTTCGGGGTAGTAGAAAATAATTCATTAAAGAAAATTAGAATTCGCACATTTGAAGACTTGATGCTGGAATGAAATGTCAAAAATTGCCTATAGACTAAATAGTATTTATAAAAAATTTTAACACAAATGACCCTTCATATCTTGACGATACTTAATGATACCGCTTTAATCTATTGCTGTGATATTCTTATATGACCTCATTGCTGGAGGTTCTGAGAAGGATATGAATAGTGTAGTTCTGCCTGGCAACTGAAGGCTGAAATTAAATTATTTCAGTTATTTAAATAAATATGATCCTTTTTTAGTAGGTATTCTAAACAAAATTTATCTAAAGATATTAAAATAAAATAATCTCTCCAGAGAATATTACATACAAAAAAAAATCCGACGATGCAAAAATAAAATGAAAAGGTTTTTGGTAAATTTATTAGGATGCAAACACACACACATATTCTTTCTTAATTCTTATTTGTTTTATTCTGATTTTTATTTAGGGTATGACCATCCTAATTTCACAACAGAAAAAACCGGTTTCTTCCTTTTAATTTTTTAAAATTATTTCTTTGCAATTAAAGAAAATATTTTAACGTATATGTGCATAGATTAGAAATGGAAGATGGTTAAATATAATAAACAGATCAGAACTTGCTTAACTCTCTGAAGCATCGTTTGCACACAAACATAATTTTTCCTATAATGAATCATGAGAAACGATACTAAACATCCCAGATTAGTTGGCTAATTCTAATTTATAATATATTTTATAATAACTGAGTAAAATGCCCTGCTTTTCCTATATAAATTTTTTATTTTATAATAAAAAAAAGAGGAGAACGCAGAAAAGATAATTCGAGTTAAAAACTAGCTTCCCCTCCTTTTCACATCTTTTATTAAATAAAATTCTATTTCAGTGCATTAAGTCAGTTAAGTAAATAAATTCTTTAAATACTATTAACTTCCAATCAATTTGATCTCATACTGATCATACGATCCAAAATTTCTGAGACACTCTGTCCAAAACAATCTCCTTAACCTTAGTCTTGGACTTAATACCTCTCACATTAAAACTGTCCCAAACTAGAGCTCAATAAACTTGATCGCTTCATAATGACCAGAAAAATGTACACTGACATATTAACCTAAATATTAAAGGAATTACAACGTGCAGTTATATTGCATATGTGATTATCTGTTTTCAAATATTAACTCTTTAATTAAAGTCATCGGTGATCAGTTAGTCTAAAGTGAGCAATTATTTTGGACGTTGGTTGAGGTGAATGCAGAGTATATTGAATAAAATCTTAAAAAAATATGTGAAAATGCAATAAAATAAAAATTAATGAGCAATGAAACGAGTTAACTGATTAAGAAACGCAGAACAAAGAAGGTTAAGCGCATATATATAATATAAATTTCAGAATTAAAAAAATCGAGAATCGGAATTGCAAATAATCTAGAATGTATAATGTCTTTAAATGTATAGCAAAACTTGGAAATTAGAAATTAACTTTCTAACTAATAATTTAAAATTAAATCTAGATTATTTTTCTTTTCAATGCAAATTATTTATTTTTTAATAAAAAGAAATGGAATAAATCGTGGACACTTTTCCAATCCGGTACAAATAGTCAAAATTCGAGATTGTCCTGACTAATTTCTAGAAGTCTGGTACGCTAAATAATCTGTTTGAATACTTTATTACAAACTCAAATTTTTTTTTTATTTCATACAACCACTATTCAAATAACAGCTTTTATAAGCTGGATACTATTTGTAAATTTGTTAACCATGATGCAGAATCATTTGTAATGCTCTACATAGAAAACAATTGGAGCTAGAGATAGTTCTTTCTACAATAGTAAGTATTCTCTAAGGAGAGTTATTCAACATACTAATTAATTTTTTAAACGAAGGTTATTTGATATATTTAGTCATGCCTTCTTTCTCCATAACTTACAAAAAAAAACATCGCATAAAAACTCAAAAAATTGATTTTTTGGTGATATTAGTTTCGTATCTGTGTAATTTTTTTTTCTCAAATTTTAATACAGTTTTAAATATGTTTTACAAAAAAAACCTTTTCTTTATCTTAATTTTTGTTTTTATGGACAAGAACACTGCGAAAATATTTTTATGTGCATTTTATGGTTGCTTTATAATATCACAGTAAACTTTTAATATATTATATTTTATTGTATTATGAAATATAAAAGTGAATTTTTAAAATATTATATTTTAATATATTATAAAATATCAGAGTGAATTTTTAAAAATTATATAAAGATAGATTAATCATGCTTGAAACATCATCATGCTACGATCTTTTGGATTAAAAGTTCGAATTCATTAAAAAAAAATTTTTTTTTTCTGTGTTTTTAGATTTGTACTAGTCTTCTAGTTAGGTGTGTTCCACAAGTGGAAGGCCGGTTGTTTTCTTTTCTTATGAATACTGTTTAAAATGCAGGAGCTGCCACATTATGAAACGCATTCTTCAGTAAGGCGTGCTTGTTTGTTAAAAAAACACAAACCAAAGGGTTCGGTTATATGTTTTCTAAAAGAAAAAAAAAAAGTTAAACTGCACAACTTAATTAAGCAAAAATGTTATTTTTGACTTGTAATAATGAATATGTATTTCAGAATCCTTATTTCTCTAATATTATTATTTATATAAGGATATTATTATTTTTGTATCAGTAGAAGAAAGAATTATTGTATCCTTCTAAATATTTTTTTCCTTCAAGTATTTAATCGTTTTTATTTCAAAAGAAAATTAATGAATGCGTGTGATGAAGCGTGCATTAGAAGCTTCAATTGTAGTCATAAAACATACCAAACGTGTATGTTAACATATATTTGTTAATATTGTTAACATGCATGTTATTATTAACATATATTTGGTCATTAACATACCAAATTCCATTTATTTAAATCATTGCATTCTCGAATCATTTCGTTTACAAGCTTGTACGGACTTACAAATGGACAACCCCCTGACAGATTTGGCTCTAAATTTGATAACAGATTAAAGATGCTAAATCTGTGCACCAAATGTTATCTATATAGCTCTTTACGTTTTGTAGCTATTGTGTTCACTTGTACTCGGACAGTCAGACAAACAAATCTTTTCTTTATGGATTTCGCTCAAAATTTGACAGAAATCTGTAAATTTGGTACAAAACACCCATACACCAAATTTCATGCATCTAGCTCAAAATCTTTTTGAATTATCGTGTTCGTAAGCAGACATTATGCGAAACAGTGTTTTTTTTTGGGGGGGGGGGGGACTCAGGAAAATCCGAAGTGTGAAGATTCATCAAAATTCCGTGTTCAGATTTTTAGACAATTAAAGTTCTTTCTTTTCTTTTCAGTATTTTCATATATGAGAAAATACAGATGGAAAATATAGTTTGCATTCACGCACTCTCTATTCCTAGTTTACTTGATACAAAATTTTATTAATTTATTACACGAATATAAAATAAAAATGCTAATTTGAAAAAAGTCAAAATTAAAAAAAATGTACCTAAATAATAAAATTTAAGTTATCGGTACATTTTTGGACTATTCCTTTAGTAAAAAATGCTAAATAGGTATTCGCTTCTTGTGTGCAACTAACTTCAATTTCTGGTTCTTCTCAGAAAGAAATGGTCTGTTAAAAATTTAACCTTTCCTCTAAGTGCATTTTCTTAAAAAAATTTTTTTTTAGCTTTCCGTCAGAAACTTTAGTTTGTGGAAAAGAATTCGATGCGAAGATTTTTTGAGATATAACAATGTAGTGACGATTTTTATCGGGGTTACTAGAAATCTTATAATAATAGCTATTCTCGTTTCTAAAGATTATATTTTTTCTGATCATAACGATTTGATCGTCGCTTAACGACTTCTTCCAAAACCTGCACCTGTTAAAAACATTTGATAATCGTAATTTCCTGTTAAAACGAACTTGCATTTACTCAACCGTACTGTTGCTAAGCGAATTCAAACTAGTATCCGATTTTATCAGTGGCAATTTTCTCGCTGTTTATTAGTCCTGCATTTCCTCTCGATTAAGACACGTGCTCTTAAATCCCAACAAAGACACAAACAGCTCTTTATTTAATTTAAAACACCACTTTGCATTCACCAGTCGCATACCTGGAATCGATCAATGCTTCAACGGCCCTCATTTCACTTACCCTGGAACTCTTTAAGAAGCTAGAAATTACCCATAAATTGCCCATTGTAGAAACCAAACGATGTATTCAAATGCAAATCCCACCGAAGAACAACAAATGCATTGGCAGTCTAGTAAGTAATTCAAGCTTTTGCTCGCCCACTGGAGCGTGAGGAGCTTTGGGACAGGAAATGAAAGAACTTTTACAAAAACAAATGAGAAATCTTTTTTTTTTTTTTTTTTGCACCCCTTTTCCCCTGGAAAAAGAAGACACGGCATGGTGGATCCGGACCCAAAACTTATAATTTTGTCAACCGAATTAAGAGTGGAAGGAAAGGTAAAGCACGACGCATTGTCATTCAAGCAGATCAGAGCGATCAGCCCCAAGGTCCTCGCCATTGTGTACCAACCCCCAGAAGTAGTGATTGTCCAGCCAAAACAACAGACGTGATCGGGATAGTTTATGAGATAAAATTGGATGTTTCCAGGCAAGAAAATAAGTTTCACTTTAACACGTGCTTCTGCCAGGGCAAAGTGGAGTGGTGTCACGCAAACTCCGTCTTCCTTCACTTTCTCAGAACAAATGTCTCTTCATCAAGATATGTCATATTCTAAACTTTAATAGTGGAAGTAATTTTGTCCGCCACGTTATTTTTGGATGACGGTTGAATTGGATACGGATGTATCTTCATTTTCAGGAGAATTGTGGAAGAAATTCTTAAGGTATATCTTGTATGCTTTAGATCTACAAATTAATCACGCAAAAAATCCCGAATCTGTTTCCTTTTATTGGTTTATTTGAAAGAATGGCTTGTTAGATGTCTTGAGTATTTAGTTGATATTCTAAGGTCATGCAATTGGCTAATTAAAATGTCCGCCATTTAATAGAATCCATTCTTATGACAAATGTAATTTAGCATTTCATTTCATATATAATTGCTCATTATCTTAGAAAGCGATATGAAGTCATAATCTAATCTCTCCACTAAAATGCGAAGTATCTTTCAAAATTAAATTGATGCGGGGACAAGAGCTGACTACATTAAATATATTCCAAGCGTTCTTGATACTATAACTGGAATACGTTTGTTAATGATCATGTTAATTTTGATTACTTGAACTTTAGATTAATATTCCATTAACTCCACATTTTACAATGCTCAGATGTTTAAATCGTATATATTTAATTTATTATAGAATTTTTTATGATAAAATTTTTTTTCAATTAACGTAGCAATTAATTTAAATGACAAAATAATCTTTTGAACAAATTTAATGCGTTTCACGTTTTTATATAAATTTAAATAATGATAAGAAATCCAAATAAATTTATAATCTAATTAGATGGTTAAATAAATTCTACGTTAAGGATTAAAAACAGTAAAATTCGGATTGCAAATATCTCTGTCAAATTCTTCTTTTCTAAATAGACAAAATTATTAATTCAGCTATTTTCATTTCAAATATTTCACCCAACGACATGAAATTTCTATATATTTTTTATTATTAATTACTTGCTAATTTGTTTGTTGTTTTAATAGCACATTTGTATACTTGTCTCAGTTACACTTCTTAACACTATTTTTATTGCTACTTAACTGAAAAAAAAAAAACTTTAAGAAAAGTTCCGATTTCATTTTTTTTTTAGTGAAGACGTAATTTCTTAGAATTTTAAAATAATCTAATAGTTATTTCTGCTGTTAATGATAGCAGAATTAAAAATATACACGTTATTTTTATTTAGTTTAGGAAAGGAAGAGGAATATACAAAATTTCAAATAATTTAATTGTTTGCTTGGTTATTTTTATAATATTTTCGTTAAATATTCCTATGAAATGATAAAATTAAAGCTGGACTCGCGTCTTTTTTTATCATCATCTTTTGTTTTTGAATCCTTTGTTCAAATTCCTCTCCCTTTTTTCTTTCTTTTGGCATTTCGTCTCTATTATATCAAAATATCAAGTCTCAAAAATCGCATACAGCAAATCGCACAAAATTTTGATGCAATCACTAGCATCAAAATTTTATTCGATTTTATTCGCATTTAGACTTTTGCTGCCATAGACAGTGCACATCATGAAGCCCTTTTTTTTTATAAATTAGTCGGCTTAGTTTCGCGTTCTAGTATATTTTTAACTTAATCAACATATTAATGCCATTTTAGATTATCTTTTATTTTAGCAGTTTTGTGAAATTATTATTTATTAGTTCATTGTGATTCACGATCTCGCAACATCCACATTTATTTACACTATTGTTTAAGCAAATATTCATTGTTATAAAGGCAGTAATAACTTTTACCATATATTTAACTTAATGATTTATTTTAGGATTTTTTTTTATTTTAATAAGTTAGTGAAAATTTATTTATTATGAATCATGCACGGCATCCAGATTTGTACACATTTATCTTTAAGTATACACTTGGCGTTTATCAATATTGTTCTAATTAAATGAACGTATTGAAACAAATGAATAGTTGCCAAATTTTTAATATTATTCTAATATTTCAAAATTCATAGAATTTCTATTTTAAGAAATTGTTTGGTAAAACAGACATCTTTGAAATATTAACATGGTTTTAAACCATTTACCTGCGGCTCCATTTCATCCTTTTTCCTATACAGTTACCTAGTCTGCCTATTCGAAAATAAGCTCTGTTTATATGAAGTAATTAACAGTTGGATAGGTAGAGAGAGGTCGTGATATGGAACAAATACACATGATAGTAAATGAATATTACTATATATCCAATTATAAGAAATAAACTTTATTGCAGAAAATTCAAAAAATGACAAATATGAATATATTGTTATTCAGGAGGGAACAAGTTTGGAAAATGCTATACTTACTCATTAAGTGTTGTCTAGTCATTAAAAAGAAAAAGAAAAATGCTTTCAAAATTTGAAAATATTTTTGAATATTGCCTTATATTCTAAATATAATAACTGTAATATTCTCATTACAGAATCTTAGTTTTAAAAAAAAATTTTTCATTACATTATTCATTACATTCATTACATTTCATTCATTACAAATAATTGTAATTTTCATTACATTATTTGACTAAAAAAAGCGAGATTTCGAACTAATATTCGATCATTATCATTTTTATTAGTAGTCACTTTAAAATGGTATTAGATATTTTCTCTGTATATTAAAATTTACTTTAGCAACCGAATATAAAGCAGTCAAAAGAAATATATACGAAATAGTGAATAGCAATTCCAATACTGTAACAGAACCAATCCGTCAACCTCCACCGCCAAGAAAACTGCTTTCACCGTGATGTCTCATATTCGTTTACAAACAAGACGGATGCTTTTTCCGGTTTCATCTACTCCATTTACGTAATTTATAATGACAGTGTGTTTTGTCAGCGTTGCTCTGGCCTTCCAACAAACTGTGTGTACACGCAAAGGATGCACGCCATTGGTGTACATCCCGGAGCCATCCGATTGTCTTCTTTGTGCACACCTAGAAAGATATTAAGTCATTACACCGAACGCTGAACCTTGTCGCCGGTTCGCGTCTCGTCCGGCCAGTCTTCCAAGAGTTGGAAATGTGGGAAACAACACGTCACTTGCATCACGTACGCAGTTGACAAGTTATTTTCAAATATTGAGATAAGTTTGACTAAAATTGAATGTGGTATGTCATCGTTACAACATAATAATCAATGCTCGAAATAAAATTAATGATTCTGTTAAAATAGTACTTATTTTGCGTAAATAATTTCCATGATTATCAGGAAATAGAATTATAATGTAATTTTCCTTTTGTCCTTCTGTTTTGCTTACAATTAGATATGGATAGACAGTTTAGTTTTCTGTACTACAGCTTGTAATGTTAACTGATGGAAAAGGAAAAGAAAACTGAATTTAAAAGATATAAGTGCAACTTTAAAAAAAATTTAAACAGTAGAAAAGAAATTATTTTAAAAACAATAAGAAGAGATTAGAAGACATAAAAACATAATTTTTTTCTATTGCATCATTTTACAAGCAACGCCGACTAACTGTATTTTGCAAATTTTAAAATAGAAAGAAACAAATTTTAAGCAATTTAAAGAATATATCTTTTTTTCATATTTGGTATGAACATGAGATCCATACTAGATGCTAAACAAAGAAGCAGAAAAAAAAAACCCTTGTTATTGGTTGCGAACAATTCACTTGTTTCTTCCTCTCCTATTATTAATATTCCTTCAAATTACGCAATTATATTAAGAACATGATATTATAAATATAAAAATAATTGTTAAAAAAATCTAGCCATTTTTTTTATTATGAACTATTTATTTGCATGAAAAATGCTGAAATAATCTGTCACATTCTATTTTAAACGGAGGCAGAATCGGTAATATTTTTCAAATCATGATAGTAAAAATAAAACAAGATTTCTAGACTAATCCGGAACGTCTAGATAGTTTAGTTTGAAGTCTTGTGGTCATAATCCAATTTATCTTCTCCTGATCCCTATCATTTCTCTCTATCTCTTTCTTCTTTTTACTTATTTTTTTTTGCTGAAAAGCTACAACATTCAACAACCAGAAATCGGAAGTGATTCAACTATTAAAAATTCTATGGAAGTAAACTCTTCTTTTGGGAATAATTAATTTTCATAAATAATATTTTGAAATCCTTATATTTAATTAGTTATATCTCTTTAATTTTAGGGTCACGGGTTGGACCGTCATATATGTGGACTTGGCATATATTAAATCTACAATAGTGGGTTATACGCCGCCTAGTATAGGTGTTGGTACCTCATTTGAGAACAATTATGATGAGATCTGTTTCCAAAATGACCACCGAGTACAATTAAAAACCAAACGTAGAGCAAATAAGCACATAAACGTAGCAAATAAGCATAATTGGCAGTCACCTAGAGGTTCCATAACTATAAGAGATATTATATATTTATATTTGCCGTATTTATAAAGAAATTGTTTTTGCACTTCCATTTGATTTACAAGGATCGTGTAAAAGATTAATAAAAATAAACATCGCTTTAATTTTAAAACGTAAATTTTATATATATATATATTTTTTTTTCTGTTTCCAAATTTGTTTCTAGATTAGAGTGATGAATATCCCTGGCAAATTTTGTGATATGCTATGTAAATTATGTCAAAAACATTCTTTCCTTTTTATTTTTACGATTTTGAGTAACATTATTTTTTTTTTTTAATTATTAAAACTTGATGTATTGAAACCTACTCTCCTTAAAGTGATCCCAATTACATGTTTTGATATTTCATTTAAAAATGCTCTCTTAAAGATTCAATTAAATCAACAAAGTATATATCTTTGGAAGTTAAGGAAAAGAAAAAAGAAGCTTCGAAATTTGGTTTGTTTAAATCTCTTGCAGCCTTTAATCCTGACTTGACTACACATTGATTTTGAAAAATCAAATCTTGCTTTGCTAATTCCAAAACACAAATGTTTCGAAAACAGAAAGTGCCACAACTGTACTTTTTCTTAAAATATCATCCTGATGCATTTTGATTGACAATTATTTTTATTCCAAGAATTGAAATTTGTGCTGTGGATGAACCAATAAGAAATGAATTCACAACCGTGTATTTCGGCGCCTTTGGATTCGTTCCATTCAGCGTTAACTCATACAAATGATTATTGCTCTGATTGGTGCAAAAAAACACAAAAAGCAACCATCCTGCTGCTCATTGGTGAAATTATAATACGGACTTGACACGCATCTTTTTGCTTGAAGCCGCCAACAGAGACCGCTTGGGCACGCTTTCTTAGAACGCGAATTCAGGATGACTTTTCTTTAATTTCTCATTATCTAATTAACTTGAAGGACGGTTTAAGGAACTGAAGACAGGGGGGAAAAAAGAACACTTTTTTTTTTCACTTATGTTTGCCATTTCCTTTCCTCTCGTCTCGAGACTATTCTGTGAGTTCCCTGGTGATTTAAAAGATGCCCCAAAAAAGCTCATTGAGACAATTGAAACAATTACTACGTTAAGTGTCTTGTTGACATGAATTGAAGTGTCAGCAAGTGTAAAGATGACATCTCTTATGTTATGGAATAGCGGGGAAAAAAGTCTTGAAGTAAAAAAGTTTCAATTTTTTTCTTTTTTTTCTTATCGCAATTTTCGTTAGAACATCTGTGGGAAATAATTTATAACTAAAAAGCAGCAAAGTTTATAAATTCGATTTCAAATATTATTGAAAATTTTGAAAAATATATAAAACAACTATTTATCGATATAGCTGCATATTATTTAAAGATAATTTTCTAGATAGTGGATTAAATTGTATATCAGAATGCAAGATGGAGTACAAAATAAATGGATTCAGAGAATTTCACTCAAATTCTTTTTCTTTTAATTTGTTTTTCATTTTGTAAGCAAGCACAATTAAGAAAAATATTACAATTTTAACAAAATTCATCATTAATAAACTAATTAAAAGCGATTATTTAAAAGGCATCTTATTAAAATGTGCTGCATTTTTTAATTCTAATTGTTTTTCCCGTTATTCATTAATTAACAATTACTAATAAATTCTGGTATATTTTATATTGTCTCAAATTCACTACTCATTTCTACCACTAGTGGAGAATCCAAATCTAACTAATTATTCTAAAAATTGAAAATCAAATACTGAAAGTATTAAAATTGTATATTCTTCGATAGTTTATAGGGGTACAAAATTTCATAACTCTAGCACATTAGGAAGTGAGTCTAAAACCGATTACAAAATCCAACTGTGCAAACTGAAATGAGTTTAATTAAATAAATATTTATTAGAAGATTATTACTTGTAGATTATTTCACTAAAACTGCTAAATATCTACTTTTAATTAATTTTTTGTTTCAATTGTCCTTAATTAAGGCTTCATTGTTTCACTGACTCTGGGATTTTAGAAAACCACTGAAATGGAAAGGAAATGATATCAGGAATTTTTATTTCCTCCATACTAAACAGTTCTCAAGCATAAGAATTGAACTCCTTTTCCGCGCATAAAGTTAAAACGTTATTGATATTTAAATGCGTAATTAAATAAAAATATTTAAAATCAAAAGAAAAAACACTTTTATGATTTCTTTTATATCAAATATTTTAAATGTTCGACACATTTTTATTTAGCATTATATTTCATACATATAAAACAACTTTTATGAACGATATTTCATTCACTACCTAATACAATATTTTGAACTGCCTAATACAATATTTCACTACCTAATACAATATTTTGAAATTTTGCAAACTATGAGTGCTTGATAATAGAGTATTATAATATTTTTAGAGCTTAATTATCTGTTAATTAACTCAAATAAAATTTGATTCCTCATTAGTGTTGTCACCTGATAGTGAATTTGTAAAAAATTTAATTTTAAAAATTCATAATATTTATAACAATACATTTTAAATTTTTATGAATAATATGTTATAAGTAAAAATAATGCAATAAAATTAAGATAATGAATTATGAATCTCCATTTATAAAATGACGGGTTTGTGTTTATTAGTGATGTCCAAACAAATCTACTGTACGTGTAACCTTGAAATTTGACATCCAAGTAATCACAACTTGACATATAGAAAATTTTAATTCCCAAATTTTAAAATTTATAGAAGAAAATTTTTATTTGGTACTGTATACGTGTTGTTTACCTGTAATATGGTTTCTGGCGATTGTAGGGGAAAAAAATGTTCGAAAAGACATAATGAATTTTAAAATAAGGAAGATGGATATTTTTAATAATGAAAAGGAATTTATTGTAATAAATGTTGAATTTAAAATTAAAAAGTAGAAAAGTATTGAAATAAAAATATATCTTTTAGTGCACAGTTAAAAGTCATTAAAAAATTATTTTAATAATTTCATTACAAGGTTTGAAAGAACAGTCATTTCTTCCATTAAGATTGTCATTTAATTAAGAAGTTTAATGAATTTGTAATTGAAAGGGGTTGGAAGTACTGTGCATAAACGATGTTTTAAAGAAATTTTGAAAATCGTTTTACTGTTACGTTCATTCAACTATGCAATGTATTTTTCCTAGATTTTTCTGAAAAAAATACAATATAACTTTTTAAAAATTTTTATTTCTATTACCAATCTCTCCCCCTCCGACATTTTTCAATCTGATTATAACAACATCCCTTCTCATCTTTAATTAGGAAACAAAACCAGCACAGCAAAGAAAAGATTATATTAATTTTTTCGATAAAAAACTGACAACGAAAATGTTGCTTAATACCTTTTATCATCCATTCCCAACGCGTCCAGCATTTTCCCACAATTCGGAGAAATCTCTCCATCGCCTCGCTATACAACCTCTACAGGCTCCTTATCTCTCGGCCTCAGGTACAGCAGCGTGAAAAGCCGTCGATACATGAATGGATTCTCCCTCACCTCCTCGACCACCATTGTTAATAGCCAGAGATCTCACAATGGAATCGGCTCGGGATTCCGATCACGCATTTCCTCGTTGCGAGGGAAAGGGGATTCACCTCGGTCTGGCGAGTCCCCAGCGTCCAGCGAATGAGTGGACATCCTTGGATGATTCCCGTCCCTCTTGGAACGAGTCGGCCGTTCGATGATAATTATCAATGACTCGATTAAACAAAAAAAAAAAGGAATGGACTTGAGTTGGAGTAGTATGCAAGTTCTCTCAGCCTAAGGATACGTTCTTAGGCACGAAGATCTCGTGAACGTTCGTAATGCTTTAAGATTCCCAGCAAATAATATGGGAAAGAAGTTAGATGCATGATGCCATATCGTATGACATATGTAACTATAGATGCCATTTAAGAAAGAAGTATACAATGTGTTGTGATGTCCAGTGGTGTAGAGACACGGAGAGCAGAAATATATAAATGCCCTGGCTGTCAAGTGCAATGGAGATAAATACTCATTAAATGCCACTTTTCAAAGTCAAAGATAATAAAAGGGCGAAAAAGTAAGATTTACCTCAAGCACCATGAGGGTTAAAAATTATAGTATTTATCAGGTGCCACTTGCTTTCATAAAGCCACTGATGATGTCACGTCCTTATTCTTTTCTAAAATAACTATAAACTGTTCAACATTTTTAAAAATGCTTCACATATGATGGTCAAAATGGATCACAAATAAAAACTATTAAGAAAATATTTTTGAAAAGTGGTTTTCTGCTTTTTATTGCATTTATTTATAACTTTTAATGCATTTTAAAATATACCAAGTATTTTTTATTTGCTGACGGTAAGGAATTGCCATCTGATATAGATGCTGCTTTATTACAAAGTAATTTGGATAATTTGTATGAACTGGCATGAACGACAAATTACTTCTGAAAATTTGCAAAATATAGCGCCATTAGTTTCCTTCCGAAATCCCAGCTTTTGGTTTACTCTCATCAGATAAACCATCTTACTTTAAATCTCCCATATTCAATTTCTGATCTTGGTATTCTTTTCGACACAAAACGATTTTTCACCTTGATGGCGTAATCTCAAAAACGCATATAAAAACTTGGATTTCTCAAACGTAGAATTAAAGAATTTTCTAATGAACTGATTTTGAAGGTTCTGCATTTCATTACTTTCCGATCTAATTATGAATACTGTTGTTTCATTCGGGTTCCTTACTATAAAAATAAAATTAAAATTTAGATCAGATATAAAAATACTAAAAATGCTATTTGTGAATAACTATCAAGTATTAAATTTAAGCTCTAATTTGTATTATAAAAATGACTATCTGTATTCATAAGATATATCTTCAATTTATCTTCGTAATATATTTGACATTTCTTGATTGAAATCCTGTCGTGATGTATTTTTATTAAGTCGCCAATAATATACTAAGTTGCTGTGACATACTAAGCTTTATATGCTTTGCTTTAACAACCAGAATTTTTCGAAACATTAGCTTATTTGAGAACATGTTTGTCAAATATATTTATATTGAGTAATTCCCAACTTATAAATTTTATAAAATATTCAAGAACCTTTCTGAAGGGGATATTTTTAATATATTCTTTTTTTAAATCTACTGTCTATCGCTTTCAAATTTGGGAATTTTTAAAGTGTTTGGTTAAAATTATTTAAATTTCTAATGCTTTTTTTAATATTCTTAGTTTTTATTATATTCAGCTTTTGAATTCCTAGTATATTGATGTTTTCTAAGCTGATTATATTCCGTTTTTGAATTTCTTGTTGCTGTCAATGTTGTTGAGTTTGAATAAATTTAATTTTTAAGTCTCTTATGCATATTTTAATATCAGTAAATCTTCTAATGTTATTTCAGAACTTCTTAACTGTTATGTTTTTAAATATATTTAGATTAACTGCATGCACACACTAAATGATTAATGTGTGCTACTTTCTACAAGAGAAAAACGTGCCATTATTAACAAGGTTAAGAAAAACCCTAAAATAAGTGCACCTCAGATAGCTAGAGATATTGCTTTCACTTCGCAAAAGACTTTCAGCGTACAGACTGTACGGAATGTTTTACACGAGGGACGTTATTATGAAAGGGCAGCTAGAAAGAAACCATTCATCTCGCAAATAAATAGGAGAAAGAGGTTAGATTTCGCAAAATCCCACGTTGATTTATCCGAAGAGTTTTGGAACACAGTTATTTTTTCCGACGAATCAAAGTTTAACATTTTCGGCAGTGATGGACGGCGATATGTGTGGAGGAGGCCAAATACTGAATTGGAAGAGCAACATTTAACTACTGTAAAACATCGTGGAGGCAGCGTCTTAGTTTGGGGCTGTATGGCAGCTAATGGAGTTGGCAACCTGTATTTTATTGATGATATTATGACAGCACGTACATACATTGACATTTTGCGCCATAACTTAAAAATCAGTTCCCAAAATCTTGGCTTGGGAACATCATTCGTTTTTCAACAAGACAATGACCCCAAGCATACAGCGAATCTCACTACAATGCTCCTCGCCAGTTAAAAACCCCACCTCAATCGCCTGACATCAATCCAATTGAAAATTTATGGCACCTGCTGGATCTAGAAATCAGGAAACATAAAATTTTAATTAAAGACGACCTCAAGCGTTTACTCTTGCAAGAGTGGCACAAAATTCCCAACAGTACAACAAAGACCTTAGTTTCCTCTATGAGAAATAGACTACAAGCTGTTATAGATGCAGAAGGTATGCATGCAAAGTACTAAACATATACTGATTTTGTTTTCGCTCATAATTTTGTCAATTTCATAATTTTGCCAATACTTTTTTTATTATGTAAATTTTGGATTTTCTCGTAGATTTTGACTAAAAAAATATTTAAATGAAAATTTCCTTATATTTGTTTGTCTTTTCTTCTTCTGTAATCGCTATGTTAAAATGAAATTTGTAAACATACTTTGTAAGCAAATATGATCATTTATAGGCAATTGCCAATACTTTTTTTATCCACTGTAATTATAATATTCTTATTGTTCACTACTTATAGCATTTTTTTTTGTATATCTGATGTTTATTTTGTAATACACTTTGTAACTAGAATTTTTTTTATTGTGGGCTTTTTTTCTAAATAAATTAATAAAAATTAATTGATTAATATTAAAAAATAGTGTCTCTTCTTCAGCTATGTAGCTACACTAGAATGGTGCTTATAATGCATGTGCGTTTCATCTATGAACCTGGAAGGTTCCAAATTCGAAAACCCGATTCAATGAAAGCTCCATCTTTCACGAGAGTTTGAAACGTGTTAAGTATAACGTCGCAGATCAAATGTCTTCCTACAGGTGTGAATGTTTTGATTGATTATGTCGATGCCATCATCTGATCACATTTAGAAATCTCTCAAAATGTCACTGTTTCAAAACGAACAGCTAACGTAATTTAACTAAACAAAGTTTCTAAATATATAATGTCAATCTATTGTAGCTATATGCCATGCATCTGAACACGATTCATTCACAATTATATGAAAAATGTAATTGGAAAGGTCTAGCAGCGAAACGTGTCATTTTATTTTCTCCAACAAAAGGAGTGATGAATTCAAATAATAAATTAAGACGGCACAAATCTGTTGTGTTATGTAAGCTTGAATTTATTCCATTTTGCGAAGTTCTGTTGCCGGATAATTGCTTCAGATTAAGCTTAAAACTGAGCATTTTATAGAAGCATACCTGAGAATCAAAAGGGAACACGCGATTTTTTTTTTTAAATACGTTGTTCTGACAAGATCTTAGAGGTTATTTTTTGCGACAAGACCTAAATGTCATTACCGGTAAAAAATTACCGATGAATACATACATCATGCTACAATGGCACTAATTATTAATTTTATTGTTAATTTATTATTTAAAATTTTTGTCCCATGAAATGGCTAAGAGCAGAAAGATCTTTTGAAGTGAATATTAAAAAAATAGGGAGACTTTGTGCAAGCTGAGAAAACAAGTTTATGATGGACATGATTCGGTCTTAATGTATTTCAGACCAGTAGCATAGCAGCGGAGATAGGGGAAAGCACATCCACACCCTCGAATCTTCAGGGCCAATGATAGAGGATAATAAAATACAGAGCACACAAATTCCATGGCCTAATATTCCCAAAGCCTATTAATTTTATTTTCTTTAGAATAATTTTAGAATTAATTAAAAGGAAGAACTAATTAAGCTGGTCGAGAATGCAAAAATTATTTTTTATCAGTTACTTTAGATAGCTTACTTTTTCATTCATAAATTCATTTATTTTTACGTTTTTTTTCCACTATGTTGTATAAATTAAAGAAAGATTTTTAGAAATGTGATCATAGTTATAATTTTTTTTATCTTGTTATTCTACGGAAACTTGTAAAAAATATGTTTTTGCGTTGAAACCCTTTTTAGTAAAAGGGTTTCGGACTTTTACTCTTGTTTTTCCACTGTCACAGCCCGTCATAAGAAGATTGATTTGTTAGATTTATGGCCCGTGTTCAAGCTGCTGGAAATTTATTTGAACCGCATTAACCGAAAGAAGTAGAAGAAACATTTATCATGCAGTTAATTTTTAGTATTTCCAAAAAAAAAAGTTAACGAATGAACAAGCAAAACGGATAAACGGGGGGAAAAAATGATGTTTCTTACAAAAAACCTGAAATGTTTATTTAATCCGAACAGAACATCAGTAAAAGAAGTAATTTAAATTTTTTTTTAAAAAATCGTAATTTACAAAGAAAAACATTTTTCGTGGCTTAAATCGGCAAAATCAAACCAAATTTGCATTACATTTTTTGAATAACTTGTGGGCAATTTTTACAAAAACTATTTCCAAACAATAAACCTCAGGCTAAAGATATTTGAACAAAAATAAGAAAAAGCAAGCATTAAATCTGGCTAAAGAAAAACAAACAAACAATATTTTACAAAATATCTAAAAAAAAAAATGAATTCGCAGACAAAAAAAATTCAGTTAAAGACAACACATAAAAGCTTGTTTTTTGTAATAAAAAAGAAGCAAAATATGCTAAAAGTCGACGAGTACAAGCCCATGATATCCATTGATGCGAAAAAATTTCAAGGTTACGAGCATTTCCCACTTGCGACTATCGAGAACCACATTTACAACCACTTATTATTATTTTTTAAAGTTCGAAGTGCTTTGTTTTGGGCTTTTATTTACTAGATGAGATACGACTGGATAAAAAGAAAAGGACACGTCCGTGCTGCCACTCACCTGAAACGAAAATTTTCTTTTCATTTCGCTACCATGCATTTTGAAAGCGACGATTTGACGCGTGACTGTGTAATACGTTAAAAAACACATATATAAAACAATTGGACACGCCTTCCATGCGCGGTTTCCTGTTTACGGCTCATCGTATTGCCCGAGCAAACTCATTCGATAACATTGAAAAATCGTTTTGCTCTGAGAGGCTTGGAAACATGGCCCAGACCAATCTATGAAATTTCGTCCCAGGGTGGATTTTCAATTAGGCAGACTAGGCATCTGCCTAGGCTGAGAGGAGACAACAAATAGGAATGTTAAAAATATTAATTCGTTGTTCCCTAATAAATAAGTTTGTAAATAATACAAATTCTTTGAATTATAAAATACTAGGATAATACTAACGTTTTATTTCTAGGGAGTTCGACGCCTAGCTCACCAAGTCTCTGGAGTATCGCTATGCGTGTCCTACTCGTTTCGTTCGCTACAATGCGGATATGTTAATACATTTAATAATTCTTAAATTCATATCAGAACAGGACAAAGTTTTTGGCCTTGAAAAAAGCCATTTTCTTGATATTCGTAAGCACTTAAAAGATGAACGAAACGAAATAAATCATGAGAGTGCAACATAAGAGTTTCAAGATTATTTAAAAAATAACAAATCATTTAAATTTAACATTAAATGATTTGGCAGCACAAATATAAAAAATCGCCAATTTTGTAGATTAATAAAATTCTTAAATTGATTTTCTTTTGAAGCCTACAATAAGCCCTCTTTAGCCTTGAAAAGGGCTTTTTTTTTTTGTTTAGTAACCGAATTAAGAAGACAACAGACGAATGAAACTATCAAAGAAAATTCTAAGGTGTATGAGAAAAGTGAAGAGTTCGTTTCCATATTGAGACTGTATATTGTTGTCACGCTAATAATAAATATTTTGATGTTTATGGAAAATTTTCATTACACTATAAGAAATTTCTGT
Source organism: Argiope aurantia (assembly GCA_026543865.1). Taxonomy (NCBI): domain Eukaryota; kingdom Metazoa; phylum Arthropoda; class Arachnida; order Araneae; family Araneidae; genus Argiope; species Argiope aurantia. The sequence continues at coordinate 1,923,822 of JAPMOR010050358.1, read as the reverse complement.
CCGTTTATTTAAAATGAAATACTTTTTATTTTCAATATTCATCAAAAAATTGGAATAAACCTAATCAGGCTAAATGGCGTTCTAATACATTAATAATTTTTATATAAATAAAATATACAAAATCGAAGGAATCGGGAAAATAAATAGTTTAGTTTAGCTATATTGGTCACAGCTTGAAGCAACAAGACCATTATTTCGAGACTGACCTCATGGCCTGTGATCAGATGCCAAGGACGCTTTTTTTAATCAGTAATCCTCCCTTTTCCGAACTTCCACACCACAACAGCGAAATACATCTTTAATCCTTGATGATAGATGAATGCTTTTCGTAAGAATCAGGTTTCAAATATGGAAACTTCCACTCCCAAAGCATATTTTATCATTAAAAAATAAGATAAAAATCAAATTGTATGAAAGGATACCTGTCAGCTTTGCAGAGATGGTGATAGACGCATTTTACTTTTTATATTTCAATTTCTTATTACTTTTTACAAAGAATTGGGGAAAATCGGAATGAGTGGGACCTGATTTTTTATTCTAACCTCTAGTTTGAAACAATGATTTCGTAAAGTTTTAGGCTTGCTTCGCCTTTCTTTATATTATTTTTAAAAATTTATTCTTAAGTATAACAGGGATAATTTGCACACAAAATATTATGCACATAATATTATACTAATATACTTATATGCATTACGTTCATACTATCCAGTAATTTAAAAAATGTAAAGCTATTGGTAAAAATTATGCTTGTTTTTTTTTTTTTTTTTTTTTTTAGATTTGTTAAAAGAAGGAAAAACTGTAGAATATAAATAAAATTGATAGCATGGAAAAGCTATTTTTTTTTTAATTTAAAGTATACAAGAATTATTTTTTGCGCAATAATCTCTGAAATCATTGAGGAAAATATTAATATTTCGAATTAATTTCTAATTAAGAATCCAACCAAAAAAATTAAAAAGAAATTCTGTCTCAGTAACTATTTGTGAAATTTGGTAGCAAATTTGATCAAAATAGGTTTGTTTTGTAAATGATAGGTTACATCATATATGATATATGATAGAATGTATAGATCATATTCAACATTGCCATTTTCTTTCAGAAATAATTTATGTATTTAATGCAAGTTTCAGTTGTCAAAATTGTACAAGAACCAATTTTTGGATCAAAGCTATATCTGTAGTTCGATGCAATTACTAGCATACAGATATCACCTCAAGCAAATCGGACACTCTATCCGGTTTAGCCTTCCTTTGTCTGCTACTCATGCTGATCTCTTGAATGGCAGGTAATGGTAATGAAAATGAAATGTCGTTCAGAACAATGCATCTGTGCATTTCCACGTCTATTTTTGAATAATTCTTTTAATTGCGTTAGTTATTAAAAATACCGGTAAAAATAATCCGGTTTGAAATTAATTTAGGGAATGGAGTTCTCACTTTGAAAAGTGCCTATTACCTGTAGTTTAGAAAATAAGTATTGAATTAAAAAAATTGTGAACTTTTATAAATAAAGGATGGTTTAGAAGAATGTTTATTTCGGAATAACGTACTTTAAAAACAATATGATTCAGGAATTATAAAATTCAATCTAAGAACTATAGAATAGACTTCAGCAAAACTTGAATTAGCGTAACTTTAAAAATTTAGTTTTTTAACATAACTCAAAGCATAGTTTTTAAAAGTTAGTTTAAATGGACATAATTTTGAGGAATTAGATTGTAGTCTCATCTATTGTGCTTAAATCAAGAAAATTTATGCCAGAAAATATTTGAAACCCAGTTTACAGTTCTGATTAAAAGTTCGGAGCTATAGGGCGATACAATGAAAGCTGCTAAAAATTTGCAGCATATTCTGGAAATATCTGCCTGAGATTATTTTCATATAGTCCAAAACGGGAAATTTCTAAAGTAATTTGGAATGAATGACACGTTTTCCATTCCAGAAATCTTGCTCCCTCTTATTTTGAAGGACCGAAATTCGATACTCTATAAGGAAATTATTCACGGTGCGCAAGAATTCAAACTACGAGTCCTTTCCGAGCACGTGCGTCTGAGAATTTTTCCCTAATTTATGGGCTGTCACAGCCTGCTGCTGGCACGTAAGGAACACCTAAAAAACGGCGAGAATGGAAGAGGAAAGAAAAAATAAAAGAAAAAGCAGGCAACATTTTCATTCGACACCCATTTTCACGCCATTCATCGTCTGTCGTTTTTAAAAACTCACTTTTCTTTTCATCACCCCCCCCTCCCCTTCGTTTCTGAACATTGAAATACAAGAAATGCTCCTCGGTGCTCACCGAATTAGATCACCTCCCGTGTTGTCACCCTGGAAGAGCTTTTTCTTAGAAGACGACGGATGGACGACAAAAAGTGCGCAAGCAAAGGAGGGTGAAGAACCTCGCTAGAAATATTAGGAACTACGCCTAAATTTAGATGACTCTTCATAGTTTTAATAGAAAAGTATTTTAGCTACGCAAATTAACATTTTCTTAAGTTCATTATCTTGTAATCATCATTCCGGAGAGTATAACTAATGTGGTTAAAAGCAGTTTGGATGAACGTCTGGGACGCATTCCAAGAAGCCTGTCACAGCCTGTCCACAATTAATCTCTAGTTTTGTAGTGACACGACATGAATGTCAGACTGGTTACTTCTTCAAAATTCGTTGGAAACAGATAATTCAGTTTAAAAAGGATATCCGATTTAGATTTTCTGTTAAATTTATTTATTTTTGAGCATGCATTAAAGAAAAATCCATTACAGCGCTGCGCAATAGAATATGCTAATAAAAGATAATTACATACAAATAAAAGGAGGTGCACAAGAAATAACGAAATAAATATACAAGAAATATTTACATATCAGGGAACGATGCATCTAATGAAAGAGCATACCAGTTGTTAATAAGTTTAAAAGTTGAAGACATTTTGCCTCAAGCACTTTAAAAGACCTATAGAAAACATCAAGTTCTTCTGAGTATTTATTAAAAAGCTTATGAAATATGTAAAAAAGTTTTCAATGTATTCAAATTTAATAAAGACATTTTAACTCCCAAAATTCTGACTGATAGAAAAAAAAAATGAACATAGTAAAATATTCCAGAGCAACCAATGATACTATTAATAGTTTTATAAAAAAAAATAGCAAACAATAAATGTATCTACGGGATTTCAAATTATAAGTATTATAAATTGCGCTCAGATAAAGAGAAGATATATCCAGAGAAAAAAATATCATTAATTCTATAAAGCGAATAACAAAAGAATTTATTTTATACTTGTTCAAGAACTGTTAAATTATTTTTATAAAACGGATTCCAATTTAAAGGATCGATATTATTATTTTATTCTTATTTTAAATTATTTGTAATATTAATTGATGTTTGCTTTTGAGTTGGTTGAGAATAAGAGATCAGAATTTCTGGATTAATTGTGCCAGTTCCGATTTTTCTTCTTTTTACGGTTCTTATAGAAAAAGCTTTCATTGTGTGTGTTTAAATGAAACATCCTTCGTTTCTTTTTTTAAAATCTGCATATCTTAAAGTGAAATTCATAAACAATTTAAAAGTTAGAGAAATTGAGACTAATGAATAGATTTTCTGCAAAATATGCTCCTAAATAGAACATAGCAAACTGTGATCATTGATTAAATTGTATAAACACCCCTCGTTGAAAAAGCATTGAGGTGAGAGCTAAATGACACCGTATTTTTAATATTGATTCTTATAATTTGGTTAATAAAAGGATAAAGTAAATGTGCATTAATGGTTATTCTTGGAAATTTCAAAAAGTGTTACACATGAAACTCCTCAGTGCTAAATGTGTAACTCAACCCTTTTTTTTTTGCTTTATTATGGAATTAATTATTATTTGTGCTTTTAACTATAGATTAGAGTTTTCTATAATAATCTTCATTGATAATCATTTGGCCTTTGTATGAAAATCTACATTTATGTGAAACAATTGCATTTCTGCTTGTTTTGTATCAATTTTAATAGTCTACAAATCAATTTTATACTTGAACACTGATTATTTCTATATGAAATCATTTTTTATGTCTCCCAAAACAAGGTCATTATTTAGGAGAGACATTTAAAAAACGGTTGATTATTGTTTGATATTTTTCAAGTTAGTTTGTTATCAAATTAAAATTAGACATGAAAATATTTTCTTGAATAATGGCGGGATTTAATAATTTTCTTTTCTTCTTTCTTTTTAATAATTTTCTTGAATAATTAAAATTAGACATGAAAATGTTTTCTTGAACATTATAGATATCAGATAGTTGTTTGGCATATCAGATAGTTGTTTGGCTGAACTAAGTTAAAAAAAAAATTTTTTTTAATAATATCTGAAATATTATTCTTTCGAACTTTAAATACACGTAGAATATACCCAATTTCAGTATTATTAAAGTTGAATGTGGATGAATAACTTAGAAAGATAACTAAAGTAATAGTAAAACACATTTACATTTCTTTATCGCTTTCTAATTTCTTTGAAATTTTTCTAATTATTGATTATTTTATTACTACTGAATACTTTTTAATTATATGTGAAATTTTGTTTCATATTTTTAACATTCGAACATTCGCCACCTGACCATCCGGAATGAAGTTTTAAAAAGTTGGTTACTTTATTTAAAAAAATAATTTGAATCATTAACCGCAATTTCTCTGCTAACCGTTAAAGCTTTTATTGCTGTTATATATCAGTCTTATCTGTTATTTATATTACCATATTCATATAATAATATTATTAGGTGCAATGCTACTAAATACTATTTGGTTAGATAATTTGAGGCAACAAGATTTTATAGTTGGTCCGATATGCATAAAATGAAAGAGAGAGAGAGAGAGAAAAAAAACTTCAACGCGGTTGGCAAAAATGACAAATTCAAATGCTTCAATACAACTCAGATACAGCAGACGCAATTCAGTGAAAAACAAATTTTAATGCTAATAATTTCATATGTTTAAACTGTGAAATAGTTTCATATAACTCTAAAAAGTAATTGCATCCATCAATATATGTTCTATATTAATCTCTGTAGATTTGAAATTTGTCAAAGTCTTTAAACAATGTGCCTTGATCTTTGTAGGAGACGCTGTCATGAGATAAAAGGAAAACATGGATTTGAAGTCCCACTTATCAGAATCGCCAATCAATGAATCAATTAATCAGCATTGAAAAAAAGAAAATCCACATTTGTTCTATACCAATTCCTTTAAATTTTAAATATGTTGAAGTGGCTTACACAATGGGTCACAACCTTTGTTAGATCTCTTGCGTAGCTGGTCTTTCCTTAATAATGCTATTTTGAGGATCTTGCATCAGTTCTCTTCGTTATTCCCGTCTGTTTTTGATATGCGAAATATATCTTCAGAATTATGAATGCTTCTATGCATAGGAAAGAGATTTTTTTGTTTTAGAAATTAAACGCCAGAAGTGTATACACAGCTGATGTGATAAATATGTAGTACAACTGTAATAATTTATTAATTTGCTTTCTGTATATAAGAGTATTAGTTACGTATCACAAACATGAGATTTTCTTATAGGCAAAATATTATCTTATTGCCAAAAAATATGGATATGTATCAGTTCATGAACCAAATGTATCAGTTAATTGACTGTCTGTTGGTCTGCCTTTTCGTGTTTTTGAAAACGCGGTAACGTAAAAATGGAACAAGTTGGTTAAATTAAATTTAGTATGAGGTCTTCAAAACAAAATTTCAGAAAAATTGTAACACATTTTGTACCCAATCTATCAATGGGGAGAAATTTGAAATGTATACTCGATTCTCTTCCCTATACAACGATGCTAAACAGAAAACGTTCCACGTTATTCAAGTACTATAGAACTTCAATAGTCCGAATCGTTTTGTGGGAAAAAGAAACCACAAACAAAACCTTCCTGGATGCAAAACGTAAAAGCAGCGAAACAAACAGCTTTATCTGTATTAGTAAGAAACTAAGAACGAATGGATGCATGAATGAATGATGAATGGATAAATGAAGAGAAACTTGAAGTGACAACTAAAAAAAAAGTTAATAATGCTTTCCAACTGTATAAGTTTTCCTTTCACGTAACGCAAAAATTTAGTTTTAATTTTAGTAAGGGTTAAAAATAAGTACGTTGTTGGGTTTTGAAGGTTGTAGATTATTGAGGCAGTGTGTTCCGCATAAACACTTATCACTGACGCGTGACTTCATCTGATATATAAAAGCAATGATGTTTTCATATAATATGATAATATTTGAATTATAAATAACATTATTTTTATAGACATTGAGTTAATACATTATAAGAAACCTTTTCTCTTTAAAAAAATCTTATATTTCGTCAATTATCCAATTATTCAGACATCTGATTATCTGAATCGGAACTGACCCCAATTATTCAGAATTAGTTGCCTTTGGCGGCCAATTGGTTAGCCGAGAATATTGATTATATTTAATTCCATTTAACTCCCTCAAATTGTTAATTATCCTACATATATTCTGTTATTGTGTACATGAACTGTTCTAATGGAAAGCAGTCTCATAATACCATAGCAGGGATTAAAAACGCAAATGTGCCTTTCATCTATCCTTTAAATTTCGTGTTATTGTTATTTCATTCTTTTTTATTTGCCTTGTAAACTGCATAGATATTAAACAAAATTCCTTTTTCAGTTTTTAAAAATGGAAGAAAATCAAGCGATTAAATATTGGATGAAACAATAAAAAAGATTCGAATTTCGAAGCAACAACTTAATCTTTTGTTGGAAATTAGGTACAAAATATCTTTTTTTTAAAAATTTCTAAAATTCAGGAAAAATTCGAATGATAATTAAATTGTACCACTATGAAGACAATTTTTTTAAATTTAAAAACGATGTCAAATTTATTTTTGTGAAATAATATTTTCGAAAGTTATAGTGAAAAAACGCCAAAATCTATCTTAATTTTTAGTTATAATTTTAATTTAAAAAATCGCTCTGCAGTGACCTAGATATATATGTACCATAATTGGTAGTTGTATGACAAAAGCGCCAACTGACACACATTCATATTCATTACTTGTAAAGATTAATTCAAATTCTACAGAAGATGAAAAAATGGAGAGAAGAACACTTCTGCTGGTTTCCAGTCTCTTCAAATAAGAGACGCAGTAACCATGGGGTTTCTTCCGACTAATTTATTTCATGAACATAAGTTCTTATTTGCGTAGACGGTGCGGTTTGTCAGCTTCACTTTTTAAAAAGAGAAGTGTTACTAGCTTAGTTAAAACCTGGTTTAAAAGCAGATGCTTATTTTGGTCCCTAGCCAAATGTGTTTTCTTATGACGGTAGTACAAGAAATAGAAGGGGAGGGATCAAACACTAAACTCTCCCATCGTTAAGTGATATTAAAGATTCTTCGGGTCTCACGCTACACATTTTTCTCTCAATAGATTACATGCTTTTTGGTATGGATTTGTAATAGAATGAAATAATTTAAAGGAAATTCAAACTATTAGTTCGAAACAGCTTAATAATATTTTAGGCTTGATTTAATTTTTAAGATTTCGTCCTCATTATATAGCGACGATAACAGGTACGCAAAAATAAAAAATTTATTTCACATCGTTGCAATATGGGTAATTTTAAATCCAGTGGAAAGTAATATTGTAAAATATACCAAAAAATGTTAATGAAAAAGTATTAAAAACAAAAGAACTGTACAAAAATAAAATTGGCATCAGCGAAAAGCTAATTTTTTTAAAACTTAAAACGGAATAAAAATCAGTTTTTGTGATATTTTCAGAAGTTGGTGAGAAAAAATAGTAGAAATATCGATTAATTTTTAATAAACAAATCTATTAAAATTTAAAGAAAAAAATATTTTTTGTAAAAAACTAACATTTAAGAATCATTTATGTGTCAAATTTGATAAATTTATATGCAGTGGTCTGTCCTGTAGAGTATTTTCTGTGATTAATATATGTGCGTCGCATGACACATAAGCAATTTGCAGATTTAATTCAATTCATAAACATTATCAAGTTAAAAATAGTTCGGCGAATAAATATGTTAGAAATAAAGATAATAATTTCTAGATATCGTAATAGATTAGATGATAATGATGTTAAAGATAAGGTCACGTGCAGATTATTGTTCTAGAGAAAATTAACTATCATATTTTAATGTTTCTCATCTTAGGTGTTATTTAATGAAACAAATGCTATAAAAATACCAGCTAACTTTCTCTCCAAATTGTAGATGGTGATATATTTGATGATGATAATTTCGTTAGTTGGATGGTACCATTAATATATTTTTAGTGTTATATAACTAATTTTTTAAAGCTAATCTCATTATTATTCATTAAAATAAGAAACTAAGTAAAAGACTATTTATTAAATGAAATTACGATCACATCTTTTATCTTTATGAAATGATTATGTAACTTTACATACTTGATTATGTAAACAAATGATAATTTTATGAAAATATTTTATTTAAATGCCCTTGTTGATTAGTACTGTGGAACAGTGGCGTATAAAGGATAAGCAACTGCAGCATTAAGTTTTATTTTTGCCTCAATTCTTCAGAATTGGTTTCAATGACTATATAAACTGATTATTACAGTAGAACTCCAAATATCCTTATTAATTAGTGACTAACTCGACCTAGATAACTTATAAAGTTATTTCTAAGAATGAAAGGAGATTAGCTTGTAAGTTAATCTTTAAATAATGATGAAAAATAATGTTACAAAAATGTTTAAATTTTGATTATATGCATACTATATTAAAATATCAGTGCTGGAACATATCGATTAAAGTTAGTTGTGTTATTGAGTTTACGCGTTTTTATTCAAAATATTTTATTAAAGTGTTTTTTTTTTATCTGATAACTTGAGTTTTTTTGTATTTCATCTTTTTTGCACGTTCAAAGAATGGCACTCCAGCTTTACAATCATCTTATGCCCCCTAATTCAGTTACTGTTTCTCTAATATGAGATGCCGAGTAAGTCTGCGATTTTTCAAGCTGCAATTAAAACTTTGGAATTGATAAGTGAATTAAATGGCATCAACTGTTTTGTTCAGTCATACTCAAGACAATAAGTCATTTTAAGCGCATTAAATAGTGAGTCACTTTCCTCTTAATGTCTTTCAGTATGGCAAAGTTGTTTTCTCTTTGGAAATTCATATTCTAAATTTTAATTTCTACATGGCAAGGATAATAATGGGTACAAAAACAATTTTTGAAATTCGTTCAATCATTAGTAACATTTTAAACATTTTCATTGTAATCACTGAGAAAGAAATTCACACATGCAAATTCTGTCTGTCTGTTTTCGTGTTATAAATACATTTGAACGATACGAGTGGTTTTTCCAATTTGAGCAAAGGAAAAAAAAAAGCTTGGAAGTGGCGTAATTACTTACATTTGTCTTGGACTAGTTTTAACAGTTATCTCTGAGAACAAAATTTGTTTCAAAAACAGAGATACTACCTTCTTTTTTTTATGTTGCACTTTTTTTATACAAGATTATTTTTGATTTTAAAGAACATTTAAATTTATACATATAATTTATTTAGCACGTATTACCATTAATATAAAGATGATTGAAAGGGAGATGGAGTTTTGAGGTTATAAATGTAATGCATTGCAATTCTTACAATACAGTAAATAACAGTTATTTCATTTTATATTTTTCTAAAATCAAATATGATGAAATTTGGGAAAAAGTATTATGTTTCATAAGTGGTGGTAACGCAGTTTCGCTTTAGGACTGAAAAATCACGGTTCACTAAAATTCACTAAAATGAAACTATTTAAAAATAACTAAACAAAGATTCATATGGTTATGTTGATACTTCTTACTGATTAAGTTATTTTTTATCTGCTAATTATCCTTACATATATTTTGAAATATTAATTAATTTTTTCTCTCTCTCAGATTTCTCTGGTTGATCTCGCTACAAGCAATGATGATAGATGGCGTTATATTACGAAACTTACATCATTCTGTTCTCATCAATTAGTAAGTTTTTTGAAAATGAATTAGTGATTGGTACACAGTAATCTTCATTTTCATGTTTCAAAAAGCTGTTTTTCAATTTATAACTTATAAATTTTAACTATACTTTAATTATATTTTCAGTCATTATGATGTCCCAAGGTGATAGTATAGCGTAAAAAGTGACTATAAATAAATGAGATATATACTTTCCTACATTCTTTATTTTGTAATTTAAAATACTTAGACGAATTAAGCAACTTTATTACATACATTGCAAATTGGAATGGAATCAATTTACGTAGCAAATCACCTCGATTACTTAATTTTGATATCATTATTCATTTTTATAGTGGTGTGACACTTACGCATAGATCATTAATGTCTCAACAACTGTCTATAGCTTATAGAAAAGAGAAGTGAAGTATTGACCAGTATAGGTTTGAAAGAATTATATAACACCAAGTTTTTCCCTGCAGATCAATACGTGTAGCTTATTTATGACAAAAATATCTTGTTGATTTATTATAAAATTATTACATCCATACTTAAGGATACCTCACATTATTCAGCGCATTAGAGTAGCAATTAATCCATCCAATGTAACCATTTTAATGCCACTCACTTCCCTTCTTTTATTCTACAAGCACTAGGGGAAAAATTTAAGTGGCCTTAGTAAAATACCATAAACTTTTATAATCTGACTTATTGAATTAAACAAATGAATGCAAAATGAAACACGCTAAAAATAATGAAATACAATATTTTTTTTTATTATTATTTAAATTTGTTGTGCTTCAGTAAAGTAATGAAATGATATTTCAAATGTCAGCTGATTAAAAATAAATAAAATATATATTATTAGGGGCGAAAAATTCTAAAATGGTAGCGACATACGTAGTACCTGTTTTCAGATACGGAAATCCCTCCCCCCCCTTCCCATTGAGCATACACTAGTCGAGTTTAAATTTTATCAAAATAAGATTGAGTTGAACACACTTTTATAATACCTTTATACACTTTTATATACTTTAGTTATATGTATTGAGAAGAGGAAGTTCCATTTTTATCAAACTATATAGAATGTTACATTATTTTTTATTAAGCTAAAATAGTATTATTCAAAAAGCAGATGAAAATCGACAAATCGAAGAATAATTCAAAGAAAAACGCGCCGAACAAAGAATCCGAAAAATCTCTCTGAATATACATTGCATATCAATACTCTTCAGAATAAAATTGTCCAAATGTGATAGTAACAGAATTCTGAGACGAAGAGTTATATTACATATTTTAGAAAGCACCTTATACATTTTTATATAAGTTCATCAAATAAAATGCACAACGCTGAAATTATCCAGATCAATCGAAATTTTATTCAAGAACGTGAGAAATTTCGCCTTGTTTAAGTATTGTAAATATATTTTACATTGTTGCAATCTTTTCGAAAACTTGTTCTTAATAGTCATAAACAGATTATCAAAAAGTCATTGATCGATAATTAATGATTAACGTATCTGCAACTGTATGCTAGTTCCACACAATGATATTTTTCACTTAGAGTTTTAAATTATAGCATGTCATAACGTAGCATTAAGCATGTTTAATACTGATGTTTTTAATGAGTTATAAAATATAATTGAAATCAAGCCAAATTCACTTAGTCGTAGTAAAAATAGAATAAAGTTTTTATCATAATAGAAGATATTACGTATAATATATCTTTTAAGCTCTGAAGAGAACTTCAGATTGAGTTTTGACTAATAATATATGCTCAAAATGATTCAAATTTGACTTAATTCCTCTGTGCATCAAATGCCTATGTAATTTAATTAACGATGCTAATTGACAGATGCCTTTACTTTCGCATGAGATTGTATAGTCATGTGAATTGATTTTGTTTCTTATTTAAGCTTTCCTCATTTTAAGAAATTAATGGAGTAGGAATTTCATATATGTTGCTGTTGACAATGATGAAAGTTCATTGGAACAATTTTAAAAAGAGATGCACAACATTTTTCATTGTTGCGGCATTTATCATTCATTGTCAACATCATTGTTGCGGCATTTATCATTCATTGTCAACATCATTGTTGCGGCATCTATCATGAATGCCTTAATGCAAAAATCTCAGATATTTCTCCTCATTTTTAAAGCCTCACGTAATAAATATGTTTTCTCCGAATATACCCAAATATTTGAGATGTTACGTCTCATTTTGCTGCTTTCTTCTCTTTCTGTTTCTCTTTTGTTAGATTCATGTTTATAAACTTGCTTTAATGTATGAATATAATTATTTCTAATGTTTATGGTTTTTCAAAAAAAGACCATTGTGATTTAAAGTCATATTATCAATCCAAAACCTTATTCGGTCATGTGTATATCGTATTATACTTGCTATCATGGATCAAGAGATCATTATGTTTTAAATTCACAAATTCAAATGTCCCGCTCATCCGTTTAGAAGGATTCGAAATTATTGCTTTCATTCACAAAAGCACTCATATAATTCTAAAATGTCTCGCCTATCTAATTAATTAATCTATCAATATTAAAAAAAATGTTTGTACATAAATTCGAGTCATCTTGGTTAATGTCCTTGAAGAGAAAACTGGTGAAAATTTTTTTGGATTAGCCTGACCTTCTCTAAACCTCATACCTTCTTACACGCCCTTTAACCTTTCATGTCTTTGTCAAGAAAAAATGCTACGCCTTTATTCACCAACCAAAATCAAGCGAATATTTTGAATCTCTCAAACAATATCGATTAGTTCCACATGAGCACGTTTTCTCAACTGTCCCCAAAAATTCACCTCCTTCTTGCGTGTTTCTGGAAACCCGTTACCGGAGGAATGCTGTGAGAAAGCGAACGCAAATGAGCAACGAATGCGTCCGCCTACACTCTTCTCGGTTTTCTCTAAAACAACAGCGGGAGTGGGCATCAACAGCTCTTTTTCCAGTGGAGCGCATCCCCTCAGTGTCTTCGTTTAACCTTGACCAGAGTCGAGGTTCTCACATTGTGCTATTGTCATAACGACCCGGTCTTCTGCGTACTCCATCCCTCGATAAGCATCTCACGACGTCACCTGAATACCAAAACAAATGCCAAGCGATGCGCGCACTCACTTGAAGAAGCTTGGTGACAGCTTTCACTTCGGCCTCTTCTTCGGAAGGAAAATATTTTGGGATGTTTTTGTTCTCAGGAGAACGACCAAGAACTTTGGAATGGAGAATTCATCTGTAATTGAAAAGTTATAAGTTGAATGTTACAAAAAAACTTATGCGTTTTTTTTCATTGGATTGTGTAATCATTAAGTGTCATAATTACAACCGAACAATCAAGGAAATTAGTTGATTGTGATACAGTTTCATCCATAACAAATAAATGAATGTAGTATTTTTGTTTGTTTGTCAATGAGAAAAGTACAGAGTAAAATGATATCGTGAAAATAAATCGATAAACGTTTACTGCTAAAAATTTAAATTTTGACGTTTTTGTCATATTTGAACACGGAAAATACACACGAAGTATGAAATAATTTATTAAAGTAGTAGAGTAAAATTAACTTTTTAAATTATAAAGTGAAATCCTATCGTATTTAAAAACTTGCATAAGTAAACATGAGAATGTTATCTATTAGTGTGGCCTAGTGTAAATGAAATAATACTCACGAAATTGCAGGCTTTAGATCTTAAAATATTCTCACATTTAAAATCTGGGGTTTAATCTACAAAAACAAGACATGCATTAGTGAAAATGTGTGTTTAATCCTCAAACCAAATTTATAATCAAAACAAAGTATAGGTTATCTGGCAAAAAATAAATAAATAAATAAATAAAATAAATAAAAAAATAAAAAAAATTTAAAAAAATCAATGGGTAAATCTGGTATATCAGATGTGAATTCTAGTCATAATGGCGTTACGTTTGTAAACAAACGTAAGGATCATTATTTAAGTTTTATTTTTATAAATGAGTTTATGGCATTGGGGGCATCCTGCATCAAATTATGAAAGTTTGTTTTCAGTTTAAATAGACATGATGCGATTACAGCAGTAAACGGGTTTTTGTGTTTTTGCATATACAAAATAAGAATAGGTTTAAACTATAAAATGCGAGTTTCTTAGAAAATACAAAATTCGGCATCGTGACACACCATGTCAGTGATAGATGGTACTTCTGCAAAAGATGTAATGATGTGCAGTGGATTCAGCAAGATTCATCTCATACCCCAAGAAACTATTAGTCGCCCAGTACTGCAAAGCTGGAATAAATTTATTTACGGTAATTTCTAGACGGACTAATGGTAACAAATATTAATTATTGAATGTCAATTGGATGATGACCATATTGAATATTTAGCGACTGATCGAAATCTTAAAGAATACTTTAACGCGTACTGGTTTTGTGCACGTAACAAATCTTTCATGATTTCAAGTACTTTCTATTACTTTCGACGACAAAACAGAGTCATTATAAATTGAAACTTTTAGTGAGCCTGGTACATGTTAAATCAGTATTCTGTAATTATTGGGCATAGTTCGGAAAGTCAGATGCCGCATTAGACGTTTACTCTTAGTTAACAATTTGTAGAGATGTCATGATAATTCATTTAGATAAATATAAGACGTCTTTTTCATAAACAAGCAATCCAAAATTATGAAAAGCATATCAAAATAGCAGAATGCTTCGCAGCAGGATTTTAATGAAGCAAGTTAAATCCAAATATCTTTAATGCAAAGAATCCAATAGTAATTTTTGGCTCTAATCAACAACTTTTGGAGACTCATCTAATCTTCGATAAATTTATAAAAATAATTTATATAAAAGTGAAAATTAATAAAATTAAAACAGGTTCGTAAAAATTACATCTTTTACTAGACAAATTGATATAATTTTCTGTCTTTAATAGTAATTAAACGTTGCTCTATGGGCAACTATTTTTAATGAAATATCCTTTTATGTTTTTTTTTTCAAGCATTAAACAATGTAGATTTGAAAACTCGTCTCTAAAACTACAAAATCTATTTTGAGATATGTAGTTTGTTATTATTTACCTAAAAATTTTATACTGATTTAGAAATAGGACATAATTTTGGAAGAGCGTGCACTTTCGTCAGATAATCCTTGCAGGTTCCCATTATGAAGGTCCAGAAAGAGCTAACTTATTGCTCTTAACACCTCAGAACGACTTTTTGCTTCCATAGTAACAGAGGAAAATTTAAAAATAAAACACTGTAAATAATGAAACAAATGTAGAAACCGAAACAAAACGTTTTCAGATTTGTGATTCTACTGAAAAATTTTGATATTGCATGCCTTCTCTTTTTAAATTATCAACAAATTCTTTCAAAAGCAGAAGATTTCATGAGATATTTCCATGGATTTTAATGGATTTTGTTAGAAAACAGCGGGAAGTATTTCAATCTCACTTTTTCTGATTTGTTTATCCAATACACTCTTTTGCATTTAGCTTCGTAGTCAATTGAATGGAATCAAATATGTATTTTAAACTTTTCGTTGACCAATTGTGACAAAAATTTAATACATATATATCAGTTAGATCATGGCCATATATCAAATTTTATTTCATGTTTTTCAATTATCATACACTTTTATCGATTAAGCTTGCATACAAATGAATAAACTAGTCTATATGTTGAAAGACTGGTTTATACAGAAAGTCTATATGTTGTCGGATTTCATCAAGATTTAAAATTCTATCGATAAAACTATTTAAAAATTTCATCTATTTCATTGCGTGTTTCAAACATCGTGTTCACATGGAGACAGAAAGGCAGACACATTTTCACTTGACTGTTTTCATCCAAGATTCTTCACAGATCTACTGTCTCGGAATAAAGATCACATATTAAATTTTAATTGATTTATCCTTAACATTTTTAAGTTACCAGATAAGAAGTCCTAATAAGCAGACCGATAGATAGCCCTGACCTTGAAATGTATTTTTTAGATTTAGCTATGTCTGAAAATAAAGATTCGTTTTTCTAATATTGTAATGTTTCTTTATATACTTTATATAGAAGAAAGCAAAAATGTAATAACTGGAGGTAGCTCTTTAAACGTTAACCAAAAGGTATCGGAACTAATTAGAATATTATCAACTTAAATGATTTTAAAACGAAGAGAAGTAATGAATAGATTTAAATATGTAATCGAAATTTAAATAAAAAGAAACACTTTGAGTTGTAGATTTCTCCTTCAAAATCACACAAAAAGTTTTAATTCTGCTTTTCTAAGGTACTTATTATTAATATGACTTTAGGTATTTTGTCTAACGTTGTTACGAAAAAAAATTGCAATTTTCTGTTTTTAAGGCTGTAAGTGATCTGATATACAATGAATTGGAGTTGGCTAAATTTGAATCGATAAGCATAAATCCGTTTTATAGATTTTATAAGCATATGAAATGGCGAATAATTACGGATTATATAATTACGTTAGGTATGCCACGACCCATTTTCGAATATTTTAAAATAATTTAATCATTAATTGATAGTTTATTTACTAATAATATCTTTTGTCTTAACAGTATTAGGAGTAAGGTAATAAAATGTTAAGTAAGTACTTACTTAGCTTTTAACTTAATAATTAAGTTTAAAATAAAAAATATATTTAATAAAAAAAATGATCATTTAACAGTCAAGTTCGAAATAAAAAAATTACTGTGTTTAATTAAGTTCTAAATAAAAACATATTTATTTATTAAGTTCACTTTAAAAATTTTTAATTATTTTTCCTGGATCACAACACGATTTCTGGCGAAAGATAAAATCACCTGTCAAAATCAAAGTACGTTTGTGTTATACGAGGTCTTGATAAAATGACTACCTTCAATAATTTTACTCTCACTTGCTAATAAAATAAAAATATTTGTGATGAATTCAAGTTAGTCCCATGTGTAAAATAATATTTTTTATTGATTGCTATTAAAAAAATGCACTCTTACTTTAATTGAGGATTAAATAATATTTTCACTTAAAAAAAATCGCTAGAACCTACATTTTTCAAGATTCCTCACTCTATTTCTCCACCCCACCCCCAAGAACTATTGCTGAATTATCAAAAATCTGGTAATTTTTCAGTTTTAAAAGCATAAAACCGGTAACCTCCGATCCAGCTCCTCTTGTTCCGATTTCGCTTTTGCCGATGATGTGCCCTTTTCCTGAATTATATCTAAATGTAATAATTCCAAATGGTCATGATCCAAAACTGCTAAATTTCATTATAAAATATTAAACTAATATCTTTTTTAAAATTTCGGAAGACTTCAAACAAAAACGGGAGTAATTCTTCAAGATATCTCTGCATTTACAAACAATATTTTTGAGTATATATTATGTTCTAAAAAGGC
>JAPMOR010050358.1:1888948-1906056 GCA_026543865.1 Argiope aurantia | reverse complement strand
ATATATAAGTAACCAATCTAAAGTAAGAAATATTTTTAAAACGAAACTAAAATGAAAACGAAACGAAATAGTTTCGGAATCACAACTAAAAATTATTTCTTATTCAAACTAAAACCAAAAAAGGAACAGGAAAAACTTCATAGTATTTAGAGAGCTACTTTTAAAACTCAGATGAATTGAGACAAAAGTATTAAAATCAAGTTAATAGGAAAATCAAATAAACCAAATAAAAAAGTAAAATTTATATATATATATATATATAATATTGAATTTTAAAATTAATATAAAAATTATTTTTGTTTGTAATACCTTATTGTAAAATAAGCTAAATTTTACTTATAATTACTTGAAATTTTAGTTAAGGTTAAAAAAAAATAATTATCCCCAAAAAGTATATAAGAACTAATTTAATATCTAAATCAAATGTTCCGTCCTGTAACACAACAATATATGTACACATTCTCCTTTTTTATTTCTAGAGATATCAGTGCGAATATTTATTTCACTTAATTTCATATTTATGCATTATTTTCATAGAGTTACGGTATCATTTTATAATGGGAAAATTTTACTTCTCATTATATTTTTAAAAAATTATTTTATATAGTTGTGAAAAATTATTTTGCATATATTAGGTTACTTATAAAGAAGTGTGTTATTTTTTTTTTTTTGAAGAGCTGTATAATAGTGTAGCCATTTCAAAATAAAAAAAAAAATAGTTGCTAATTATATTTAATTAATTTATTTTACTTGTCGGATAGTATTTATTCTAGATATTCTAGTCATCAAAAATATCATTTTCGTCAAATTATTTCAAATTATTTTGACATGATTAAGATTTTTTTAAATTAGAGATGAAGAAATATTTCATTACTTATTTAATAGTCAACTTACATTCACATGATAGGCATAATCTTGTATCGCACAATGTTTAAAAATGCTTTAATGAACATTTTTACGTACTATTTGTTATTCTGGCAGATTTTTTTTTCTGATTTTCTTTAACTAATAAAAAAAAGGCAGTTGTAAAAATACTCAGTGAAAACAAAATTTAAACATTATAGAGCATTTTGTGTGTACCACTAGAATACGTTTTAACTTCATTGCAGTGAAATGTGTTTGTGTATGTTTATATATATAGATATATATATTCTCAGTGTATGTGATAAGATTAATTCTTTTTTTTTTCCTTCTGAAATAGGTTCCTTTTTGGTCGTGCATGAATGAAACATTGTCTGGTGAGTTTTATTATTGCTACTATTTTTATATGCGTCTTATGTTTTTCTTACGCATTTGCAAAATAAATAATTCATTGTATACTGAAGATTTGTAGTCTTTTATGATACTGAAGAATATATGTATATATATAATATCTAAAAAATGGAAATTTAAAACTGCTTTGATGGACAATTTTCCAAACCATTATTCTTATGGGTTTTTCTGTAATTTTTTCAAATAAAAAAAATTCTTGCGTTGAATTGTTTCAAAAAAATTATTGTGCAAAAATGCTGCCAAATTTTGAATACAAATTTATTTATAAGATAAATAAAATTAAATTTAAATTTAAATTTGCAATTTAGCTAGATTTATTTTATAATATTTACTTATGAAAATACTGCCAAAATTTTGAATAAAAATGTATTCATAAGATAAATATAAATCATTGTTTGCAAATAGAATGGTTGTCTATATTAAACTAAACTTGTAGTAATACTAATAACAACTTGTTTACTTCAGTCTTTTAAAAACAGTTATTTAATTCGATTTTTACTACACTGTTTTTATTAATAAATGCATTTAAAAAATCGTTTTTTAAATGTAAAAGACAGAGTTTGAAAGATATCACTTCTATTTTTGTACTATCACACTTATTTCAAAATATTCGCTTTTATATGGATTTTTATATCTTTCTTCCAAAAGCTTGATTTTTAAAATCAAAATTATGGATGCATGCAATTATCTACATTTATAAAAATGCTTTAATAATTTGAAAAAAAATCAATACAATTTCATTTTTTCAATAAAGGAATAAATCGATTAAACCATTGATAAGCTAATATACTTTCTGATTTATATTTTGAAATTATAATAGAATATTTATAAATTTTTATTTGAAGTTGGAGTAAAAAATATTACCATAATAATTTTTTATTTATATCGGGAAAAATTTAATTTTAAAGTCTGACTGACAAAATAATTGGCATTTATTTACCAAAACAAAAATTTGCTATAAGTTTGTTCTACGAACAGTGAATTTATGCTTTTAATGTTAATAAGTAATTATTGTAATAAATTTATACTGTCCAAAGTTAGAAATCCGATTTGAACTTGCATGAACCACTCCTTCGTAAGTGAGATTGAGTAGTTATTTCTTATTTCAGAGAGTTTTTTTTAATTATTTTTTATAAGCTTAGCTGACAGCGTCTAAATGTTGTTTGTTACTCAGTCGTTACTCAGATTCTTCTTGTCAGCTGGGAGAAGTTAAAAAATGATCTCAACTTCCGCTACTGTCTTTCCTAGAAAAGAAAAAACGAGTTAAATAATCTTTTATTGTTTGCTTTTTAATTATACTGTGCGAGCTTATTTAATGATGTATCTGTTTATGCAGATCACGTTTCAGCTGTACAAACAAACGCGTCGGAATAGGATTTCCTCTTGCCATCGATCAAACAAGGCTTTTTTCCAAATAATAAATGATATAATTTTTTTTCTTTTTCCTAAAAGATTCACAACTTAAAAACGTATTTTTTTACCCTTCCTACTTTTCGAACTAAAAGCTTTCTTAGTACATGCGCATTAGAACGGAAAATTGTTCTCCCATTTTTTTTCATAGTATTAATTACTGTGTATAATGCATTTCTTGTTTCATTACTATATCGGTTAGTTCCATTCAGTCTCTCAACGGTTACTTATACAGAATTTTACTAAAATCTCGAAGCATGTTTCACTCCACATTCCGGTGGAACTACCATTTAATTGGTTTCCAAGAAGCAATTTTTTAATTTGAAATTATAAAAATACCGGATGTTTGAGTGATATTATACCCCTACTCGGAACTCTTTAGAGAAAATCAAGTGGTTGTAATCTTGCCAAGTTTTACTTACATGCATTCAGTGCCGGATTTCCGATAAGATGATTGACAAATCGATTTTTAAAAGGCTATTATCGTAATAAACAAATAAATAAATATGTAAAACACGAGTTTTAGGATTTCGTAAAATATTAGCATACTATTTACACTTCCTATAATTGGTACGTCCCCATTTGTTTCATTCGTTTGCTTGTCATTACAGTATTTATAAACACTGAGCATCTCTTTAAATAATTTTTTTTTACATAAGCGTGAATGCTACTGCATAAAGAAGTATAATCAATAAATAAAAACATTAATACTTTCGCGAACTTGCCGACATAAAACTTAAAAATAAATTTAAATGTGTTTATTTAAAATAATGGGCTCATAATGTGCATTACCAAAAACTCAATGCGCCTAAACTGCCACTGAATGCATTTCAAAACATGTGGAAACAAATGATGCAAAGTTTCAAAAATGAATTACAGGGGAAAGTATTTGAACAAGGAAGTTTATAGAGATCACTATTTTTATATTTCATTTCAGTCGCCCTTTTCATCTTCAAATAGTGTCATGTGTTTTCTAAAGCAATGTATTTAAAATTTTTGAAAAAAATCGAAATTTCTTTAATGTAAAAAAAATATAAAGAAAACTTTTTCTTTGGTGGAAAGAGTCTTGAATTCTGCACTTAACTTGGATTGTGCACTTGGCAGCAAGATTTATAAATTAAGAAAATTCTGAAAATAAATGGATACCGGTTAATATCCATTAGATTAACATATTTGTTAAATTTTGGGCAATAATTTTTTATTGCAAGCTAAAATGTGTTTTATTTATTTTTAACTAAATCGTACAAAAATAACTTACTGTTATTTTGAAAAAAAATATTTATTAGAATTTTATATTAGACGTCTTACTAAAATTTTATCTCTATAAGTGCGGCGAGAATCGAAAAAGTTTGAGAGCTATTGGCTGCATCAATTAGTTTCTAATAAGCAATTCTCTCTTAGCAAAATTAAAGATAAAGCGTTCAAAGCACTGTGTGTAAAAGAAAATCTTCTAGAATAATTAAGGCATTAAAATATGCTCTTGAAGTGATTGCAAATGGGAAAAAATATTACCCTTCATCTAGAAATGGAATCCTCATCATTCTTTTCTAGGCTGCATCTGTATGCTTTGTGCTTTTGTCGTCTAATGAGCCATGAAGGCAGATGAGTTCAGATGCACAGGAAATTTTAATCTCTTCGAACTAGAATTCTTTTAATTTTTCTTTGTTTCTTTTGCAGAAATTGATAAAGGACAAGGCTTCTTCGGTCGTCCATGTTGTACATTACCCCAGTCTCAAGCCTGTATCATGGTCTGCCTCCAGGTAATGAACATACTGAACAGAATTATTTGCATTCTTCATATCATAATCAATCATTCTTCTGTGTGAATAACTTTGCATACGAGAATATCAGAAGAAGAATCGGTGTAATTCGTTAAGGTTGAAAACATTCGAAGCGAAAGGGTTGCCACTTTTCTTCCCTTAGGAACAGTTTTCTTCATTTTTGGTGATCGATGATGTATGAAATTAGCAACCTAAAGTGAGATTTATTCCAGAAATCATTACTTTACAAATGTAGAATATCAATTTTTTCTTGGCAAGATTTTTGAAATGAAAATGGATTCTTAAAAAGATCTTTTCATATAGAATGGGATCGCTAGTTTTAAAAGTTTAAGAAATGTTCTTGTAAATAGTAAATGATGTATGTTGAGAAAATCATCAGTAAAATTACATAGTTATATATTTTGTATAGCCACAGTGTAGTCTGAATTGCATCATGATATCGTACTAAAAATAATTCAGAATAATTTTATAGTTTTAATGTATGCCAATACTCTAAAGTCTATTCATAATAAGTATTTTGTAAAGAAAAAATTCCTGCCAACAAGCTGGAAAGAGGAACAGATTCCTTTTTTGTATAAGTTAAATGCAAGTATACTACATTTACACATGATAGATCATCCGAAGAATGAAGTCTCAAAGCCAAGAGTCTATCATGAAACCACCATATTTCATCAAATTGAGAACAACAAAACAAAAGTATATTGTAATAAATATTTATTGTATCAACGAGGATGAATATCGATTGCTTATCTTATAAAGATTGTTAAATATAAAAAAAAACTTGTAATCCAAAAAATGTAAATTAAACATTCTAACAAAGAGCCGTAAAGTCTCCTTATAACGTATAAGGTACTTTTCTTTCTGACTAGCGACGACTTCTAGTTTTTCCATCTTTTCACATCTAATTTCTGTAACTTTAACTGCCCAACATCAAACTTTCGAATCAGGTAAAATTCAAACATCTAAACCAAATGCTTGCTCATCTATGCTTCGCCAAAATCCCTTTCTCGGATTTATACAATGTCTGAACGCTTTTCGGGATCTCTTCTGAATCTCTGTGATGTGCATATCACTTTAGTTTGCAATTGATATAACTATTTCCCCACATTTTTGTTACTATTGAAGACAGAAAGATTTTCATATTGGGTAAATAATCTCCTCAATATAGCAAATAAATTTTATATTAAAAGTTTTCTATTAACAATTGCTTAATAGTTAAGATCTCACATTGGGAGGTAGGGAAATTGGGGGCGATTTTCAAACCTTAATTTTTGATTACTTTTTTAAACCTAAGCTCTCATTACTTGCCTTCCTTTCCACCTTCCTTCATCCTCTTTTCTTATGAAAGTAGAGAAAGAAATGGTATAAGGAGGTGAACTTTATTTTTTTGCCTTATATTTTAGGAAGGATGAGCCAACTTACACCTTCGGGCTTTCCCCTTTATTTTTTATTACGATATTACTTTAATATTCTCGCTACTAAAATACTTCCTGCTTATTATTATTTAATTTTTTCCTTTATTTCATTTGTTATAAATCATTCAAATATAATTTTTCTTCGGTTAGGTATATAAAAAAAATTTTTGGAGTTTCTTTTTACGCCAACATTTCTGCAGTATCATTCATTACTCATAGGAAAACAATAAAATCTGCTCATTTAACGCTATTAAAATGAAGGAAATTTGTTATATCGAGTGTAAGACTTTAAGCTTTGTAGCAGTTAGACATTTTATTTTCCTCTATACATTTTTAGTATAAAAATTAATCATAATCATCAATTCTTCACAGAGATTTTGATAAATCTATAAAATAGTTTTTTATATACCTATGAATAAGGTAACACAAAATCTTATGCTAGATTTATGCAATTTAGTAAGTAGCCTTTTCGTTAATGAGGATTGAAAAACAATATTCTGGGAGCAATTTACAGTTGTCATCTGTCCATATTTATGTGAATGTGATAATTTAGAAACGCAATGAGCTATGTGGATGTAATTGAGCAAATTATTTTTCTATCAGAATTGTAAATCTACATCAAAATTTGGGCCTAATCCGTGAACGAATCGACTTTCCGTTAATTTTTTTATTGGTTTGTACAAGATTTGAATAGGTAACAGATAAATGATCTTCAGTTTATGATCTAAGCATCGAAAGTTTAAATTGGTTTCACTTTTTGAATACAAATAATTTATGGAAAGATCTGAAAAATGTGTATTTAATTTTTTTTAACTGTATGACGATTCTAAACACAAAACGCCCTGTATTATGTAAGCTTACAGGAAAATCAGGGAGGAGACAGTGCTGCTCAGAGTAGTACTATAATAGAAAGTAGTACTGTAATGTATCCACAAGAACAGTAAAACTCTCAAATATTTCTGCAGCACAAGATGCCACTAGCGCTACAGCAAGATATTTGAAAAAAATTGACTTCTTTCCTTGGTGGAAGTCCATCTGAATAAAGAAATTTTACTTATCTTCTGCACATCTATTTTAATTAAATTCATTTATTCTTTTCATAGGCTAAGGACCGGGACGAGCTCATATCCGCCTGCCGCCCGAGCAACGAGATTACTTTCTACTCTTGCCTCGAGCGCCAAGAAGGTAATTATAATCATTACTCATGAAGTGCGTGTTCTAATTGAATGGTTCGAGTATCAGTCATGGTATTTAATTATCACTTCCTTATTATCATTCATTATAGGCTTAGTGAAGAGCTTTCTGGTTAAATTTTAAGTCGATGATGATACTATTAATAACCGAAATCGAATGTCATTTGGTGTCGTAGTTATCTGGTTCTCTAAATAAATTTCCCTAGAAGTTTTTTATGTATGATGTCAAGAATTTCAGCCTTGATTTTTAATTAGATTTAGTCGGCATTAATTATTTTAATTATTCAGATGGTTTAGCAATAATAAATGACTTGACAAAGCATCTGGATTTACGAGAGGTTTGTAGAATTGTAGTGGTTACTGCTTCTGCTAGACAAAAGATTGAGAAGCAACACCCAAGCAACACAAAGACTCTAATCACTGATCGTCCTATAAACAGGGAAGACTCAAAAAAGTATCTTCGAGAATCAGATCGCGCAGCAAAAACGTAATAGAATACAGACATTTTTAAAGAATTTTGAACTGTTAAAAATTGTAATTTAAGTTAATAATCCATTTGACCAGCATTTATTTTTTCATTTTATATTTCAATTTTTAAAAATTAATATAATTAGCAGACACAGAAAGAAACAAAATTACAGGAAAAATAAAAGAAAAAGATATTTGAATGTCACAGACGAAATCTAAAGCTGGTTTTCAAAGAGGTATCCAGTTCTGCATTCATAATGTAATATAAAATTGATAATTTTATATATTCTAATGCACAGTCAAGCATGAATTAGTAAAATAAAATCAAATGTTATATCAAATACATATTGTTTCTTTTTTTTATTAAAGAATCATTTTAACTATGTTAAAAGGGAGAAAAATTAGTAATATTCGTTAACTTTCATTTTTTGCATAAATGATTAATTAACATTGGTAGTCATAATTAAGTAAGTGCTGCAACTCAATATTTATTATTCTCTAGAAATATTGTTCACATTTGTGAGATAAATCGTTTAGACATAATTTCATGTCCGTGATTCCCCTAAATTGTCTGACATTAGAGATGCGTATTTTAATAGCATCACTCAAGTTCTGCTTTTTTGTATTCAAGAACTCTTCTAATGGAGACCAGCCCTATGACATCAGAGCGCTATTAAAAATTTTAGTCAACATCATCTGACTTCTAAATTTTGTGATTATAACTTCAATTTCTTATTCGTCTTGAATATTAAAAAAAAATCCTTCTTCTTTAGCTTTCAACAGTGGAGGAAAATCACATGGTTAAATATTCAATGAAACGGGGGAAACGTTTTGAATTTCAGGATATTGTGTAATACATTACTGAAAATTAGGCAAAAAAATATTCTTAAAAAATTGCCAATGACCAAGAAAATTCGCGCTGTTAAATTGATATCATTTAAAAGAAGATTTTTTTAAAAAAAATTTTGAAATGGCGTAAAATTTATTTTTATGAGATAATATACTCGGTATTAATCATGAAAAATCATCAATATTGAACCTAATTTTAACGAATTAAAAATTTAATTAAAATTACAGAAAAGATCGCTCGACCCTCTAAAGTAAAATTTGATAGCTGTATGTCAAACGATCTGGTCTGTAGAAACGCCAACATACACACATGCTTGAACATTTTTCTTTATTATTAATAGAGATAGAGATGAAGGACAGAAATCCACAGAGCAAATAATAGTTTCACTTGATTGACAAGTACCCTAGTGTTGTGGCGAACCCTAGACGAATTGCCAAGGGTCTCTTAATGGTAAACCGATGCTGCACAAAACGGCTATTAAAAAGTTAATTCGATTTTGCCCAAAGCAAGAGAGTTAAAACTGTTTAAAGATTAGACATTTAATTCTTAATATGTACAACATTAGTGTTTAACATGCAATTCTAACTAGATATATATCTTTTTCTTTTTCTGTTTCAAAAAAAAGTATAGAACATTAAAAAATAATTGACTCACAATAACTAAAATCTGAATTTCTACGAGTTCTTTATTGATGAAACTCTGAAACGGAGTTTCTTTTGTTTACGTACGTAGTCGATGCACATGTTTGCTATTTTAAATGGTCATGACTGAAACATGTTTTAATGTTCCTGCAGTTTATCTACTTCAAATACACACTTTCAAGTAAGAAAAGAGAAATTTAAAAATTTGCTTCATAAGCTGGAACTTATGTTCAACGAAAAATGTAATTTCGCTTTAGTGTAGCTTTACGAAAACAATGATTACAGTACCATGTATGTGATTGCTACGTCGCAACTTCTCGTTATTCCATGGCATATTTTAATTGTTACGATAATTTTAAGAACTGACAAATGTTTATTTGATCTGTTTGCCTAGTTGCCCTAATAAATACCTATTGAATACCTCGAACATTTTTTTGTATGTCATGAGATGCAATATTTGACGTCTCCTTCGTTATCTCACCACAATTCAAAGTGGCGAAACTCTTCCTCGACAATCCTCGTGTAAGTCGTTAACCAATTTGGAAAGTTAAACCAATTCCAAAAGTTAATTATATTCTTTGGCGTTGCAAAATCTCAGATTTCTTCTCTTAAAAGGCAGCTCTTTTAAACCAAATAACATATAATTGTTCCATCAATCAGAACTTATTCTTTTTATCTAAAATGCATTGAAAATGTCGTTTTTCAGTGGGCCAGCAATGCTGCAGTCGAGCTGGCAAGCCTGAGTGTGCCAGTGCCTGCAAAGAGCTCTTCGCTAGCACCACCGAGCCATCCGTGCAACTGAGGACATACGTGAACAATATGTGTGCCCACGATCATCCGAGTGTTGCGAAGTGTGTAAAGAACTATACACTCCTCACTCCGGCTGAAAATCCAGCCAGAAGTGAGTTTACACTTTTGTTTTACTGAAAAAAAAAGAGGTACTTGCCTTTGATTCAATCAACGCTGTTTTAACTTTTAGTTGCATACATTTCCATAGGTGATATTAAATTAGTAAGTACTTTTAAATATTAATATGCTTATTTTATTATTTTTAATAATTTTAATAATATTAGAAGTTGATGAATTAATATTGTCTCATAATAATAATAGCAAAAGAAAATAAATATAGAACATAACATTTATTATAAAAAAACGTGATTAAATTGAACAATAAATTAGAGATATTGCTCCTAATTTCGGCTTTAAATGCTCAAATGATTTTTTCAATAATTTTTTTACTATGTTTTATACTTGTAGATGGCATATACCTTAGCTTCGAAGTTTTGCTTTCTTATTCTATTTTATAAGAAATGATTTGATGATGCCTAAAACTCGTTTTATGCTTTTTCTTTTTTTCAAAATTCAAAATAATGTAGATTTTGTAGCCTCATTGACGTGAATTGCTGATCTTTTGTTGACTCTTCTGTTAAGAGACATGTCTATTTTTTCTTCTTTTTCTTTGCAATCTGTGCATTTACTTACGAAAGTTTGTTTTTTCGGAGAATCAGCATGAGTGTAAGATTCACCATACAATTATCTATGGAAAGAAGTTCCGAAATTCTTGATGATACCATTCTGTTGCACTTAAATTGTTTTGCATTTAACATAATTGTACCTTTATGCAACTTTTCGTAGGAAATGTTTATTTATTTAAAGAACTAGACAACTGCAAATTCCGTTAAATATTCACCTTGTAGTTATTATTGTGGGACAAAGAAAGTATTTTTTTGCTTTTTCGCATACGAAGTGTATAAAGAGAAAAAAATATAATTGTTAAAAAAAATTCGAACTAGAGGTTTCTAAATATCTTCACTGTGCAGATTCTTTGAATCCGTAAAACACATTTTTGGAAATTATGTCTGTATGTTTACATGATATTTCAAAAAGTCTTGAACTAGATGAATGCAATTCGGTATGGGGTCTTTACATAAAATTTCTGTCAAATTTACACAATTCTATCAAAATTATTCTTGATTTTTTTTCTCTCTTTTGAATTTTAATTATCTGAGTTGACAAATGATATAGCGGCTTCATAAACTTTAATTAGAACTACATGAAGTGTAAAATTCAAATTCGGCTTATGGCTGAAAGGGCTTAATTAAATGCTGAAAAAGTGTTTCAACTTAGTTTCAGCTCTGAAGTACTTTTTTTTTTTTTTTTTTGTAGATTTGCATTGTTGCGACCGGTCCTCCAATGCAGATTGCCGGCTGGCGTGCCGGAATATTCTAAGGACGCAAACAATCGGCCAGGAGATAGTGGACAATCTTATCGATGGGGGATGCGGTTTCCCAATGCCGCACGTACGTATCTCTAGCAATCGTTTATTGCAACATCAATTTTTTTAGGGGGGGGGGACAGGATATTAATTGCACTTTTCACTATAAATAGCACATGAAACGGTAATGCCATGCACTTGGTATCATAGAATTATGATTCGAATAATTATTTGATAAATTTGATACTTTACACTTGTTTCATGAAATTATAAATCGAATATTTTGTTGACTACATTTGATTCTTTATATTTGGTACATGAAATTACAATACGAATACTTTGCATTCTATAAGTTTGTACTTTACATTTAGTATTTTGAACTATAAATAAAAAATCACTCATTTTTATGATTTGAGTTTTAAAAAGGAAATATTTGAAAAAAATTATATTTTAAGACATATACTACTCTTTTTTTAGTTATTTAAATAAAGTCTCTCACCAGATCTTATCAAATAAACTTCTGAAAAAGGAAAAATAATTTAATTCACTTTGAATGATGTGAAAAAGGACCTTACAACTAGTTGTAGAAAGCATCCATTTTATAATGGGAAATAATTAATAAAAACGATAATATTTTTTTTATGTGCATCACCTTGTTTTTTTTTTCATTTCAAAAATTTTAATTAGATCAAAATAATTCCTTTTTCCTTAATATATTTGTATTGCCAAATTTATCGTAATGAATGCAATCCAATTTAAAGTGTAAATAATTACAATGTAGATTTTTATAAATCTTAGAAAATAAAAGTTTTAAAGATACCTTTTAATTATGTGATCTCATCACCCATAGTTTTTATGATACCTCCAATATTAATAAATTCTTCCTAATAAATTGTGGGATTTGATATAACAGTTATCAAAAAATTTTAATGTTGCCTTTATCTATTTACATTTTTGTAAGAGTGCACTCCATTTACTTTTAGTTAAAATTTCTATAGCTATAGAAAGTAGTTATTTCGAAATTTTGTTGCCTTGATTTTACTTGAGTTTACTTAAATGTTTTCTATTTTGTGTGATCTATGTGTTTCGTGTGATGTGATCTATGTGTTACCTATTATTCTTACAGTGATGAAATGCATTATACTATCATAGGTCGCATATGAATAAAAATTCGCTTCATTTCAAAATCTGAACAAATATTTGAAAAATTCCCCAAAGAGAGATTGAAACATTTTATTTTGTTATTCAAGGACAAGCTGTGGCAGTGTTTTCTAACCAATGCCGATTCCAACAAACCAGAGCCGAAATCAGTCTCCCGTCTGGACAATCTGGGAATGGACAGTGCGAAACTCCAGTGCTGCTTTCGGGCGGCTACGGTGACGTGTCAAAGATTATGCATCAAGGTAAGAATAATTTTACATCAATACATACATACGCAAAGACGCAGAGAGTATTAAAAACCAAAGAAATGTTTTAAAAAGGATTTAGCGGATAAATGCCGACATTTCGCTTAATTTTTAATTAATTAAAATTTCAAAAAAAAAATCGCTCCGAAGTACATTTTCTACCCACAAAAGTATATCTGAGCTCAGAATGGTAGCTCTAGGTCAGATGTCTACCCTGTAGAACACCAATACACATGCACATACTCACATGCATACATTCATCTTTATTGTAAGTAAAGATATATTTCTGAAGCTTACTTGCAGAGTTCTTTGCTTTTGATATTTAGCTTTCCATACGCAAAATAGTCAGAATGCCATCCCTACCTCAAGTTTTAATTATCAACTATTTTGCACATAATAACTTGTCTGGCTCGTGTTTTGAATTACAGATTTTTTTTAATCTGTTTCAAAGTCAAAATAACAATTAATTAAAAAAACATGCTTACTTATCTGAGATGTCTTTCATTCTTTTGAAATGAGTTAAGATAACAGAAATCATCCAAAATCCGATTATCTATTTAAGCACATTAAACTGTCAAGAGTATTTTTCTGTTTGTGTCAAATAAACATGAACAAAAAAATATGATCTTCTTTGCATATTCTCTGATTTAATTTATCAAAGTTATAAAGGTAACATGAAAAATATTTCTTTAATTTCATTTCAACTCTTTTTAAATTTCGTAATTATTAATAACATATTAGTGCCACATCATAATTTTCACATCATTTTCTATGCCTTCTAATGAAATTACATTCCCTGACGGTTGAACAATCCATCAGGATAAAATAAAGAGAGAATTTTACAAAAAATTATTCAGAAATTTATGAGACAGAGACAATATCACAAAAGTTTGGCATCTATAATATTATTAGAATACAGTTTCTTAGAATAGTTGACAATGATCTTTCTACTACAATTGCGGTATAGAGTTTGGTAGACAGGGATGTTTACATTCAACTAAAATTACTTCCTATGATATATATTTATCAACATTATAAAGTACATTTATCCTTGAAAGATTATGGCTATTATTCTCAAACAGCCATTAGTTATGAAACCTCAAAAGTTATTTCTAAATTTTAAGAGCTATTTTTTAAATTTGAATTTCGAAATGAAATGAGCAAAATTGTCCTTGCGTCGAATTATATGAAAAAAATATCAGTAAAATAGCAATTTCAGACAACTGAGGTAAGCTTTTGCTAGCAATCAGTAAACATTATAAATCAGTAAACATCAAAATATTTTATAATGAATATATTTTAGTGAAATTTCAAATAAAATTACCGGATTTTTAATATATAAATTAAACATTATATTCTCAAACGCCGTAGATACACATAATTTATGTATTTTTTTCTTTATAAAATGTTTATGCTAAATGCTGATAACTTATCAGAAATTTCAATATTATAATCAATTGTATCTCAATCATTATAATCATTTGTTAAAGAATCTTATCATACTAACAATTTCAACTAATAATTTGAATGTCAGTATGCGATTGCTATTTTGTTAAATTTTTACTTTCTCATGTACGAAGTGTACAAAAAGAAGGCATTGTAATCGTCAAAAAGTTCGAACTTGAAATTTTGACTAATCTCCAAGCTTCAGACAAACACATTTTTCGTATTTTCTCCGTATATCTGGGAACACGATAATTCAAAAATGAATTTAAGTTAGACGGATGAAATGTGGTGTATGAAAGTTAGTTATAATAACGAAATGGATAAAATTTGGTACTCAGATTCTAAAATGTAAATATACATCAATCTGAAATCAAATCAGTCAAGAGGTCGACCGTCTGTCTGTCTGCATTTTCACAAGCATGTAAATGTGATAACTCAACGACTTAAATATATGGACTTTATTACGGAATTTTGTGATTACACTTGCAGTTCTGTGTCAAATGTTGCTTTTAATTAGATATAAAAAGCGATCAAAGGACACACTTTATTTTCTGATATTTGTGTATCAACATCATCCTAGCGATTAATTGTCGAAGATCACCGTAAGCTGGTAACTGTTATTTGTTAATAGTATAAGATTAATGATACACTAGTGCATTCATTAGAGAGAATGCGAGAAAATTTCAGGAAGATCTTTCTCTCTGATTTTCCGTATTATTCGGTACAAATATCAATCTGTTTAATTATGAAATGGTCGCTTTTAAGATTTATGATAGGAAAAAAATTTTCAAATAGAAGCAAAATGCTATAAGAAATTTCGTAAGAGTTTGAAAGTTAGATTTTTAGTACCCTTAATTAAGACTGTTTAATTTTATTATAAGTTATTTAACACGTTTTTTCTCCCAATTTACAGACGTACAGCAACGAATGGGAGGAAACGTGGGGTGATTTTGATCGCCAATGTCAATACCAACTGGCAGAATCTCCTATGCTGCGTTGTTTGGCTGAAGGTAAATGTTGACTAGTGTATCTCTTTCCTTTTTATCCTAGGACATAAAATCGATACTGTAGTGATTTGAAAAGAAAACTGAATATTAATCATCTTAAAATGTTTTGTTACTATAGCGACATGAAAATATTTTTTACTTTAATTAATTATCACTATTCTTCCTTTTTTAATCACTTATTAAATTTAATTATGCTTACTGATAATATGATAAATAAAAACTTTACAAAGCATGTCGCATTTTATTTAATCAAAATCAGCGCATAGATCATTAAATAAATTGGAAAAAGGGAATTAGCTCTCCTACTGTCCTACTAAATGATTTTGCAGTTTATGCGATAAGGAAATATAATATAAACAGGAGTAGATTAGACTTTGGTATTATTAAGGGACAATGACATGGAGTTATAGTTATACTTGTATGTTTCAACCGTTCAGTCTTTTTAAAAGCAATATTATTTTTTATTATTAATTATTATTTACTTTTTTAAAACAACTTTATTATTGATTAAAACATCAAATTTTTAATCATTATAATCTTAATATTATTTAATAATAATTATGGCTGCCAATTTTTATATTTCATTTTTAGTTTGATTAATTTTTGTTGATAGTTAAGATAGTTTAATTCAATAATTTTAAATTTGGGAATTTAACAATTTATATAAACACTACCGAAAAAAAAAAACAACGAATAATTTGTGTTTGTAACAAGAAAATGTAACACTTATTTTATCTTAGCAATGTCAATTATTATAGCAATGTTAGCTATTGAAGCCATAATTTCTCTGATAGATTTGTTGTATGTTGTTACTGTTGTTTCTTATGGCACTTGTCATAGACAAGCCCGCTGAAGAAGTTAGCGATTTTTTAAGCCCAGAGAGCGTCTCTTGTTTTAGTATCGCCATCTAGGACCAAGAGTACGACTTAATTGCTCATGCGTCACAACGTTTTTTACGAGGCGTACTGCATTCATGCATTTCATTCACTCATCCACAGATCGTAATTTAGACCTGAACCACAGGACTATTACCTCTGAACCAGTACCTGCAGTGGTATTGTCTCAACAAGAAGGACTTTGTGGCCATTACAGATTTGTACGTGCTCCAGGCACGACATACACGTAGAGTCTTCGGCCGGCGGGGTTCGAACTCACGACCCAAGGGATGGTTATCCAACGCCCTACTAACCAGGCTATCCCGGCCCTCATGCTGTTACTACTAACGTCAAATTGAAATATTGAATAATTACTATGCTTGGTTATAGGAAAATGAATTTTGGAAGTTTAGAGAAAAACTGAATTCATCAAGTTAAAATAATTAATTTCTGGTCCCTAGCGCACAATCGTTAATGAATATTTATTATGAATATTGTTAATATAATGAATATTTATTAAGACATTTCTTCTCCTATTTCTTTTTTCCCCTTCTCCATCTTCATAATTCGTCCAACTTATTGCAAGAATTACAGTCTTTAATATCACTCATCCACCTATCTCACAAAAATATCATTTATAAATCCATTTCTGTTTCATAAGATTTACCTATACCATCTTTCATGCCAGCGTTAAAATTAAATTTGTATGTTTATATGCCTTGACATTTAATATTCAAATATTGTTTTAATCAGAACTGTCTCTTGCATTTTACAGTGGAAGAACCTTGTGAGCTGGGTTGTGAGGGATTGAACTACTGCACTAACTTCAACCACCGCCCCACCGAGCTGTTCAGGAACTGCGACAGCCGCACCGATCAAGCCGCCATGCATGACGTCGATTTGTGGCAGCAAGGCATCATACGCATGCCTACGGTTGACATTCCTGTCTTAGATATTTCCACCTGTTACCCGGAAACATGGAAGGCCATTGCATGCGCCTTGCAGATAAAGCCTTGCCAATCAAAGGCTCATGCCAATATGATATGCAGGTAACATTATTACTTCTTACGGCAGTGTTTAGTAATAACAGGTCATCACTTTCATATATATATATATATATATATATATA
>JAPMOR010050358.1:1869168-1888848 GCA_026543865.1 Argiope aurantia | reverse complement strand
GGCTCACTCCGTAAATATATAAACAAAATAGGCATTGTTAATAGAGTTCAAAAATAGATTTAATCTTCACCTGCTATTTGCTATGACTTAACTATGAAAATTGATGACCATATCTTCCAAACTTGTTTACTTGCAAAAAGGCTATTGCATTATTTAAAATTTCAAAAATTACCTTTTTAATTATTTCAAATCCATTTCTGTACAATTTGTTTTTCTTTATTTTTAACACTTTTAAAGGTTAATATACATAATGTAATAATACTTTTAATGTTATGATTAAATTAAAATTCCTTCATCAAAATATCCAGTCGCTTGCTTTTACTAATGTTGAAATTAAGATAGAAAAAAAATTGACTTTCTTTGAACATTAACTCCATAATAAGCATATAGCATACATACTTTTTAATTTGCAACAACAATAATCTGTAGCAAATTATTTCAATTAAATTTATATTTTTCTGTTGTATCAAATAACAATTTGAATGAAAGAAATCCGTTCCATATTAATAGCGTGGCAGTCTAAAATAATTAAAAACCTATGCGAACAATCTGATCGCCAAAAGTGGCCAATTTAAAAAAGTTTATCTGTTAAAAAGAGAAAATCATCTGAGAATTTCTAGCATAGAAAACTAGAATAAAGAGAAATGAATAGCTATTCATTGGCCAAGTGGGTTTAAATTTTCCCAGGTTATACTATTCCAGAAAATATATTTTACCAATGTGCAGTTTTTATATCTGCATTAAAATATACATTTATATATGAATTTTTCTCGTTTCGTTAAATTTTATTGCTTTGTTTGTAAGATCTTAGTTCCTCGTTTTAAGTTCGCTGTTTTCCATCCATGAATATGACTGTCTGTCAAGGAAAAAAATGGAATGAGAAATACTAGTTTTGCAATTATTTTGCTATTGCATACGCCGATGAAACACTTCTCCCTTTTTAAGTTTTCGTTTGAATAACTTTAAATACTTTTTTTTCCTATTTTTAATCATTAATACTTTTTGAAAACTAAACAACTGCCGCGAACTTCCTTTCACGTCCATCTCAAACTAATCAGGACCGACAATGCTGTAATAGCAAAGATAAGATGATATTTGATAGTTGAAGATGAAGTTATGGTTAAGTAATATTTATTGGAGGAAGAGTGTTATTGCTGCTCTTTGGCTGTGTTGTATCCTACTTTATTCAAAAACTGGTAGAGTAATGCTCGCATTAATAACAGATTGCTTACTACAGTATGGTGAAAGTGAATACATATATGCACCAGTGTATGAGGAAAATTATCACAATTTATTGAAGCTAAATCAGAATTCTACCTGAAGTATTACTTAGATATTCTGAAGGGACTTTGAACAGCCTAAAACGCCGTACTGTTTCTTTATCCTTAATCCTTGATCTATGTATGAACAGTAAGACCTGCGATAACCAGAAGGAAGTTCAAATCTTGATTTAACCCGAACTTCGGAGAGGGATACTTTAACAATTAGATCGAATTATTTACCTACGAAACTATAAAACTATATGTAAGAAATCCTGAAAAACAATAGCCGTATTGAGTAGGCTCTTGTTAAAATCTTCAAAATGTTGCAAATGAAATCGTTTCTTAATTTTAGAAGGAAATTAAGTCTGAGATGTGAAAAGGAGAACAATAATACAAAAAGTAAAATTATAAACAAAGAATAAACATGACGCAACAAATTAATGGAAAATATATCTTCCAAATTATATCAGGTCAATGGAAATTTGTGACCTGAAACAAATATTTTACCTAAAAATTACTTACTCTAATAATTAACCTGTTAATGGTGTACGACGAAATATTTCAGTGCGAATTGCCCGTTAACAGGTTAAACAAATAGGAATGTACAGTCCGATCATTAAAATGGTTATTTGTGCATGTAGTATTTTGTTCCGAGTAGTTTCGAAAAATTAAGCTCGTATTTTTGTTTTGTTAGAAAATAGGCGCTCGTGTAGAAAACAAGTATTACAGGCTTAAAAAAACTATTTTTTTCCAGAGATGATTGCATCAAGATTTTAAGCAACTGTGTTGATCGCAGCAGGCTTCTAGAAGGGCAGACTCCATCCACCCTCTGCGATGTCCTCTCACCCCCTGGGATAACATCGCCCTGCATATCCTTGGCTCCTTTCTTAGGTGAGTTGCTGTAATTGAACAACACACTCAGTGCTCAAATATCAAGATAGTTTCAGCAT
Source organism: Argiope aurantia (assembly GCA_026543865.1). NCBI lineage: Eukaryota > Metazoa > Arthropoda > Arachnida > Araneae > Araneidae > Argiope > Argiope aurantia. The sequence continues at coordinate 1,886,636 of JAPMOR010050358.1, read as the reverse complement.
TTATGTCTAAAACAAATTAAACTGGTATTCGTTTAAAAGAAAAAACTTCGGGAGCAAATAACGTGCAGATATTTGAAACTTCATTATAAAAATAATATATCAAATCCGGCTATGATATCTCTATTTATAGTTTATCATATCTATAGTTTATGCAAGTGTGAAACCATTTTGTTTTCGTTCTTTTGCCAACAATAAGAAAATGGCGTTGTACCCGCTACTGACGTAATCAGTTATTCGAAAAAATAGCAGGAATTGAAACATGTATTACTATTCTTTTTTAATTTTTATTTTGCTATCGTTCGTACGTGTATTTCAATGAATCGACCTCTTAAGTCTCCTGTGTCTCTTAAGAATTTAGAACCATCAAAATGCATTCTATACTCACATTCCGCATGGATCATAATAGTTCAATATTAATCTGTGAGACCTGCAGCATTATTAAACGATTCTTCAAGGTGGTTAGTTTACAATATTTCTTTCATACACTACACTTCTCAGGTGACATAAGGATAAAAAAAAATTATAGAGAACTAGCTGGTACCCGGTGCGTTGCTGCCGCAGAAGAAATAATTTTGGAAATATCGTTTGAAATTTAAAATAGCTGTCTTGTTTAATTAGGAATGATAGAAAAAATGATATTTATTTTCTTATCGACAATGAATATATTCATTGAAATTTAATGAAATATAAAGGAGAAGTGCAAATAATATTTATTCTATTTTTTTACTTTATTACTCAAGTGCTTTAGGATAGGCAATATTTTTTTGTTTTTCCGTCTTCAACAAAAACAAATAAATTTCTGGGCTGTCCGACTCTTGAGCATCCAGCATACAACTGGCCATATGAAAAATGTAGATTTTCTAGATTCAATCTGCACACTTGAAGTGATTGACTTTGAGCCTTGTTGATGGTCATCGAGAATGCAAGTCGAATGGGGAACTGCAGTCGTTTGAATTCAAAAGGCATATTTGTGGGAATAATGGGAATACGTGGAATGAGCACATCTTCTCCATTCGACTTTCTCTTCAGAATAGTTGACTCGAGTTTTTTTTTTCTAATTCTGACGCGCGTGATTGGTTAGCTTATAAACGTTATCTTTCGATTTTTGCCGCATATTGATCTTGAGATTCTGAAGCATATAAATTAGCAATTCGTGAAAGATCTGCGTTATTGCTTGCTTGTCCTTCCTCGTTTGTTTAAGAAACTCGAATTAGGTGATTTCTACGTGCTGCGCTGGTAGACCTATTAAGTGACGAACATTTGGGGACATATCTTTTGTCAAAGCAATCAATCGATATATGTTTGTATAACCGAAATATCATTTGTCTATTGGCTGAATAAATAGTAAAATTATTGTTTGCACTGGAAAATTTCCATTATATATAACTTACCTTGATCGGCATCGATAATAATAATTCTATTTTATATGTGTGAGATAAACTCTGAATAATATGTGCGGTTTGCCGCAGACAAAATACGATGCACGCTGAAGGGCAACATCCCGTGTAGATGATTATTCATTAATGAGAAGAAAAAAATTAGCGCTTGCATTAAATATTTTCGATTTCATTTCACTCACATTGATTGACATCAATCCTAATAATTTTATTTTGTTTGATATATGTGCGATTAACTCCGAATGACATGCGCCGTTTGCCATATGCTGTTTGTCTTTTGTCATTTGTCAATATTAAAATATAACCTTCGTGCAAGCGCAAGCAATAAGTTGGCTAAGTTTTATCGCAGTCAGTTGAAGGGTACGGTAGCGCATAAGGTACGAACAAAGAAAAATTCATTTTTATATATTAGATATGAAAATTGTAGAAAATAGCGACCACCTACAAGCAAATGTTCGATTTCTCTTTGTCCTTAAACTATTGCATAATTTAGAAAAATTTGAAAAGTGATATCAATTTGTGCATTATGAACTATCACAGTTTCAATTGCAATACGAAAGTGTAAGTAGTATGAAATTATTGAGTTCTAAATCTATCTCTGATATTAAAATATAATTTGTAATTGAAATTGTGATTTCTGTAATGTTTACGACTAATTGATGTGGCCAACAGCATATTCACAACCATGTTGCAGATGATGACAGAATTTGGAACTAATTTTCTTTATTTTTGCATACACCATAATTCCTTTTGAATAAATCGATTTTATTTTTACTTAAATCTATTTAATCAAAATAGTACATAGATAAAATTAAGTAGTTGTATTTGACCGAAGAGATATTTTATAATGGACTTCCAAACATTTCGCTTTATTTCATGATCCTCACATATTTTGAATTATTCTCTTTCTATTCATTTTTTTAGCCACATTGTACCAAAGTGATTATTTCTGTAAAAATCTGTACACTGAAGTCGAAATAACAGGAAGAAAGTGTTTTATTATTTCCTTTTTAATAACCAAACAATACTTGAACAACTTGACCTACTTATTTGGTCTTCTAAGTAGATAGCACATCCTATTTAATACATTTATTTGTTGCTAGTTGTTTTTGGTAATCAATTGGTTTGCCAGAATTTATGGTTGCTAAAAATTTCAATTAAATATTTTATGTATTTAATTTTTTTTTTAGTATTACATATTTGTGCACCTCTTAATGGCTTTCTCAGCAAAATATTTTTCAATTCCAAATTTTGATAAACAGATAACTTTCGCTATTTTAGAACTCTTACACCGATCTATTCATTGTGCTACACATTTATCTAATTTTATGTTTGTATACACTTGTTATGAAACAGTAGTATTTAGAAATGTGCGCACTTTAAAAGCTTGCACCACTTTAAAAAAAGACTTCAGTTTTTGATTCTGAAGTTAAACTTTAATTACCAATAGAGCAAAATTTTAAAGATTTTTTTAAAAAAATATATCTTTAGCTAAAACCTACTCAACATAGCAAAATAAGCCGAATCTTCATATCATTATCATCAACAATGAGGGGGAAAAAGGCTAAGGTGAAATATTTCTAGCAACAATAAAAATCGTCCGAGCTTCACTTCAAAATTAATTAAAAGTAGGAAAAATTTATACTGCAACAAAAAGTGGTACCTTTGAAAAGGAAAATGTTTCAAATAATTATTATTATTAATTTTTTGGCTGCAATATCTTCGAAAGTTATTGAAAATGTCATGATATCACTTAAATTTTAATGAATTAATTTTGAAAGTGAAATTCTGAAAAATCACACACACACATTTTTCTATATTATTAATTAGGCACAGATTAATGATTGGCTGAACATATCGATTAGATATTGCATGTAATTTAATTTTAGTGGCTTCCTCATCAAAATATTTTTAAATTTCAAATTTTAATAAACGTTTCTCCATTATTAAAAAAAAACTTATACTGCTCTGTTCTTTATACTTTAGTATGCATTTCCCTAATTTTTTGTTTAAATATTTATACATCCTAACAAAAGTCCAATATTGTGGAAAGAAAAAGGCCCACTTAAAAAACATTATATCCATTTCTTGATTCTGAAATTAGATCTTATTTATAGGCAAAATACAATTTTAAACATTTTATTGAAAACATATGGAAAAATAAGCCAAATCTTCAAATCTTGTTAATCGACACTGTAAAAAAACTAAAGGTAAAACCAAACTAGAAGCAAAAATAAAACGACGATTTAGGTTTCATTCACAATAATGCAAATAGTATTGTAAAATATATTCGAAAGATCTTTAAAAATTAAATAAAATTATAGTAAAGAATTTTACTACAAGTAAATTCGTTTTAATTGAAGAAATAATTTTTTAAATTTTAATATTGTATAAAAATTATTTTCATGCTGGAATATTTTCAGTATTTCATTGCAGAAAAAAAGAGAGCACTTTAATTTTTAATTAATTAATATTTTAATTGAAATCTTGAAAAAAATCGCACTAAGGTATGTGTGTGCTAAGTTTGACATCTCTAGATAAAATGCTCTGACATGTAGAACGCTAGCACTTACAGAGTTACATACACATTTGTCTTTATAATTTGTAGAGAGAGAGAGAGAACTTTTTAATTATATAAAAATTCAGTGGAAATATCTGTTTTTTTAAGTATGTCCTAATGATTTTTATATTATTAATTTGATCTAAATCTTTATTTTAGATTTAAATATTAAAAATGTCTATAATTCATTGCATGAATTAGACATAGCTTTGTATGCGAAGGGGTTTAACTTGTAATTCTCGTTACACCTTTTCGATTCAAAAACATTCCATAACAAAAGTTTTGGATGAAAAATTTATCACGACTATAAATATATATTAGCATACGTAACTGAGACATCGAAATGAAACACTTATTAATAGTGACTGAAATTTTAAAAAAATGATGTAACTGTTTGGTAAAATATTTAAATATTTTAAACAAGAGAGTTTTTAAAAATTACATTTGTCTACTAATGTTGAAAAATTTGCTAAAAAAGTTCACAAGTCAATCCTTTCACTGAGCCAAAATTCTATACTACATTTATATTTGAATTTGACCTATATTTCCTCTCCATTAAATTAAGCATGTGTTTTAGTTGTAATTCATACTTCAATTTTTTACCACAACAGTTGTTATTATCATAAACAATTCATATTTACCTCTTCCATATTCATGTATCTAAAGTATATATCTTAAAGATCTTCACACTTAGTAAAGGTACAAAAAAAAATTATTTTTTTAATATGTATCTTTCACTGGATGTAGCTTCAATCATTTAAAAAGTGCTGTTAAATTGTCATCACACATATATGTATTCACATCTAATTTGAATATACACTCCGCAAATGAGAATAATCAACTAATAGACACACGTTTTATTACTGTCATTCGCAGAAAGTGATTTTCTTAGATTGATGGTTTATTCAGTCTGATTAACTGAACCATGAATCTGGCTTATCGCAATCACTTCCGTTGTAGCCAGGTTATGAGTTTGGCATCCTTATTTTAACCACTCGCAATTACGCCGTTAACTGCCCAATGGTGAATATATTAGTGTTGGACGCCACGCTTGGCTGCATCATTGTGACGAGATAATTTACACAATTTTCTCTTCAGATATGCAATTAGGTAGTGCATGCATCGTATTTTTATTCTGAGGACGTGGATTAGTGTCTGTATATTCAAAGCATGGCACGTGGCGAAATTACAAAAACAGCTATTTCACTTTTAGAAGTATTCTTTTTTTTTTTTTTAATATTCTTTATTCTGGATATTGTATTTGTTTATCAGACTCTTGTGCGACAATAGAATAGTATTAACACATGCGTTAACAAATTTGTTTTTAATAAGGTAAATGGAAGGGAATTGCGGCTGGTTTGTTTTACTTTTGATGTATGATATGTCTTTTGTTGCAATAGGTTGTCTGGATACGTAAGATAGTTTGTAGATTATATTCGAATATCATTTATTAATATCAAAAAGAATTAATTCCAGTTGCATCATAATAATTTAATGTTTTGTTATTAAATTTGCTAATCGTGATTTTCCTATGACGTTAGAATTCTTTAATCAAAAAGAACTACGCTTAACTTAGTTTTAGAAATGATATACCAGATGAATTATGTTTTTTTAAAACTGGAGGGTTTTTTTTCATGTCAATTTTAAAGTACTAAAATTTCTATGCGCTATTTTTTTTACTAAAATTGATTGTAAGGTATCTTGGTAACTAAGAAGTAGGGTTCGAGGCCGGAAATCTCTAAGCGTTACCATGTAATATACCCGTTATATCTGCCATCGAGGATTAAATGTTTTCATGTTTGTGTGGTTTGCAAAGCTTTTAAAATGAATCCTTTCATTGAGTGGGATACATTTATTGCCATAACTAAATATACCAAAGAAATATTTTGATATTTCTTTAGCATATTTAAAATACTGTACTAAATACTAAGTAATCAAATGCTATAAGAATATTTAGATATTTCTTTAGTATCTTTGAAGTGAGACGTTAATCTAATTAAACTAAAACTTCAGAATTAAATTAATGTTATAAATTATTTGTACTCTTTATTATTATTATTATTTCAGGGGAGAGCAAATACACACAAACTGCAGCTGATGTAACGCACCCCTGCAAGGCGAGCACCTGCGCCACTAACGAGGTGTGTCTAGTAAACAGAAGTTGCGACTATGGGGAGCCTTGTGTGCCTTTCGTCTGCGTACCAGGTAAATATTTTCATGAATAGTCTTCATATCAACCTCACCATACTCCCTATATCAAATCTAGATTCTAAACTCGTATTAATGTCTGTCAGCTTACCAGAACAGAGTTTATGATTTATCACATCAGTGTCAGCATTAACAAAAACAACTATCAAACCGATTTTTATATTTTAATATAATTTATTATAAATTCTTATCTTCATCCCTTGATTTCTAATCTGTAACAGATATTGATTTCGTGGCTAATACTGAAAAATTTGCCATTAGAATTAATCTCTATAGACGCTTTTCTTCTAATATATCCTTGTAAATTGATAATTGTTCATCTGCACTCTTCATAAATGATGATTCTTTAATTTCTAATCAGCAAGAATAGCTGCTTTAGTGCCCTTCTTTTGTAGCTTTATTTATTCCACCTTACATTAAAACGTTTTATCGGTTACCATCTTATCGTAGTTGGAATGTTTAATTACTATTGATATATAAAGTAATTTATTGATAATGACTACAGAGAAGTAGCATTTACGTTTGAAATATTGGTAAATTCAATGCCTACTAATATCTGTTTCTTCAGATTACAATCCAAAATACATTGGATGGTAACTGTGCATAAGAAAATAAAGATTTTTGAACTGCATTTTTTAATCCAAACATGAAACAAATAATATTCGGATAAACAATAATAATTTGAAAAAGCCTTGGCACAAAATAACTGCTTAATATTATTCATTCATAAGCATGATATATATATATATATATATAATATGCTTATGAAGAAATAGTATATTATTTTACTTTACTTTTAAATAGTAATGTTCAAATAGATTACTATTTAAAAGTATTTAAGATTCCACAACATATTTTACATCTATGATTCATTGTCTACAGGTTGTCGCATGGGAGCTGTATCGCAACTGGTTGTGCCTTCTGGAACGTATACCCAGATACCGAGGCTCTTCAAGGGCAAGCACTGCAATTCAGTTTGTTACTGCAATAAACAAGGAATGATCGACAATTGCGTAGCCATGCCCTGTATCAGCAAGAACCACTGCACCGTTCTTGGAAAAGAAATTCGTAAGTTTCAATTGCTTATGTCAAATTGAAATTGCTGATTGCTTGTGACAAAATGTAATCAGCTTAATGACTGACTTTTTGTTGTCTTTTACAGCTCATCAAGGACAATATATTGGCAACTGCACTATCTGCTTTTGCTTTGCTGGAGAACTGAGATGTGCGAGGACCTGCCCCAAAGAGTCTTTTGCGGACATGGAACTAATATCTGGTATATATGCCTAATATTTCTTGAATTGTTGATTAACCCATTCACACACACACACACACACACAAAAAAACCCGCATGAGCAGACGATGTGTGACTTATTTTACTAGAAATATTACTATTCTGTGAATGGGCATCAGAAGGATTACTCGAATAACTCGTGCCGTTTACGACATTAACAGTAAACCCGTGAGTCACCCATGCCTCTTCCAGAGCAAACTTATATGTGGATTGCCTTCTTAAACGCGTAAAATAATGATACTTTCAGATATGTTGCACTTCTCAGTGAAAAATATAAGTTTACAATATATATCAGTAAAATTGATGATGTATCTGTTTAAATCGCTAGCGAGAAAAACACGTCACCTGCATCTCGCACCCCAGCTAACTCACTGAGGTAGATCTCTGAGGAAAAAATCTAAATAACGTAGTTTAGCATCTGGTAACTTCATACTAAGAATTACGATAAGCTTCTAAGGCTTAGGTAGAAAATAAATATTTTATGCATACTAGATTTCTATTTTCTTCATACATATAGCTTTAATCATTTACATAAATATAATTGTAGAATCGGCCTTGATAATAAAACTATTAATGTAATAATAACATCACTGAGGATATATCTTGTAATGTTCAATTATCAACACTAATATCGGAATACTTTTGTATTCCAGATTAAAACAGACAAAATTACTAGTTATTTAGTATGGATGCCAGAAAAGAAAATACGACATACTTTTCAAATATATGAGAAGGAGATAGAATAAAAGTAAATCAGGCAAATTTTTAAAACATTGCCATGAATTACAAAGAAATAAAAATAATAATAAGCTTCATGAATCGTACAAAGCCCGTGATTCTTCGTGATACAACGTGATTAGAAATCGCCATTGTATGTTTTATCGATATAACGAACTACTGTAGCTGCGGGAGCCGATTGATTTTATTACAAAATCGTGAGTTTGAGAAAATGTTCAAATCTTCACGCCGAGTTTAAATTCAGAAAAATTATCCTTGAGTGTCGGCAAGATCATATTACATTCATTATTGTCTCAAGATTGGAAATTAAAATAACACCTCCTGTGCACCTTGGTCATCTAATTTTTTGTTTACTTTGAATGTCCAGTTCATAACGCAGTATTAAAAGAGCGTCTTATTGAGTCCACATCATCTTTGCAATTAAAAAAAATAATCCTGATAATAAGAAGTGTAGTTTAATTCGGAGATAAAAGATATTATTGTAGTAAGTAAATATTGAATCTTTTTCCCCAGCAAACTAACCCATATTTGAAAAAAAATAAAATAATATGTTTTGCATGCTGAAGAATTAGACTAGTAAATTCCTTTTAAGATTGTTTTTCATTCAAAGAGTTTCTAGATTAAATGAAACATTCAAAACTCATAACAATTAATAATGTTGATTTTTTTTATTTCGGAAATTTAATGTATATAATAAAATATTTCGTGCAGGTCCTTTATGTACTTGCTCCCAATACTATTCCCCGGTCTGTGGTTTGAATGGAAAGACTTATACCAATCCCTGTGTTGCGAGGTAATTTATTTTTCCATTCTTTAAAAAATGTTTATTTAAACCTTCTACAATTAATATCATGTTGCGTTTAATTTGTTGTATTTTTCAATTTATTTATGATAAAACGAATTCAATAAATGAGAATTTCTGTTTATTCAGGCTATATGAAACTATTTTATTCTTATTTAATTCCATTACTGTTGTCCAATGCTCATTATAAGATTAATCAGAACTTTAAATGCCTTTTTTTATTCTTTATATCAATTAAAATTAAATATTTGGTATTATCTTTTCATCTTTCATATATACATCCATATAAAGCTGTGAGAAATTACAAGTAATCTAAAACGATCGTATCAATATACTGTTGCGCAAGATAACGTTAGCCTTAATAAGAGCTTGCAAAAATTTTATTTGCCTAACATTGATAAAAATTAAATCATGCATATCCAACAAGTGATTCTAAAAATTAAATAATTTTTTTTAAATCGGACTTACATTAACTATGTTTTTAATTTGGAAAAGTCTATTTCTATTTTTTTTAAGAGTTCACATTCGAATGTTTTGAACAAGATCTCAAATGTAGACCACGTCCACAAGAAGTGTGAAATAAACGAGTATTAGGACCACAAAAATACCCAAAAGGCTCTCCTTTAACTATTACTTTTTTGATTTTCACTGTCATATTCAGTAGAAATTTTTAAAAATACATAAAAGATTTCTTTAACAGTAATGAATTATTTAATGGAACTTTCTAATTTTAGTTATAATTCGTGCTTTATTTTTTAAATTAGGGATCGTTGTAAAATGTTTCGAATAATAATAATAGGCATCGAAATTTTTTTTTCTAGCCGAAATTATTTATTAGTGAAAAAAACTTTATTTTTTAGGCATAGAAATAAAAACGCTGTCTAACATTTTCAACTTTTCCCCTATAGCGAAAAAATATTTTGGTATTATTTGATTTACTAATCTATTAACTTATGAATTTGCAGTTGTATTTGATAAATTAGCAATTTTACAAATTCAAGTGGTGTTAATGTTTTTCTCTTTAATTTTATTTTTAATAATCAAATTTTATTTATTGTATCTCAAATTTTAGATGTGCAGGATTGAAGGAATCTCATTTTCGTCCTGGATCTTGCTTCGAAATGGATCCGTGTAAAAATGTTACGTGTGGAAATAAAAAGAAGTAATTAAATATTTTGTTTCAAAAATTCAAAAAATGAATTTCAAAACAGCTTGCATAATGTTTTCTCTTAAAATATTAAAAGGAGAGAGAGAAAATATATTATCTCTCTCATTTCTGGTTTATATTGATTAAATTTTCAAATGTTAAAAGTATTCTGATTGCTTAAATTTTGGATAACTAAAAAAATTGAATTTGTAATCTATAAAATTATATTAGTTTTCAGGAATATACATTCAGTTATTTTCGAGAAACGGAAATGGACCGTATCTTGAAAAACTTGTTGTAAGAAGTGAACATATTAATAACAAACAAATTTGAATACCTGCTATAAAAAGCGTCTTGAATTAAGTGGCCAAAATTTCCATATTTTTCAAAAATGCAACGGGTTTTTTTTTTTGTTCAAAATAATTAACTTTTTCAAAAACATCATATGTTATTTTAATATCATTTCCCAAAACGTGTTCGTAATCTTCAAAATCATGAATTAAACGATTAGGGCTTTATTTTCGTGGCTCTCCTCTTCCAAACCCACAAAATAGTGATACATCCTTTACTGCCCGTCGGTGCCTAATTTAGATGTCGCATATATATTCCAGCCTTCATCATTGATCATGTTTTGACTTAGGAATGTAAATTTTGGCAGATTATTGTGTGGCACAAGCATATGCTAATTGCAAAATAAAATGTCCAAATAAACAAGACTATTCTTGAAATCTTGGGCCAAGAGTTCATATTTACTATTTCTTGTAAGGATTGCTTTGATGATCAATAAATCTAGATTTATGACAGTAAACAAAAGTTGTAGAACGTTCAGAAACATGCACAACTGAATATACTGAAGTGGCTGTAAAAAATGTTTTTAAGATTCGGTTTCTAATTAAAGCAATTTGTTATAAATGACTTACAATTTACTTCCCCATTTGATTAGGATTTTTTAAAACTCTATTCTGTAAATCAGCAGTTTTCAGTATTTTAGCATTTTAGGGATCTACAAATCAGGACACGTGAATTTTGTCGTTGTAAGTCAAAAGGCCTCTCATTAATATGATGTGAAAATGCGGAGTACAGACTCGACTACTCTCTCCTCATTTGATTACAATTCAAAATTAACAGATCTGTCCCAAATCTGTCATTGAAAATCCTAAAATAAAACAGATTAATTTCATTTGACAAATAAAGAATCCAATAAATTAATGTCTTTTCATTCGTATCCATAATTATTTAATATAACAAATGGATTTCTTTTAACTTCAAAGTTATATTTCGTTTTAAATTATCATAAAATAAAAGTTATAATTTGTTTGTCGCATTTTTCCGGATACTAGCTTCGAAATCCGTGACTTAAAAAAAAATATTATCTCTGTCTATCTATCATGTTCTCTTCAGTGTAGGACATTTTACTTCATTTCGAAAACCGTAAATTTCTAGCTAATTCAAAATTAAAGAAGTTTGTAGTAAGATAAGTAGTCCATGTATTTTGTTTTTTCTTATTCGGAATAGATAGACAAATATTACACAAAAATAAACTTGAATACAATAGATTCTTGTAAAGGATTTTAAATCAAGTTAGTGTTCGTAGATTTTAAATGTTCAAAAAATAATTTTCATATTTTCAAACATAGAAAACACAATTGCTGCTTTTTCTAGTTCTATTTACATGCCTAAGTAAAGGAATCACGCATCAATAATAAGAATGATGTTAAAGCCAAGATGTGATTTCATAATTTGTATGAGGTTATGATGGGTCAAAAATATCAATTCTTTCGTCTAATTAAAAATGATATTGTTTTTGTCACTTGGAATGTATATATAAAAAAGGATTTCTTTTTAAATTTTAAAAATACATGAAATTGACGTTTAAAATTGTAATTAAAAACATGTTAGCACATTAATTCTTAACAAAAAATTTTTTTATCTATTTTTAGATGCGTTGTTCGAAGACAAGTTTGCCTCAGCTTGAAGAAGAAATGCTCCCAATACATATGTGGTTCGTACTATTTGTAGCATAGTAATTTATATACACAAAGTTTTGAAACAATAATTATGCACATAAAAAACTAATTTTCTGCTGCTAATAATATTTGCAAACAAATTACGCATTATATCAAAAACAAAGTGAATTTTAAAAATATTTTGTATTCATGCATATAAATATTGTATTTATTCTTAACTTAAAAATTATTAGCCATTTTTGAAGTTTCCAATAATTTTGCTAAATATTAATAGAAACAACGCTCGGGAATTGAATTTTTAAATTACAAAAAGATCTTTATTTTCCCCCCATTTTGGAAACCCATAGACATGCCACTAAGTAGCTTCAAAATTAAGTAACTTTGTAAGTTATGCTTTCTTTCTTTTTATTTTAGATTCTCATACATATGGGATGAATTCATTGCCATTATTTCAAATTAGTCAATTTAAAAAATAAGACATTTACAGAAATTTGTTTTTTAAATTGTTATTTTTATATACTATTTAATTAGAAAACACACAAAAAAAACTTAAAAAATAGTTTTTTAAAAAATAATCTCAAACCTTATCAGTCACCTTAAATTTGTTTGCAAAATTCATTTAAAATAAATTGGTACTAAATTATTTTTATGTGCAATGTGATTCAGAAAACAAGGTCAAATTTAAAAATCAAACGAAAGAGAAGGAAGAAATATCGTTAGCATAAAAATAATTGAAATGAAGCCAAATATTTTTTTTGTCATGAAACAGAATAATTTGTTGCATAGATAATAAATGATTCCTAAATGCTCAATTCGAAATCGTACAGTATCAAAGTTACCAGATGAAGAACCTGCATTTTTGACAGCATTAAATACTCTTAATACAGTGACAGAGTATTAACAACATAAATATTGTTAAATGCTGCCAGTTAATCTTTATTTCGTAAAAAAAAGAAATCGATTTAACTTTTATCCTCTCTGTGCAAACGATATTATTTCTATCTATATTTGGTGTGAATCATTGACTTCTGTAGTTGCTTTGAGTTTTTGAGGCATCTTTTATATTTGTATAAATATCCTTATAATTTCCCCCAAATTTCTTAAAAAGTTGTTCCACCGAAATTATACAAATTAAAATATATCCAGAAAATAGCTTGTGAGTGCATATACAACTTTAAAACAATCTGAATCTTTACTATTTTAACTGCATTCAATAATGCTTGCAATTTTGCAAGAAAAGTATTGATTAATACCATCTTCATAAAAATAAATTTTTAATTTCTGATTTCTGAACTAAAATCACCTTTGTCCATATTTATTCAAATTTTTGCCTGCTTTCAGTTATCTTGACTTATTCCAAATTTATGAAGATCTGCATTCGATTCTGCATTCATTTTTCGATGTACTAGAATTTTGAAACTGTACAGTTCCAATAATTGTATTATCTATATCTATATCTATACTTATAATAAAGCTCAATATGTGTGTGTGTGTGTGTGTGTATGTTGGCGCTCTACAAACCAGACCATTGAACCTACAGCTACCAAATTTGGCACATGTATACCTTGGAGGTCGAGAATGTGCATCTGGGGGTTATTTTTTCGAATTTTTAATTAGAATTTTATTTATTTAAAAATTAAGCGAAATTTTGGCGTGTTTCTGCTATAACTTCCGAAAATATTACCGCACAAAAAAGATTTTTACATCAAGTTAAAGATCAAAAATTTATCTTTTAAATGATACCAATGTTTTAATCTTAAAATTAAATTTCTATTTTTAATGAATTTTTAAATAAATATTTTAACTATGTTTTTCAATAATTTTTTCCGTAAAAAATAAAAATTAAAATTAAGCACTTTTCGCATTCTTGGGAAAAAATTAGCTTTTTTTCAAAGTACACATTCATCAAAGTACAAAGTCATCACATTGATTAAACCTCCAATTAAAAATAAATTAAATCTTTTTGGAAATGAAATCTGCAAAAATATAATTTTCGGCAAGTGTCTGTAGGAAATGAAACAAATATGAAATATTATTTTTTCTAAAAAATAAATTCAAGAAAAATTATTTTATGATCTTTTACACTCTCTATACAGGGTGTTTATTCAGTCCCGGATCCATTTTGATTTTTAATGACTCATAAAATAATGAAGATATAAACAAACGTATGGCATTTATTGATGGAATAACTCATATATTTTCCTTTTCAGGTTTGAATATTTTTACTTTTGTAAATATCGTCTGCGCGTGTGGTTAATTTCAGATAACTTCATTTTCCAGTCTAAATATCTGTACTTTTCTAAATATCGTCTGCTTATTAATTGCATTTTTCTCTCTTTTGTTTTTGGCAACTATTGAAATGTTATGTTTAATTTTGATGTGTTTGTTCTATGTAGTACTTTTGTATGTCATATTTTATTCGAGCGGATATTAAGGAGAATGCATACACCACAAGAGAAAGCACAGATTTTATGGTGGTCATAGAGTTAATTTCCAATCAACTAAATCACTAACTTTGAAGAGTTAATTTCCAATCACTTAAACTGACTGATTTATGAAAATTTAAATATCACTATTCAATAAAAAAAGGATAATTTTAGATTTTCCATCGATAGCTTCAAAGAAAATACGCCAGTCAGCGCCAGGTTACTCAAGATTAATTGGCCTAAGATTATGAAAATGTTGAGTTTTTCTAAATTTTTAACATTCAAAACTTCATAAATAAGTCTTAGTTGATCGTGGAAAATAGAAACATTCATTCATTTATTTAAAATTTGGTGTGTCCAGAATATTTCTCAGAATATGATACCTTACTGCATTAAATTTAGACTTCATAATTTTTGAAATATATTTATAGGCCGGAACAAAATATTATTATTGATTTCATTTCAATCCTTTTGAAAGCAAAACTAAAAACTGAATTTTATGCTGAATCTCAGAAATTTTTGTTGAATTATTGTTTGAGATATTACATAAATTATGAAAAATATTTTGTAGTTAACATAAGATTTAAATACCGAGCGATTCTGTTTAAAATACTCACATTCAATAATAATAATAATAATTAATAAATAACAATAAAGATAATAAATAAAATAAAACGCTTGGTTTTATTAAAAAATATCTTAATATTAATTGCAATTTCATCATTTACATTTTAAATTAAAGTTGAAGTTTTGTTGGAAATAACAACAAATTAGCAAAATATATATAGTAAATTGAACGAAACGATCTAAACAGTATATGTTTGGTATGACTATCAAAATTTGAAGATTAAAAATGTTTTGTTTGAGAATGCTTTAAAAGACCAGTTACTTAAAATATTTAATTGAAAATTGTAGCGAGCGGTAATACTGGCGAACCGGCTGGTCGCCAAAGGCGGTTAGTATTTAATATTTCTAGAAAGTAGTAATTTGAATTCAACTCGAATGATTTCATTTAATACCAAATATTTATAATTATTAATTTTAAAATTGCCTAATATGTATAATAATGAATTATAAAATACATTTAAACTAGAAAATTAAAAAATAATTATAATAATTTTTATAAACACGCTTTTATAATTGAACTAAACTGCAGAGAATAATGTTTTAATCAAATATATGAATGTCAAAACAACAGTATTGAAAATAATACTAAAAAGATATTTAACTTCGTTAAACGAATATCTAAAGAAAGATTCTTAAATATTCATTACTTTTTAAATATAGTATTATAAGTATCATTAACCTGTTAACTCACTTAGATTCAATTCGTTTTTCGTTTAAAAGGTTAAACTCCAATTTACTTATAAGATTGTAAATGTGTATGGGATTGAAAACACTAGAAAAGGAAATTAAATCATTGTGAGTATCAAATAAAGATATTTTTTGCAAATTTACCAAAAATTCAAATATGAATGTGATTAAATATTCCAAATTACTTTGCGCGTTTCTATCAGCACTGCGCACTTTTATGATTTTCTTCCTCTATCATTTAACAGTGGGGCAATGGAATGCTAGGGCTTGTAATCTAAAAAGACACAACATCTGGGTGAAATATAGAGATTTCTCATGAAACATGTTTCAAAAAGTTCAAAGAATTTCTAAAAAAATAGAATTTTGCATGAGACACTGAATGGAATTATTACATTTAATTAACTAAAAATATTTCAGTTTCTATTTCGGAATTTTCTTTTTAATTAGAGCATTCAGTTGAATGAATTAAAATTGAAACTGAGAAAAAAAAGATACATTGTATTTCTTAGTTTTGTTTCTGAAACAAGTTGTTACAATATTAAATATTTAAAACGACGTTTTGGAGCAGATTGAGTGTTTGTCTTTATATCTATAATAAAGTAAGTTTTAACTTTTTTTTTCTTCCCTCTTTAGTAAATAAAGACAACTGTGAAGACAAACCCTATTCTCCTGTCTGTGATACGGAAAATGACGAACACCCCAACGTCTGCCTGCTTTTGCAAAAGAAAAGAAATCTGGCTTATTTTGGAAAATGCTTGGTAAGCATGAAATTAACTACTCTCAGTACCATCTTATCAAGTGGACAAATTGGACTTATTTCAGAGAAAAATTTACTGTGCTGATTTAAATTTAATTTTGAATCAAAAATTTAATTACATTTTTTCAATATGTTAAAAGTGTGCTTAAATCTTATAACTCTGTCCAAAACTTTTCCGCATACTCTGTAATAGACTTGTCATGCCAGAAAACGCCTTAGATGGCATTGGTATACAACAGCTACAAAATATTAACTTTTGACGTGAGTTTAGCATCTTTACTGAACCTGTCGTGTGATCCTTGGCGAGTTATTTGACGATTAATCTCTGGCATGCGGCTAATAGTATCCAAGAATAGAATTTGTATTTTAGATACGTTTTTCACAGCAGATTGAAACAAAAAAATATTTAATATAAAACTGCACTTGTAGTTACAAAATCCCATACCAAATTTCATATATCTAAATAATTGCATTTTTGAATTACCGCGTTTACATGTTTCTGAAAGTACAGACCGATAGATTGTCAATCCGATCTTGGATTTGACTCAAAATGTGACAGATGTCTACACTATATATTTTAAATCTGTGTACCGAATTTTATCTATCTAGCGCTCTTCGTTTTGTACTATCGTCTTAACTTATTTTCAAATACCCGGATAGACGGACTTCCTCTGAATAGAATTTATTCAAAATTCGATAGAAATCTGCAAACACTTGGTATAAAGACCATATACCGAATATCGTCAGTCTATATCAAAGCATTTTTGTGTTATCATTGTCACAGACAAACTGATATATTCCAAAAAAGTGTTTTTCGATCTCATGGGTGTCTAAAACGTGGAAATTTGTTAAAACCTC
>JAPMOR010050358.1:1768209-1869158 GCA_026543865.1 Argiope aurantia | reverse complement strand
CTATAATCTGAACTTTAATTGGAAAAAGAAGTGATTAAATTCAATTAATACCATAAGTTTTTTTAAATTTATAAATGGGAACAATTTAAAATTTTCTCATCATTGTTAACTTATTAAATTAAATCTTAATTATATGTATAATTAAATTTCAAAAAGTTTATTTAAAAATGTACTTTAAACAGGAAACCTACGCCTAGTAGGAAAATAAGCCATATCTTTATACCTTCAATGTCAACAATGGCAGAAAAATTCAGGATGAAATAATATATAAATATCTATTTTAATCTTATAATTAGACAACCATCATTTGAAAATCTTACATAAACATGAATATTATCCCAAACCAGCGGGAATCATTTCCCCGAAACTTTCTTACAGATTCTCCAATAAAGATTTTATCTCCTTCCTTTCACATCAGATTGCGAATTTGGGAAAAGGTATGCATTAGCAAACATTAGGTGGGAATTATAGTTCTTTAAAGTGAATCTAGCCTTTTTACTGAACCTATTATACGAATACGTTTTTGTACTCCTTTTTTCGAACCTATTGATACCAAAATTTGAAGCAGAACTACAGTTGTATTCACAAAACCAGTACAGAATTTCATTGATTTACGTCATTGCATTTATGAGTTATTGCGTGGTATTATATTTACAGTGCATGAATCGTTGCTTTACTGAAGTACAGACAAACAAATAGTCAAATGTTTGACAAATTTGTTTCAATATTTTATAAGAATTTACATTTTAGATGCTAATCTTGTATATCAAATTTCATCTATCTAGCTCTACATTTCAAAATTAACGCGTTCAATCGTAATCGAGCAACTTTCTTCAGGATTTCTGATTCGATCGAAGAATCTTTGTGTAAAAATAAATCAGTCAAAAGCTTACTCAGACTGATATGACTCCGAAACTTGAAAAGAAGAGGTTGATTTTTTTTCTTAGTTTTATCAAATTTTAAATATTTTTTGAAATGCAACAATATTTTTAATTATTCTAATAAAAATCAAACTAACAACTGTTTTGTCAAATATTTTAATCACATTATTTTCTCCATTATGAAATCTATGATTACCAAGATTTTTTTCTCATTGTTATATTAAATACATTAACTTCAAAGAAGCTTTCACTTGTCTGTAGTTTGCCGTTTGATAAAATTAAGGTTCATTTTTAACTTAAAAAATTTCTTACGAATTCTTTTCAGAATACTTGCCAGAGGAAAGGTCAAGTGTGCGGACACGACGGTCGAGAGTATTGGAGTGAGTGTGCTGCCCAGTCTGAAAAGATGTCCATCGACTACCGAGGATCTTGTGTCAAACGACAACCAACGCCTGGTGAGATTATGTGAAATCTTCAATAACACTCTTAAAATGTGCAAAATATTTTACAAATGAGTCAAAATTCTCGATAAATGCTAAATAATTAATCCAAGTTCAGAGGGTATTAAAAAAGCTAACAGATGACTAATCAAAGCTTAAATGAAGCTAGCTATATTGCCCTAAACATCAATTATCGGAGCTTAAAATTAAGCTCCTACAAATGTATCAACTTCTCTTATATATTTAGTTGAGTAATGATTTAGAATGATTCAGAAGCATATTTCAAATTTGAATTCTGATTTCAAATGACCTATTTTTTAAAAAGAATCTCCCTTGTTGTTTTAAAGAAGTTATTTCAGTCATCCCTTTTTTTTTCTTTCTTTTTCTGGTACATAAAGAAAAAGTATTGTAATTTACAAAAATAAAAAAAAAAAAATAAAAAAAATAAAAAAAAGGAAATTTTGACGAATTTTCACATTTTTTCCACATTTTTTAGATACATTTTTATATTTCACATTTTTTTTTGTAATTTTATTGTATTGTATTTATCCATTCTGGCTGGTTTCAATTTTAAAGGTTTGGTTTCAGTACAAGACATGCTTTTAATAAAAAATTTGAAATTCTACTGTATTTACAATCATAGCTTCTCTTCAGAATCAAACAATGGTAAAAATCCTTTAGATTTGCATCCATTTTCAAATATTTCTGCTCTTTCTTGCGGTATATTTGGATGTGTAAAGATACAGAAAATTAGAAAATTAGAATTAAATAAATTTGAAAATATTTTGTTGTGGAAACTCGTTAAAGTATAGAAAATATTTAAAAACAATTTAATAACCATTAACCTTGGTGAATCAATTAGTCCTCAAAGATAAATACAAGTAACAATAAATACAAAACTTTCTTTATTCTAATATATTCAAAATTGCCCAATATTAATTTATATAAAATAGTATTTTTTTATAAAAAGTTCCCACTAATAAATAATAATAATAATAAAATAATGCCCTATTAAACCATTAATAGTATTCTGTATGATTTTTCTTATTTTTAGTGTATTAATACATTTAAATATTATTTAGCCAAATTTGATAAAATTGTGGACTCTGAGAAATTTAGCAATTGTATATGGAAAATGATGGTCAACATTATATACTTAATATATGGTTTAATTGGGGGGAAGCATATTTTGTTTATATATACAAAGATTCATTTTAGATCGAATCCTTTTTTTTAATACCTTCAAATATAGCTTTTTTATGAAGCCAGCGTTAAAAACAAAATTCCAATTCTTACTATGGATGAGGCAAAAATATTTTAGGCTTTATTAAATAGTTTTTGTTAGTTAAACATAATATCTGTAAAAATTAATCGTTGCATTATTTGATTGTTCTTGATTTATTTAATTTATATCGTTGCATTAATTTAATATGCTGAAATGAAATTTAAATTTCCATTTATTTGGAAATTTAAAACTTTTAATATTACTTGAACGATGATGGTCCCAATAAAGTATTAGTCCAAATAAAAGTCAGATGCTGTAGCAGTCTTACTTTCACATGTTATACGTGCCCTGCTTGACTGCTAATTCATTTAATACTTTTCAGGTGATAAAAATGGGTGTTCTGCCGTTTTCTGTCAGCCTCTTCCTTCAGAATTTTGCAGTGGAATAATACCGCCTAACTCATGTTGTCCTATTTGTGGTAAGTTCATCTGATAAAAGACATAGATTTAAGATTTCTTTTCATTCAATTAACTTATTCATCAGTGATTGATTGCATTGCCATTGGGTTTTCATAACAAAGATATTGTGCATTTTGAATTGCTTTCAAGCAAACAAACAATTTACTCGAATATTTATCTTAAGGTATGTGACTATATTCGGGGTGAATTTTTGGAAAAAACGTTCGAAAGTAGTTATGTTTTTAGATATCTGCATAAAAAAAGATTGAAAAAAACAATCTATGAAATCAAAATATACCAGTTAAGCGGCAAAAGTCTTAAAAGTTGGAAAGGGGTAGGGGGTAAAAAGAGATATAAATAAAAAAAAATCTTGTAGTTTAGAGGTTTATCAAATGATTTGTTTAAAATTCTGCAAATATATTATCTGATTCCTGAATTAAAAATATAAGCTGTATTTCGGTCTATTCCTTAAATATTGGGGTTTAACTAATACATAGCACGAAATTGTCGACTATTTTCACGTTGTGAAGCATTAAAACAAACATAAAATATTTTAATTGATTAGTTTACTTATTCTTTAATGCAGAACTGCAGAACATACTGAGAAATTACTATACCAAATTTGAACAAAACATATCTGACAAATTTTCATTTATAAGGTTTTTCGAAAAAAAAACTCTTTCAAAGATTAAAATTTGAGGAAATGGCATTAAAACGTAAGTAAATTCAAATATGAAAATCGATGCAATTTCTCAAAAAAAAAAAAAAAAAAAAAAGGTATTTAGAGACAAAATTATATCGGTTTTATAAAGAAATCTGTCCAAACATTAAAGATATTAAATTTTTTTAAAAAAATTCATAATTTTGCAAAAAATCGACTTTTTAATATAATTACTAACCTTAATAAGTATAAATTAAATTATGGCAATCAAATGATCAATGAACAATCAAATGATTGATGACAATCAAAAGAGAATCGAAATGATTATCGTAAAAATATTGTGTTTATGATAATTAGGGGTCTTATAAAAATATTTCTCGCCAAAAATATGAATTGGATTGGATATTAATCAATATATATTGGATTGGAAGTAATCTCCAAATCCAATATATTTTCTGAACTTTCTACCATTTAAGTGTTGTTTCATTCTTTACAAAATACTTTGAATGATGAATCTGTTCTGTATAGTCTTTACTACTAAGAATAAAAGGGGAAAAATCATGAAATTGTCTGAAAAACTAGCGAAAACTAGTCATAAAGGATGTAAAAGATTATTACGTAAAGAAAATTTTAATTTTTTTTAAAAATATTTTTTTAATTTATCTCTCTTTTCTCCTTTCACACACCAAAAAAATTAATTTTTGCCCAACCCAAATTTTATTTTTGACAAATAAATTATTTAATTTTTGAATTTTGCTTCGTAAGATATTTGCAATGTAGAATGCGCCCTACCTACATCATCAAGGCATACCATCACAATCCGAAGAAATAAAATGATTGACCGTGTTTGTGATGGAGTGGTGTGACATGTTTTGGCTAACAAGCCGCACTGAATTCTATATTTCAGCTGATACTCTTCTCTAATAATTTTTATGGAATAAAAATGCAATTTTATTTCCTTCAGGAGTTGCTATCAAACTGACATACAGTCAGCGTCTTCTAGACCAGGTGGTGGAGGCTATCCATTCGATGGAACCAGTAACCATCGCCAAAGTGGGCCAAAAGCTGCAGGAGCACATTAAGACGGCCGAGTGCGATGTCAGCACTTATTTAGATGAGGACTTCACGATTGTGGCCCTCATTACTCCCAACATTCCACGGCCCTCTCTCCTACAGATCGAGGCCTGCTTCCAAGAAGCCTTGAAGCTGCAAGCCCTGGTGGAACAGAGAAGCCCTACCCTAGTCACGGAAGTACCCTTATCAGCATTGACAGGTAGTTATCTCGTGCAACCCAGTCTAAGCAACCAGAACACCGGTTCTGTGATCTTATTCAATGTCTTTCTCCAGCTTGCAGTTGTTCTGTTGGCATTGAGAACACTAATGGCTGGTAATGTAACGTAGAAAGTTTTGCAAATGGCAAGATGTAAAATATACCGATAAATACCGGGCAGAATGCAAATATAAGGTATCTTTGAAAATGTTACTAATCGGTGAAAAATATTAGAATGAGAAAATTGCCAAGTTTCTCGTCGCACAAGTATAATGGCCATTATTAGAGAATAATATTTTGGGATAGTTCTTCCTTCCGTGTTGGAGCTGATATTTGAAACCATATGAACCTCGATATGGCTGTTCAAGCAGTACAGTTCATCGTTAAGATTCTAATCAAATTCAGAATTTTATTTGGTGAAGATTTGCTTTTATCTACAATTCCTGAAAATTATTCTATACTGAAAATGAATATTTACTACAGACACTGAGTACTGAATGCTACACACTGAAATACTGTTGATACTCAGTGCTATTATAATGTGTAATATCTTATTAGTTTGGTTGATTGTGAATTCTTAACATTTCTTTTTAGAAAATAGTGAATCTTCAGCGATCTGGATTTTGAAACGCAACTTGTTTTCAGACTTTCAATTTTTATGTTACTATAAAATGTAGTGAGATTGCGCCGAGTTGGATAAAAATCTGCTGACACTGTTTTTTACCCCCCCCCTCCCCCTTCAAAACTTAAGTGCTTTACTGAATAACACTGAAAATTAGATAATCTGACAGAAATTGTTGACAATTTAAAAAACTGACAACTTTTGTTATTATCTAGTAAGGTGTTGCCATAATTTCACTTCGTTTTATACAGTTTGAATTTTGTTTTCGCCAGGCGTAATAAAAATCCACTTGTACTCTGACTTAGTTGTGAAAAATTTAAAATTAAAAAATCCTTTTCTTAATCCAGAAAACATATAAACTGAGGAAACAATTATATTTTCACTTATTTTTCTAAATATAAAAAAAAATGTGATATATATTTTCAACAAAAAAGACGAAACATTATTTACACTGGAATGCGATGAATGAAACTGGAAACGTACAAGTGAATTTAATCTATTGTCTTACACTGATTTTTTTTCATCAGTTTATGTCATAAATCGTGTGATCAATCATCATCATTATTCATTGGAAACAAAGGTATATTTGCAATTTTTTTTTAATGAGATATTCGCGTGTTCAAATATAGTGCCTTTATGTGAACATTATGCCGCTGTTGAAATATTGTAGGAGTTGATGAAGTTAAAGATATTCTTGTTGTCTCTATAGGAATACTATTATATCACTCTAAGGTGAGTGTCTAGTATGCAATATTATAATACCATCACACATAACATCAAAAGAATATATATATATATAATATATATCTTTTATTTATCTTTCGATGTATTTATTCATATGAAATTGTGCGTGGTACCTTTAGAGCTATTAAATTTCTTGCATTTTTTTTTTTTTTGAAATTTTAAAGTTTGCCTGCTTTATTTGTCCAAGATATCGAGAATCTTGAATCAATGAACAGGCATTAATATACAATTGACATTGAATATGATAACAGTTCTGTTTTAAAAGAAGTTTTAAAAATGTATTTTAATATCTATTGAAACGCAGCCTGTAGCTACCTTTCTATATAACTGCAGCGAATCTCAATGAATGAATTCACTAGACACTGATTAATTTTTGAAATTTTCAATAGAATCAAGAAAACCGGCGATATTTTGATTCACATTCTTAAATTACTAATGAATGTACAGTCTCTCTCTCTTTTTGTAATATATCCAAATATGTATAAAGATATTTTATAAGTAATATTTGCTCTATAACGATGTAAATAATAAACGTAAATTTATTTATTAATGTGCTTTGATGAAATATTATTTGAGAGAAACTTTCTCATACATAGACTTGCTTATTTATGTTAATAATAGAAAGTTTCTTTTAAATAATTATTTGAAAAGTTGGGAGCATTATTTAAAGAGATAGTTAAAACAACTGTTTACTCATCATCTTTCACTGAATTAACGTAGCATAAAATGCATATATTATGAAATAAGTTTTGTTTTATGGTCTGATAATCATGTGATACAAAGTTCCTAGACTTGTGACTAGTTATTCCTTTGTATATTTATAAATTCTTGAGTAGGTATGGTCAGTCTTGTTTATGCGGACAATGGCTTAATAAACTTAACGATCATATGAATGAATAATTAGTAAATGAATAAATATATATTTAAAAAACACTTTTGGGGGATTTTATTATACGGTGACAGATTTATGTCTATGGATCAGCCTGCAAGACCTGCTATTCATACAAATGAAGGCAGTTTTTCTTGCTTATTTTTGCTAATTATTTTTTTTTTACGAAAACTACAGAAGTATAATTTTTGTTTTCATGGCCTTATTTGGGCGGATTCGAAAGTTAAAAACTCCATTTTTGACGAAGAAGTCGGCGAAACATTCACGGAAATATCTGAGTTAAAAAGTCAACTCCTGATTTCCTACATAATTGTAGAATGCAGTAACCATGAATCTGTAAAAAATGACCAAACCAAGACAGGAAATGCTTTTAAATAATATTTAATTACAAAAGGGGTCCTACACATAGTATTAAGACTTAATAAATAGATTTCTGCATTTACAGGTTTGTTGTTTAGCTTTTCCATAAAAGAATTAAAACTTTTTTTTTTGTATGTA
The DNA here is from genome assembly GCA_026543865.1 of Argiope aurantia. Lineage (NCBI taxonomy): Eukaryota > Metazoa > Arthropoda > Arachnida > Araneae > Araneidae > Argiope > Argiope aurantia. The sequence goes on along the minus strand of JAPMOR010050358.1, from coordinate 1,861,470 downwards.
CCTGTTAAACACCTCTTTTTTACTTTCTCGTATATGCAATATAGAGAAAGTGCAGTAATCGTCAAAAAATTCGAATTCGAGATTTTGATGAATCTCCAAGTTTTAGACCTTCTTGAGTTCGAAAAACACATTTGTGGAAAATGTCCGTGTCTGCGACAAAGATAATGACTCAAAAACTACGTGAGCTAGACAGTTGGAATTTGGCACACGGTCTTTATACCAAATTCGCAAATTTTTATCAAATTATGAAAAAAAAAATCCATTCAGGGGAAGTCTGTCCGGCTCTTTGAATGCAAGTTAACATGATAATTACAAAAAAAATATATATATATATAATGATATAAATAAAACTCGGTACACAGATTTTAGATCTATAGTGTAGACATCTGTCAAATTTGAGCCAAATTCAACTACGGGTTGACTTTCTGTCAGTCTGTACTTTCAGAAACGCGATAACTCCAAAACGCAATGACTGAAATATATCAAATTAGGAATGGGAATTTGTGACTACAAGTGCAGTTTCGTGTCAAATTTTTGTTTCAATTGGCGGAAAAAAAAGTGAGCCTAAAACAAAAATCCGATTTTTGGATACTATTAACGCATTCCAGGATAAATCGCTAAATAACTCGAAATTACACGACTGATTCAATGAAAATGCTAAATTGACGCCAAAAGTTAGTATATCGTAACTATTGTACGCCCACGCAAATTACGGCGTTCTCTGGCGCGGCGAGATTATTAGAGTATGCGAGAAAGTTTTCTGAAGACCAATCCAGCTGGTTCTAAAAAAAATTAATGATTAATGTTCTTTTTAACAATATTTTTATACGAACAACTACAGATAATAAAGTGTTTATCGTATCTGTATAAATACTTTCATTTGAATGATTACATCTTCGTTAGCATAAATCATTTTTACTATCAAAATTTATTTATTTATTATTAATCTGTGCAATGAACCAATTTCTTTTTGAGTAAATGGATGAAGATAAAATAAAATATCTTTTGTATCTGTACTGTTTCGGGTAAGCACGGCTGGCCATATTTATTCCCCTAGAAAATGATTTGAGATATTTTATAAAAATATTTCATATAGGAAAATTATGATACACAAAGCTTATTTTTTTTGCTGTTTCTTCGCAAGCATATTAGTGCAGAAAAAAAAAGAATTCTTTTGTGAATTTTTTTTATAACTATATACAATTAGTTGACATACAATGTTCCTCGAAAGAAAGTGCTAAATTTTATTTATATTCCTCGAACTAATACTCGCTTTATATAGTTCCTAAAAATTAAAATGCTGCACGAGGCAATTTTTTTTACTAGCTCTTTAGAGCCACTTTTTTTTTTTTTAATATAACAGGAGTTGAATGTTTAAATATTTGTACATATTATGCATGATGATATGTGCTCAAACTGCTTCTTGTTACAGTTTAATTATTAAAAAAAATTATAGAATCGCCAACGAATTTATTTTATCCTTTTTTCTTTTTTTTAACTCACAATATTTTAGTTTTCTAGCATCTATTTATTTGAAGGGTGACTTATGAAATTTAATTGAAAATACTTTGTTAAAAAATAACATAAGTGGCCTTTAAAAATTCTATTTTTTGTAATAAACATTCTTTTTAAGATTTTATAAAAATAAAATTTAAAACTCATGAAATTCGGAATTTTTTTTTTATCACAATTAAAATTTCAGAAAAGAGGTACAATAAATACTAGGTGTTGTAAAAAAATTTAGTAAATTGAATCTTCTTTCCTAGACTAATTTAATCTTTAAAACAGTTAATTTACACCAAAAAATAATTAATTTAACCTAAGATACATATGTACTTCCAACATATAACACATATAAAAAATAGGAATACAAATTTTCTTATTTCGTTATTTAAGAACAAAGAAATTGTTGCAAGGAGAATACTTTCAAAAAGATTTCGCAAACTTTATAATATTTTCAAAAAATATATTGTAGCAGAATTTGAAATTCTGAAAATTTATTTTCAAAGAATTTCTAAAACTTGATACACTTCTCACATTCTGTACAAAGAATTTATACAAATAAAATAAAATTTCATTTTTATTCTTATCAAGTGTAATTTGTTTTTTGTCAAAACTATTCATTTGTGGAGGATAAAGGTACATTTTATAGTTAATATTTTCATCTAGTTTAGTATTAGAAATTTTATGCAACTTTGTTCCTATGTCAATTATTCAATCTATGTGCCTTTAAATTACATGAAAGTACTATTTTTCCTTAATAGAAATATAATATACTTGTAATGGAATTCACAACTGATATGGTATATATTTATATACATTTGTTTATATTTTGTATTTTTATTGTAAATCTTTGTAAATAAAAATTTGATTTTAATGAAAATTTCTTTTTTTTTTAATGTAGAAAAAGGCAAATCTAAAAAAAATGTTGAAAATTTCTACATTATTCCTATTTAATAACAAAAGGAAAAGTACATATTTAATTATAAAAGTTATTATGAAATAAACACTGAAAGTTTCGAGAAACAGATGCCATGAATTATAGCAAACATTTTTTAAAAAATCAAAATCGGTTACAGTAAACGATGTGTAGTAAATTTTGAATTTTTATTATTGTAAATTCTCAAAACCATTTTTGCGTATAAAGAATAAATTTATTCAAAAAGTGCATGTAAGCATTTGTATTTTCATCATAGAATAAATAACATACCATACAGCCATAGAAGAGAATGGAATGGGTCATTTAGAAAAATTTTCTGGTAAAACTTTTAAGGGCATTAACAAAGTACACACCTCAAATATGCAGTTATATTATTCTTATTTATTTATCGTAAAAATCAATTCTTAGTATTCTATTTACACAGTACTATTATTATGTTTTGGTAATACTTCTGCTTAACCTAAATTTTAAAAATTTCAATTTTCATCATCAATCTATAATTTCATGCGATTTACATGATTAAAGAAGTCATACATTGTTAGGAATCTGCAATATTTTTTACCACACAGCTCTAAAGTAAGAAGAAGAAAAAATGAATGAAAGAATGGTCAAAGGTTTTATTCGTCTTGGTGGGGAAAAAAGGGGGAATTTTGATCAGAAGAGAAGATACTTATCTTTCTAGAAGCTCCTTTTCTCCATCACAGAGACTACAAAAACTCGAGAAATAGAAGAAAAGCAAGCCAGTCAATAGTTGACTATGTCTGTTGTAATGTATGTTTATGTATACAAATTTAAAATTCACATGCACAATTTTTAAATTATGAAAACATAATTAAAAGGTTTCTGTTTCATATCATAGTATCTTACCAAGATTCTTTTTGTAACTTTTAAAAATATACAATAAAAAAGGTTTACTATCTAGTATATGCTACAAGACATGAGAAATCTTAGCAAGTATAATGTGCCTTGATCTCAGAAAAGTTTTGCAGCTTATGTTATTTAAGTGCAATTTTGTATCTTTAGACAAAAAATTAATTTTTTCATTAAAACTTTTTAAAGACTTAAAAAATCACTTCATTAAATGCCATTCTAAAAGCCTTTATTTCATTTTTTATGTACATTCAAACAATGACAGAAGACAACATGTTCAGGCAATAATCTATGCAGCTTTCTAATAATTTTAAATTAATATGTAAAAGTTTTAATAAATCATTAGACAATGTAAAACTTTTAAACATTTAACAAATCTTTTTCTGGAATGTAAATATATGGCACATACACAAGTAACATTATTCTGACTCACATCATATATATACACATATCTATCTATATAAAAATTAAGAAAGTCATAACTTCTACAAAAATGCCATTTTATAAAAATATAAAAATTAAAATAAATTAGCATAAAAGTAAATCGACAATCAGAATAAAAAATTCAGAGAGTTTTGGTCAATTTATAAACAAAATATATATTAAAAAATAAACTTGTAATAAAAGAATGATTAATAGGAAAAAAGTATGAAAAGCATTTAACAATAGATACATTAGATTAATGCCCTAATTTTGAATATGAATTTTCCCTTCATAAAATCTAGATATATTTTGGTAAATATATGCCACAAAAGGAAGAAAAAAAAATGATTTTTTTTATTGATAAAATAAATTATTTTGCTTATAGTATTAAAAATGTAAAGAGGGAGTTCAAAAAATCTTTAAAGCTGCAGCTGTTGCCAAAAATCTACATATCTTCTTGCGGATTTTATCTGTTCGATCACTTCGTCAGGCATGTCTTCTACTTTACCTCTAGTTTGTAGAACACACCAACTGCCTTCACTATCCTTTGGCCTTTCAGCCCATGCAATATTGTGCACCAGATTATTCAGAGCTAAGATTCCTGAAACAAATAATAGTAAAATATTAATGAAACACTGAATTTTAAACAAATATCAACATGCATTACAAAGTTTAGACTGTTATCTAAAAAACAGTGCTTTTTCCTTTCAGGTAAAGGGAAAAACATTTACAATAAAATAAGTGGATTACACAATACTAATAAACTGAAGCAATATTTTGTAATATAATTGTATTTTCAGAGCTTTATAGAAAAAAATTCACATGTTATATGTTTCCAATGCATATTATCACACTAATAAATTGTTATGCAAGAAGTTTGATTTTGCACAATAAATTTAAATAGTTTTTAAGTTTTATAAGAAAGTAGGCATTTTCTATGTATATACTTTTTTTTTTGAAGAAATGCGAACACTATGCAAAAGTGCTATTCATTGTTTAAAAATAAGTATGCAATTTATTACCAAAGAAATGCAAGCTTGAAGTTGGCGATTACAGTAAATCATGCAGAGATTTAATGTAAATGATATATTGTAAATTACATACATGAATAAATTAGAAAAATAATGTTGTATATACATTAAACATTAATTTTATAAATATATATACTAGTGGCTCCTGTGTTGTAATTACATATTAAGTTCTGTAACTTTTTAAACAGGTATGCATGCAAGAAAGTTATTTTTATATTTATTTCTAAGAATGTTTTATAGTTCAGCTAAAATAAAAGGTGTAACTGAATAACATGTAAAACTTTATTATAAATAAAATATCAATAACATACTAAAATAACATAAGTTTCCAAATCTATAATATTTATCCAGAAGTGAAATTAATTTTCTTTGTTTTATTTTAAGCAAAAAGGAGAAAAACCTTTAATTATATTATTGATTTATCTCAAAGCTGAAATAATTGCAAGTATTTTTTTTAAACTATATTGATTTTGAATTTTCCTACCTACACCCTACTAGATTATTCTTTTTTAAGACTAAAATGTAATCACATAATTTAGCTAAGAGAACTTTTAATCAAAATTATAATTTGCCTAAAATCCACAACATAATTTCTATTATGCATTTTAATAGTTTAATGGCTTTATAATACACCTCAATTCAAAGTAAAAAAAATTTCAAAATCTATATGATACAAGATAAGCATTAATAGTAAAACAGCATATAAATATAAAATATTATGCAAATGAATACAAAAAGTTTAAAAAACAACACTAAACATTTGTGTGTGGGAGAGGGGAGAAAAAACATTGTATTGAATAAAAAAAGTTTCACTATATTGCAGGTGATAAACTGAAATGAATGAAAAAATTTATGTAAATGAAATTAATATACTGAAAAAATGCTGGGGAGCTATAGAGCTATAGCCTTGCACAACTTATAACGAACTAATCCTGATTATAAAAACGTTGTAACAATGTCTGTAAAATTTTCAGAATTGATGTATTTATACTTCTGGCAAAATATTTTAATAACTAAAATTATGGAATCAGAAATCAGTTTATTTCCCACTTACATGTTTTCTAAAAGCTCAAAGAACTTGGGCTTAACACATTCATTATTTGAGCAAATAAATTTCTTTTTTAATACGAATATTAAAAAAGAATTAGCTTTGGGACACATTTATCTTTACCTTCTGCATTATACTTCTTCTCATAACAATATATGGAATTTATTTGTCAGTTGGACACCAGTCAAAATGATGCCATACTGCATCCTAATGGCAAGAAACATGCAATTTTTTAAAACTGGCATTACTTTCAAACAAATATCACTGTAATTTTATTTCATGTCAAGCTTTCAAGTAAAGGCAATTCAGAATTGACCGTTCCAAATCTCTAACCGTTCCAAATTATGATTTAAGGAAAAATTTATTTTCAGCAAATATTGACTTTTTAAAAAAAATTGGGGATGGATTTAGTACATTCATTGCCACAGAAAAATTTCTAGTAAATCAGGATTATTTATAAAGTACTAATGATGATCATTCAAATGTTTTTTGAATTATAACATTTTTTTTTCTTCAATAATATGTAGTATTTTTTTAATGTCAGCTAGACACCAGTCAAAAATCATGCCACTCATTTCACATTATGATGATAAAATACAATTTTCATCAAATATTACAACTTTTAAACAAATAAATTTTTTATGCTTCATGCAGACAGGATTTTAAAGTATGTATCAGCAATTTGTGAAAATGCAATGCATCTTTAGACTAGTATTGAATATAATAAGTTATTTTTGCACAGAGTTTTACATTTTGTTAAATTCAAATTAAAAAATGTAAGCCGTACCAAAGACTTTAAGCATTAAATCATTGGCATTAGATCCTTTCACGAAAACTAAGTCATTTGAAAGGTAAGGCACCGTTTTAAATTGGCAATTATCAATATTGCACAAAGCAGGTTCTCCATTATTCAAGGTCCCTAGAATAGAGTGTGTTCCTGTAATACCAGTTGCTGTCAATTCAACTGATACGCTGTCCAAGCTTATGTGATTATTGATTACTTTAGTGACCTAGAAACAAGAAATAATTAGATAAATATTAAATTCAGTGATAAATGATAATATCACAAGAAAATGCATAATAAACAGAATAAACTGAAAACAAAGTCTGCCTGGAAATTTGTTTAAATTATGACTAGTCACTTTTGGTGACCAGCTATTTTGATAGAGATATTGCTTATATTTAATTTTAGTTAAATCATTCTTCATGTCTATGATTCCATTAAATATTCAGACGTTAAAGTCTTATTAATTTAATAGTCTTAGTTTTGTTTTATTCATTATATACTTGAAACTTTCCAATGGAAATCAGTTCTGTGACATCAGAGCACTTTTTTTTTGTTCATCTTTTCTTCTAAATTTTTTTTTTTTTTTTAAGTTTAACTCGTTAGCTACATTACATATTCAACAGAATCCTATTTTAGTTTTTGACAATAGAAGAAAATCCCACATTCAAATGTTTGATGAAACATGAAAACAAATTCAGTTTCATTCACGGCACTGAAAAAACTATTGTGAAATATATTTTAAAATTAATTAAACGGAGATTAAAAAATTTCACTGCAACTAAATTGTCATTTCCAGAAGTTATGTAGTATTTTTATGAAGTATTTTTTTTTAACTTTTAAAATGATGTAAAGATATTTTGAGCAATAATATGCTTTGATGTTAGGGCGAAAAACTAAAATTCTCTTTCTTATTTTTCATTTAAAACTTTTAATTAAAATTTTGAAAAACCCATTCTTAATGGCACTCTAATACCCAAGAAGTAACTCCCCAAATTTCATGCTCCTAGCTTCAATACTTTATGCTGCATCATGCTCTTTAAATCAAGACAAATTTTTATATATGGAGAGAGATTTTATTGAGGAAAAAAAATCTGTAAGAGTGATAAACAGAGGAAAAAAAATCATAAAATAATAGAATCTAAACCCTAAAAAATAAAAGTTTTGAAAAACTTTATTTTTATTTCTTTAAAATTTTTAACTACTAGGTCTAGCAGTTTCTACCCCTTAATAAAAACTGAAATTTTATGATATTGGCTCAAAAAATAACAATTTTCAAATGGATGGGGACATTAAAAAAATACCACAAAAGAAAATCGCTATCATTGAAAGCTTATAGCTTCAAGTTAAAATCTCATCATAATAGATTCTTCGTGATTAGCTGACATACTTACACACTTCCATTAATTACAATTTAATATAGTACAGTAAAATCCCTTCAATAGCCGTTCAAGGGATTTCTCCAAAACGTCATATTACAGAGAATGATTACTGAATGTGTAAACTTACTAAAGATGCACCAAGGTTTTTTTAGAGCAATTTCTTTCATATTCGATATATCTCTTCAGTGCACACCAGATTCCTTTTGCTGTTTTCCTTACTACACTTATCAGGCATAACTAAAATAATTTTTCCAAGTTCAAAACACAAAAATTTGAAGTTTGAACTTTCAATAAACACAATGCATATTGAAGAAAGAAAGAGTGCAGGACAGGGGACCCATTAAGCATTATCTTAATCCATATTGAGATCCCCGGAACTATTTTGTGGATTTCTTCTCCAAATTCTTCTTGTAGGTTTTTTTCCCCTTGATACATCCGGTAAACATGCTTTTGAATTACTGTACTTAATATATGGAGAAACAAGACAAAACAAAATGCTTTCTTTGCACTCCTTGAGAAAATTAAGTCCTTTATAAGGACACTTATTCAAATTAAGAACTTTTAAGTGCTTAAAAAGGGTTTTCAAATTTAAGCAATTTTCATGATGCTGTGCACCCTGGGATGATAATGAATCGCATTGCTGATGTTTAAAGGACAAATTAATGAATATTATAGAAACTTACTTCTGTTGTCGTGTTGTTACTTATGGCACTTTACAAGCCCACTGACAGGAAACTTACTTCTTTATGCACAATTTTAATATTGTTTCATTTATTTAAATTCGATGTTTTCGATATAAATGTTTCACATACAATTTTTTAAATATCTGATTAAACATGTGAGGTATTTAAGTGCATTTTATTAAAAGAAACATAAACCTCTCAATGCCTAAGGCTACCAGGTATTCTTACACTGAGAACCGTAAAAATAAATACAGTAAAAGAATACTTAAACAATCAATAGGTAAACTTTCTTCATAAAATATACAAATATTTAAATAAAAATTATCAATTCAAAAATAATTTTTGTACCTCAAAGCCGTGCTCTCTACCTAATTTGACTGCATTTACAAAATTTGCATCAATACCACATCTTTGTTTAAGCATTCCTATAAGAACAGCTGTGGCGAAGAGGGGTTCTTTTTTTTGCAATTCACGTCCTAAAAAAATTATTACATGTTATACAAATAACATATCATCCAGTATTTATTTATTTCAAAATGTTATAGTTAAGAATGATAAGAAAGAACAATTGCAACTATTTCTTCTTGTTATCAAAAAGATACTATAATGTTTAAAAACAGATTTCACAATGTTTGCTTCTTTGTTTAGTTTCAGCTACATGTTTATTAGCTCTAGAAGTATAGTGACATAGTGAAATTTTACAGTACTTTACAGCCAAATATTAGAACAATTTATTTATTTTCTCTCTAATTTGTTTTTATTCAAAAAGTGTAATTAATAATGCATTATACATAAAGTAAAAAGATTTCTAACATTCCTGTTTTAAAACTCATGGGATTTTTTTAATATAAATCCATTTAATTTTAAAACACTGAACTTCAAAAATATATACCTTATTAAATATTTCAGTCATTTTCAACAAAAGCAAGATTTGAAATGAAATAATGAAGCGATTTTAAAAAGTATATATACAAGGCTTGTAAAAATAATGACATGCATGCAATGAACCATACATTGTAAAATTATCAGATTTACCAGATTTCTGTGTCTGCAGAACATAAAATTTTAAAAATTTGAATCTCTAATCTAAAATATTATATCATTATATTTTAGTTGTTGCATTCTGAGTGGATCGATTTTTATACTGCGAAGTTTAGAGAAAAAAATATCTGTAAGTTCTATCAATTCCTGATAGAACTTCCCTTCAATAAATAATTTTCACATCACACAATTTATAGCAAATATATCAGCCTAAAAACATTATTATTGAAGTCGAATAATAATAAGCAAAACATTATTGAATGATAAATAAGCAAAAGTTCCCAATGATTTACGATTTTCAATACTATATTTCCTTAAAAAACAAAATCGTACTTTTTTTTGTGCATAAATTAGATAATTTAGATTAAATTAGTATAAAAACTGCATTTTGATGCACTATTTTTAAGTTTCAAACAAATATTTAAAATATTTGCAATATTTTCATTGTAAATATTTAATATAATGTTACAATATAATACTTTTTTTCTATAAATGATTAAAAATAATAAATTTAATATCCACTAATTTATACAGACTAATTTTTCAGGAAAAAACTTACATACAAGCAGATCACATTCCAAGAAATTGATAACTAGAATTATTAATTAAAATAACAAAAAAATGCATCTTAATTTAACCCTTCCATTACTGACCTCGCCCAACAGGCTGTGGAAATTCTATCCTAATGGGTCGGTTTCCACTTCAAACAAGGATTGCAAGGACATTATTGGTGATAACTGATTTTACATCCTTCACCATTCATTAAAACAGAAAGCAGCCTTCAAGGACAGAATTTGCTTGGCTGGTTGGGTGGGTGAGTAGTGAAAGGATTAAATTAATAAGCATTGGAGACGCTAAAATAACCATTTATTCTAAAATATAATATTTGGAGGAATATTGTAAGAAATTAAAATTTTATCAACTCTATAAATCATTGAAATTTCAAATAATATTTCAGTGATAATTGTTTAAAAATAACAACCAATAAAATATTGTAAAATAATGAGACGGTTCTACTCACCATAAACATTAACAGTTACAGAAATATTTTTATCGAAATCAGTAAACAGCATTGAAATAAAAGCTCCAAGAGTTTTACTAATCTTTGCCCATTGACCATGAAGCCTGGACAAACTATATGCTGGGGAGTTGACCTGAAATGGTTAATGAATTTGTAAAGCATAAAAATACTGAAAATATAATCTTGTGATGACCTGATTAATCATTTTTTATTTATTATTATTTATTTTTTTAATAATTCAAGCATTAAAGTTTCTGACAGGAAAAGAAAAAAAGCATCTGTTATGGTTTTCACATTGATGTAAAATGAAATTTTACATTATATATAAGAGAAAGAGCTTATTTGTTAGAAGAATGATATAATTTAGAAATCATTTTATATCTAAAACATAATTCTGAACATTTCTCATTTTAACCAATTTATCAAAGAAATAGAGGTATATAATCAGATCAATATTCCCAGATGAAACAAATACATTCAATAAATATTTTTTTAAATTTGCTTTTTATTATTTTATTAAAAAAACTTTAAAAATAATATAATAGATTAATTCAGAAATTGTGCAAGATAGTTAAAATATGCATGCTTGAAATATGAATCAAATATTATTATGTAAAATTCAAATATTAACTAGAAATAGAAATTTAAATAACCTATGAAGTTCTATAAAAAAAAAGGTATATTATATATATATATTTCTAAAAAATGAAAATAAGGTATTTACAAATTCAAATTTGCTCAAATACTTATCTATTAATTTAATTCAGTTAAATGAGAGAGTGAAAAATTAGTGTTAATCATAAATCATCCAAACAAAAGCTCAATGGAATGTAAATTGCACATAAAAAGTTGAAACAAAATTAATCAAAGAACAAATCTTTTAAAATACCACTGAATTTAATTGATTTAACTCTTATTATTTACAGTGTCCACATCATTTACATGTATATTACATTTATTTTACATAGATAATTTTATTTGATTTTCTAAAATTGCATTTGGAAGAATAAACATTTTTAAAGCACATTTACAGAACTAAATATAAACAGTTCAAACTTACTATTCCATGAATAGGTTGCCCTCTATGAAGACTAACAAATTGTTGTGCGATTTCTTCTGCAACTCTGCTTTGTGCTTCATATGTACTTGCTCCTAAATGAGGAGTACAGATAACTTTTGGGTGCTGTAGCAATTCAGTACATTTAGGAGGCTCCTATAAATTGAAGAAATAGTTATAAAATCTGTGTGCTTTTATAAAAATTTTATTTCTGATCAACAGGAACATAGTCAAATAATAATAAAAAGAAATACTCTTATAGGAAAAAAAAATGCCCTATCTGCATAAAGTAAATGGATATCAAATTGTTTTGCATGCTTAAGTATTAAATAATATTTAAAAAAAACATACATTTTTCTTATTGAAATTTACTTAATAAAAGCAGCATAACAGAAAAAAAATCAAATCAAGCAATAATTGTGTTGTTCAAATTTTAAATGCAAAACAAGAATTAGTAATGAAATTGTGCAATCCAAAAATATTAAGAGCAGAGGATATATATAAAAAAATTAATAAGCAGGTGCAGAAATCTAACTGAAAATAAAGTTAATTAATAATATGTTTAATATTAATTTTCAAAGATTTCTATAGTCTATAAATGGCACAGTATATCTTTAAAAATATCAATTTAAAATGAATCAAAGGTTGTTTCATTTTAAGTCCATACATAAACTGCATAATATATGAATTGGATTTAAAATAAATATTTAACCTGTTTAAAAAGGAATAAATAAAATTTTAACTATTAATAAATTAATTTAAATAGGATTCTAAGAAAAATAAACAATAACTAGAGACAAGATAGAAAAACAGTTTCCTAATAATGCATAAGTAACTTTGATTCTAAAATTAAATCTTTTTATAAAAAAAAGTTTTTTTTAAATTTGCAAATTTAACAAGCTATTAATAACACATTTCTTGCATTCTGGAACATATTAACAACTTATTATTTACAAATCCATTTCAATCAACTGCATTCTTCAAGTTAACAAGTTATTTTCATAAATCTGGTACTTATTTTCAATCAATTTGAATGGAAAAATTAAGACATATTGCAAAACATAAAGCATCGTAGAAACTAAATGTAAAATTAATTTCTGGGCTGGTTCTGATTTTATTTTAACGATTAATGTTTGAAAAGTAATGAGACAATTATTTTAAGAGCTTTTATAAAGTTATGATTATTTTAAATACTTTTAATAATATTAGATTTTATTTATTTATATTAGATTTAATATTAGATTATATTTATTTTATTTTAAAACTAGTATATTAGATTAGGATCAATCAGACTAGACATGTGAAGGGTTCAAGTCACAATTTTGCTTTTCACAGAAAAACTAATTCTTAATACATATTATTCTGAAAACAGAAAAATAAATCTAAATTATGCTTGCAAAGTCATTTACAAATCAAAATAAGGTTAAACTATATTCTAGATATAGTATTTTAAATCCTGTTGGTGCAAAAATATTTTCAATATATCGACTTTCGATTTATCTTATTGGTGTAAAAGTGACATTGAACAGGAAAAGAATAGGCTCATTAAATATTGCAAATGTGAAAATAAAACTTCTAAAAGCAATGCAAATGTTAATGCTATAGAAATAATATTATACTCCACACTTAACGAAAATTGCAATATGATGCAACACAGCCAGAGAACACTGTTGCAAAAAAAGCCTACAAATAATCAAAATTCCTTATATCCTAGATATAAAATACTATGTAATCAGCAATAAGTAATGATATCTGGATTTTTCTTTAATTACTACATTATTAAAATATTATATCTCTCACAATATATCAAAATTAAATTTGGCTGAGATTATTCAGTAACTCTTCAGATTATCAGTGGATACCAAGTCTCCAATGTTATTTTTCTTTAAGGCACTGATTGTTTCCTATTTGTCTGTGAAATGAAAATGTACCAATTGGCAGATTTTAATTAAATTTAATTTTTGATGTATGGCCTTATGCACTGAAAATGGTAAGTATATAATCAATTACAATTTCTCACAAATGCTTCTTCTTTAATGTTTAAAATTGATAAATTAGTAGCAGAAATTGGTATTATTCAGATTATATTTCAAAAACTACATAACTTGTAAACAAACTTGAAGAATTTCATAATTAATATTTAATTACAAGGAATTTAATTTACCTGTGTGTACACATCTAGACCTGCTCCTCCACACTGCCCTGATTTTAAAGCAGCAAGTAAAGCAGCTTCATCAACAATTCCACCACGAGCACAATTAATGATTTTAACTCCTTTACGACACTTGGCGAAAACTGCTTCATTAATCATATCTAAAAAGAAAGTAATAGAAAACTATAACAAAATCACTGTTAAATATTGCAAAATTTTAAAAAGTGAATGACTAAGTCATTGATAAGCAGTACAGAAGTATTTTTTTCAACTGTTTGCAGAAATTTATTTTAAAATTTAGATGTCTTATGTTTTTCAAACCTTTATCTTCTTACAAAGTTTAAAATACAATTAAATTATACTATTTTCAATATTTATTGTTGCCACTATTATGTCATAATTTGCCATGCAAATTAATTATTACAAGTAGAAATATGTTATTGTTCTGCATAGAAATAATCCACAGTTTTAAATAATAGTTGTTGACTGATAAAAAAAACAAGGTTAAAGTTGAACTCATCATAGCAGATACTTCCCAAAAATAAATATTTCATCCAAAAAAAACAGCATAAAACATCATACATTGTTACAATTTACAGTTATCAAAATAATATCCAGTTTACATCACAACTATATTTACTGGGAGAGAATTTCTTTTTTTTTAAGAATCATATCCTGAAAATATTTCTGTAGACAAATGTTAAATGCTAGAGTCAAAAATTTGTTTCTAGTTTGTGCCATTCTCTAAACACATATTCACTTTCATTGTATTAGAAAAATCATTAGTATAAGCATAAGTAAATGTATATAATGAGAATGTAATTGATATATACTATATATATACTATATATATATATATATTATACAGTGGTGGCCAAAAGTGTGGACATTTTTTGAAAGTTTCATGTTTTTCAAATTTGCGTACTTGTAGAATATATTAATTTTCACTTAAATACAAATGTTTAGATATCAAATTAAAGGAAATTCAATGTAAAATTTAATAACAAAAACAGTATTACAATATCTATATTACAAAAAAAGTTATGCTCATTTTAGTAGAACAAACAAACACAAATCGTTTTGTATAATGACGTGTTTTGTAATAAAAGCGTACTAGCCAATCACAAATACTGTTCTTAGGACCCATCAAATGTCTGTAACTATAATTTAGGTTATTTGGATGGTAAAAGACTTATTGTTGAGGAAATATTTTGCGGAATGATGCATACTAGTATAATTAAATAGAGTATTGCAGTTTTTGAATATTTTAAGTCCTTTTTCTTAATTAAACTAATTTTAAACAAACAACACCAACAAGAAGAACTAATTGGACAACTACAAAAAGAAGCCGAATTGTCATATTGAGAGAAAATGGCCTCTCTTATGCTGAAATTGCAAGACAGGTTGGTGGTTCAGTGACTTGTTCTGGTGTACGAAAGTTCTGTTTACATTATGAAAAAATGAAATCAGTGGAAAATAAGGCCAAATCAGGCAGAAAAAAAATGCACAACTGCTACTGCTGATAGAAAAATTAAATGACTATGCCTTCAAGATAGAAAAATTTCATCAGATGCCATTAGATGTGAAATGAATGCAGCGGGTATTGCAGTAAGTTCAAAAACAAAAAGAAGAAGGTTATCAGGATTTGGACTACAAGCTAGAATTCCAAGAAAAAAACCATATTTAAATCAAAAGTAACTCGAAAAACGAGTTAAGTGGACAAAAGAACACATTAAATGGTCAGAAAATCAATGGAAGCAAGTAATCTGGAGCGATGAGACTAAAATATCGCTCTTTGGTAGTGATGGTAGAAAATACGTGAGACGTTGAGTAGGTGAAGCGCTTCATCCTGACTGCATTGAAGCAACTATAAAAACAACAACAAATGCCATGATTTGGGCATTTATGTCTGCAGATGGCGTGGGCTGAATTCAAGTGATTGATGGCATCCTGAATAGCAAAAAATACATTGAAATTGTCCTGGAACCAAAATTGATACCTTCCATCAGGGATTTCTTCCCCAACAAAGCATCATTTATTTTTCAGCAGGATTCAGCTCCATGCCACACAGCAAAAGTATGCAAAGCATGGTTTCAAAATAAAGGCATAGATGTATATTATGACCAGGAAACAGCCCTGATCTCAATCCAATTGAAAATTTGTGGCGACGTTTGAAAATTCTTGTATGAAAAAAAGTCCATCCAATAAAAGACAACTTATTGAATCTACAATTGATTCTTGGCATCATGTGATTACGAAAGATGAACTCCAAACACTCGTTCACTCGATGAAAAGATGCTGTGAAGCCGTCTTAAAAAATAAGGGTTATCCTATTAAGTATTGATTGTGTAAGCATCACTTTAAAAAAATGCAAATCTAAGATAGATCTTACTAAAATGAGCGTAACTTTTTTTGTAATACAGATATTGTAATACTGCTTTTGTTATTAAATTCTACATTAAATTATCTTCAATTTGATATATAAACATTTGTATTTAAGTAAAAATTAATATATTCTACAAGCACGCAAGGTTGAAAAACATGAAACTTTCAAAAATGTCCACACTTTTGGCCACCACTGTATATTATTCACTGCATATTATTCCTTATATATATGCAATGGCATGGCAAGGGTAACTAGAGCCTGGGACACAATATGATTTTTTAAAATCTCTAGTCATAAGTGACTTTTTCAAGTACAGAACCCAAGGTATGGGTGTTTTTCTCTTTTTCCTCATATTTTTCTTCAAAAATGAACTGGCGCTAAGCACATTAATAACTAATGTATTATATATGTTGATAAAGTAAGCTAAAATAGCAAATGAAATTTGCAATAGTATAAAATATATTAAATTAATATTTATATAACTTTCTCTATGCTGATGGTAATGTCCTTCAAGCAATCTAATGAATTAAATTATTCTTGTATGAAAACATTAACAATTTTTGTAAGTAAAAATTTAAAATACTGAAAAAAATAAAAAATGATTTACTGGCAGTCTGTGGTATTAGGGGAGTGTGGACAGTAATGTAGTCAGCAAGAGGCCAGATTTTTTCAAGTGCCATACTTTCAACATTGAATTTTATACTTTCTTCAGCAGGAACTAATGGATCAAATCCAATGGTCTAAAAACAAACAAAAAAAAAGTTAATTTTATAATATCAGCCAAAATTTTGAGCTTACTGGAATAATAAAAAAAATATATAACTAACTGCAATCCAAACAAATAGTTTAAAACCAACAGCTGCATATTGGTTATATTTAACTTCAACCAGAAATTGGTTGTACATAAATACAAATAATAAATCAAAATTTTACTAAGAAATTTGTACAGTAGCAAGATATAACAAAGAAGAAATACATAAAATAATATTCTTGAATTATTTTACTCATATAATTAAAGTAATATTGGTTCAAAATGGTCCCACTACATTTAATTAAATAATTGGTGTAAATTGTGAGTGTTTTTAAAAATTGCAATTAGTTTTTATAAAAAATAAAAATTTTATTGCCAATAATATAATTTTTTTAAAAACTATGAGAGCACACAGATTCAACTAAAGTAGCATCATGACAGAGAAAATAAAAATTAAGTCGAGATGTTTCTATCCATCAGATCAATCAAACCACCCTCAAGTGAAAATCATGTATCTCGCTGGAAGTAGATTCCATCTCTTCAATATGCCAGATTGTTTGAGGGAGTTATAAGTAATTATGTAAATCTGTCTTTTTTTTTTATGATATCAATATTAAGATGATCGAGATTAAGGGCAGTAGAATTCATTTTCTTTTCAATCATCTCAAATTTTAAGCAAAAATGCAAATAATTTAATCATTATTTGAAAAAGAACAGAAGCTAGGATTTAAGAAAAATATCAAATCAAGTTTGCCAGATTACATTTTAAGTCAATAGAGTTTATTTTTGATATCTATTAGTTATTGAGATAAAATTTCTAACAATCAAAATTACATCATTATAAGTTCAGCATTAGTGTTTGGATGCTTTATTGTAAGTAAACAATATTTCTATAACTCAAGCTCTTGCCTTCCAAGTGTAATTTTGCAATATATAGGAAAACAGCAGAATATAGGAATACATTCCATAAATGTGAACATTTACAATTAACACTTTTAAAACATAAATAAAAAAGAAAAGAAAAAATTAGTATTAAATATATTTACCTATTAAAACAGACATAAACAACATTAAAAGTATAATTTATACTGATGAGTGATTATGTGGGTGTATAATATAATACTTACCTTGATGCTATTACTAAAACATTGGAGATACATTTTATAATTTGAAATAAGATGAGGGGAAAAAATATAAAATTTGAGCTTGGTACATCTACTTTACAAATTCATACTTTATTTGAATGTCAGTTATTCGATCAATTTAAGATGGATGAGCCCCCCCCCCCCAAAAAAATGAATATTAAACAAAATAAGAGAAAGAAAATATTCAGAATGTTGGTCTTAAAGGCAAGAATTTCCCATTAGCTACTACAGTCTAATATATCAATGAAAATCAAAACTTCAATACAATTTTATAATGTTACATTATTAATATTTGCATAAATTATTTTTGCTAATTCATATTACTACTTAAAATCTTTAGAATAAATAATTTTTTTATTGTAAATTATCGATTTAATTCATTATACAATCTTATCAACATTAAATATCCAGTCATCAGTAGCATTTTTTATCTATATATTAAATATAATGTAGTATTGATAAATTATTGAGAAATAGATATTTCCAAAGAATTTTAATTAATTAAAACATATTTATATATTTTGAAACATTATTGAAAATTATTAAATAGATTTAGAATTTAAAAAAAAATTATGTAGTTTTATTGATCAAACAAATTAACACTATTTGATAAACATTTAAAAGTTGTGGTTTTTTTCATTGAATAGCAAATACTTTTGTTTTTTCATCATACCTCAATTTAACATCAAAACAAACTCCTATATACATTTTTGATATGAAAGGTATCTCCAGTGTTTTTATATTCATGCTACAACAAGATTCCATTTGTTTTGTTTTTATAACCAAGCTAAAAATTCTTTCGCCATCAGCATTGCTGTGGGTGAGGATTTGGAAAGAGGGTATTTTTGGCATTTTTTAGTCGTTTTCCATTATATATCCATAACTCTGTAGCGGTTGGAGGATATACATTATATTATATAAGAAACATTTTATCTGAAAAAGTAATAGTATTATTCAATCAGTAAAGAAAATGTAATAGAACTGCTACATAAATATTTAACTACATAAATATATAAGAAGTAACTGTTCAACTAATTTTAAAAATAACATAAAGTGAAAAAAAAATAATTCTAACTTTCATTCCAAAAGACTGCATTCTGTGAGCTACTTCTCTCCCAATACGGCCAAGTCCAATGATAGCTAAAGTTTTTCCATCCAACTCATTGGACATGAAATGTTTTCGGTCCCATTTTCCAGCTTTTAAAGAAGAGGCTGCTTCATATATATTTCTAACAAGAAAGAATGAAATCAAAATACAATGTATGTTTTCAATTCTACATAAAATCATTCTATATTATTCCGAATTATGAATTAAAAATTAAAGAATATTTATGAGATTCTTAGATTATGGAACTAAGACCAAATGCCTAGATTCCAATATTTAAGAATTGATATTTAAAAAATGCATAATATTTTTAATACACAAAGTTGATTTAATATTAAAAACTACATTTATCAGATAAATAAAAAGTTTAAATAATAAATAGGTAATTTAATAAAAATTATTTAGTGTAGCATTTTAAATTACACTATGCAGATACAAGCAAATACCTCTTATATTTACTATACAATAAAAAATTGATTACATTATAATCAATAATAACTGTAATTGGCATTTTACAAAAAGTTAAAAAAGGCAACATCATGAGTGAATTACATATCAGTTTCTATGCATTATAGCTTATATTATATATAATAGACTATCTAGATTCTAGTGTAACAGCTTTCTTTCCAAAGTTTTACAACACAAAATAATGGTTACTTTTGCTTAAATCTAAATTCAGATTAAATATACAAATAACTTTTAAATTTAACAACACTGCATTTAGGATTATTTAATGGGCATAGTAATCAAATCAAAATTTTCTACAAGCTGTCAGCTCAAGAAGTCACTGATTATGAAATTGATTCATGCTTTACTTTTTTCTTAAGTTCATATATATATATATCTATATATATATATATTTAAAAATGCATTTTTTTATGTGGAGCAGAATGCAGTTTGAAGAGACTTGCTATTTCGTGACGTCATTTTATTTCATTTTTAAGAAGCAGGCATATGTACAAGCGATGAGCACACAGATCGACACAGAAAAGGAATGAGGAAAAAGCTCTTGGACATTTTATCCCTGGTCTTATATAACCTATGATTTTGATAGGGAAAACATTTCTTCATAGCGCTAATATATTACGAGATTTCGATAGGGATTTTCGTTACACGCGCGAAGAAGGCAGGGGAAACACAGGGAGATTTTAAAAAAGAATTTGCCTCATCAGTGGTATTTTGCCTCTTCCCGTGGAGTGTGGGAAAGTTATTTTAGCTGAGTCAGTAATTTAACAAAGCTTCTCTTGAATTAATTAAGTAGAGACAGTGGAATTGGATCACGAAATAAGAGAATATTTTAGAATAAAGTTACTATGGGCTAAATTGAGATAAAATCTTGAAAATTAATTAAATTGAAATTAGAGTTAAAATATCATTACACACACACACACATATATATATATTAAAGCAAAGACAATTGAAATTTATTTTATAAGCATTCATCTGCAAATATTATTCAGCATACACAAGTTATAATGGAGGAAGTTATCAATATCTCAAGCACATTATTGCTATTTTTTTTAATATTAATATTACAGGAAATTTAAGCATGAGTCAGATAGGAAATAATCGCCAAAATGATACTAGATAAATTATAATTGAGATGAATTTTGCATGAATTATGCAGTCTTAAATAAGATGAAAGCAAATTATAAAGTAAGGTAACATCTGATACCCAATTCTCAGAAGATATTGCTTTCCTATTCAAATATATTTCATTTTTGGTGACTTTCACACATAAATATTTTGTCTATATTGGAATAGTACATACATGTATGATGACCTTAACAGCAAAATCAAATTGATGAATTGACATCTGGTACAAAATAAATGTTTTTAAAAAAATTGTAGTAGATAAAATCACAATTTGATATTTAAAAAAAAACAGGAAACAGAGCACAGTAAAATATTGCTGAAAATGTTTTAAAAAAGTTAATGAAGATATTAAGTTAACTTACCGTGAGAGAGAAGTTATCATAACACATGTTAATTCAGCAGCACTTAAAGTATTTCCACCAGGAGCACTAAAATAGATTGAAATGAACAATATAATAAAATATCCGACATAAGAATATTAAATGAAAAATAAACAAAATTAACTAATGATTGTAAATACAAAAATAAACAATAATTTTTCATTATATTTTTTATGTTCATTTTTTTTTTACTATTTTATGTCTATAATTTTTACTATTTAATATTGCCTTTATAGATTAATAAAATAACACATGTAGTATTTGTGCATTAACAGCATGACAATAATTTAACACCCCCACCTTCAAAAGCAGGATAGATGTTGCTTATTACAATCAGAGATTAATCACAAAAGATGTAATGCAAATCATCTCATAATGTTTGCTAATGATATATGCTTAAGAAACTTTGCCAATAATGTGTGATTAAAACAAATTACAAGCAGCATGAGATTAATGCACAAGTATCATAAATTTTATACATAAAAGATAGCCACAGTATACAAAAGTATATGTGCCACAATGTTTCATTTTTAGGTACTGCAATAAATTTATATAAATGAAAAAATGAGGAAAATTTAAAGCAACTTTTACTGTTTAATTAATAATTCAACAGTAATTAATTTTTAAAGGAAGCTATAAATACTAATCAAAGTAATAATAAAGTCCGATACATCTTCTTTGAAAAGTTTAAATCCATTTTGATATCTTAAGTAATTTTATTGGAGTTTTTTCTATTTAAAACAGTTACTTTTTAAATTTCATATATAATTATGTGAATTGAAATCAAAGAAAAATGACATGATAAATAAAAATCCCTAAGCTAAATTTTTTAATAATGTAACTAATATATATTTCAGATTAACAGTATCTTCTATTTATGCTAATAACATAACTTATTAATGTTATAATAATTACTACAATCACATACTTAATTACTAGAACGCCCTTTTCAGTTGCAGCATCACAATCAATATTGTCCACACCAACTCCAGCACGTCCTATAACTCTCAGATTTTCTGCTGCAGCAATGAGATCTGCTGTTACTTTTGTGGCTGAACGAACAATCAGCCCACTAAATTCCTGGAAAGAAATTTTGATCAGCTCATTATTAATCAAGTATACTAAAACATGAACTTTATTAAAGCTTAAAAAGTTACATTAATTTGAATTACATACAAACAAAACTAGCATGCTCTAAATAAAAAATTAAATAAAATGCACTTAATAATAAATATGGCAAAATCATATGATACTGATCAATTAAAAAAATTTCACCCCAAAATTTGCTATGAAAGTAAATCAATATATTATTAGAAATCTTTAAGTTATTAAAGGCATATTAGAATTAATGTTAAATATTATTTCATATTTTTTTGTTATCAAATAGGCAATCAAAATTATTTCTAAATTCATCAAACACAAAAATATGTCAAATATGTGCAGCTTTTTACCATCAGTTCTTTAAAGCATACATAGATCCAACAGAAATTCATAAAAATAAATCAAATTTCCTTTTTATTTTAATGATTTGTATATAGATTATAATTCCCATTACTATCATATAGATGAAAGTAACCAATAAAAAGTATGTAATATTTGATTAGAAAGCTCTTTAAAGCACAAGTATGCAAAAATTCAATAAAATATTTCATAAAAAAACAAATATAGATTTGTTTATTGACACAAATAAGATATTTCATCTTTACAAAAAAAATATAATAAAAACATTTATTAACTTAATAACTGCTGTGAAATGGACATTTGTATCAGTACATCATACAGTATAGATGCAATAAAACAATTAAAATTTAAAAATAAAAAAATAACTTGAAAAATGTTTCAAAAAATTACAGTAACTGAAAGAAGAATTAATAATTTAACAGGATGCTGGATTACAAATTTGCACTATCAATTGAATTTGGAAACACTAACTGATACGATTTATTAGAAAATAAATATTTAGTGAAAAGTCCATATTAATTATAATATCACTTAAATCGGACATGACACAGTACAGGGAGAAAAAAAAAAAGAAAGAAACCTTCATAAACTAATTAACTCCATAAAATAATAAATTTTTCCAAGCATAAACACCAAGAAGTAAAATAAATATATTTAATTGAATAATAAAATGGGCAAATTATTCAAAAAGTGCCTGAGATTTTAAAACTATTGTAAAGTTGTTACACAAATGTAAAGTAACCGATCTCAAGAAAAATAAAATTTGATTCCAGAAATGTTGAAATTCGCATTTGATGTTTTTGAAAAATGTATCACATCTGCTAAATAGAAGAGATAAATGTGGCATTTAGAATTTATTTTAACATTCAAATAATTACTGTTTCAATACAATAAATAAATTTATTTGGAATGCATTTCAACAAAAAAAAAGATAAAATTCTATTTTTTTTAAACATTGATAATCATAAAAATTAAACTAAATATCATTAGAGTTTTATTTATTTATTAATCTTCGTTTAATAGGTATATTTGTATGTACCGCTTTAGTTCTTTCCATCTTATCATTTAGTCAGCCCGGGAATGCTTAGAATTAAAATTGCCCCTCATAATAAATGAACAATGCACATTATAGTTAGAGCGTAATTATAGGCGTTGCTTAGTAACGAAATAGATTTTTTTTTTTTACTATTATAAAATGAATTGCTGCAGTATTCTGTTCCATCCACAACCGGCTAGAACCGCTTTTACTCCCAGTTATATCCCAGATGAATTTCCAAAGCCGCATCCTATTCAAATTCCAATGTAAAAAAATTACCGATCTACACAGATTTAAGAATTTAAATTCATGTGGCTAAAGGTAAAATTGTGCAATTAAAAATAAATTATAGAGTAAAATGCAGAGTTTATAATTCACATTTTAAATAAACTACTTATACTTTAAATAATAAATCAAAGAACTATAATAAATTTAAATGTAGTGCATTTTTGTGCAAGCTAAAATATAAGCTTAATAGCGCAAGATAATACTGATAAATCTGATCAAAACTGAAAAAAAATCCATTCGTCTTACAAAAAATCCATGTCTCCCATTGATTAAACACACCTGTTAAATTATGCATATTTACAAGAGTAAGTGTTCATATATTACACTTTTCATAACAAGTACCGAAAAGTCCTATTCTGTCATCCTAATGAAAAAATTGTCAACCCATTTTTTAAACTACAAACAATTAAGTGTCACATAAAGATGAATCCCCCCCAAAATACCTACTTTAATTTCCTTTTTTAGTTCATCAGGCTTCAATCCGACTTTGACGATCACAGGAATATTAATGTCCTGCAGAATTTCCACACATTTGGGATCCACGGGCTCGGGAATGAGGACACCTTTTTCGAAATTCATAACTGAGGGATAAGGGAGGACGGTAGAGGAGGAGTATTTTTTGCGAGCACCAAGTACCATAACACGATTTAAAAAGAACCTGTCCGTCTGGAGAGTAGATATGGCGATGTGAGATTTGTAAACATGCACTAGGGTTGCCAGATACATGCCAATTTAATGAAATATCGCCAAAGAACGATTCATTGGACACTATTCGATCTTTCCATTCACGAGAAATATTTTACTTCTTTCCTCTCCCCCCCCCTTTTTTTTTTTGTAAATAAGCAGCATAAGAATGCTTTATCTTTGAATTGTGAAATTATTTCATTTAATTTCTGTTATCATCAATTAAATTACGTTTAAACTTATTAAAAAAATTTAAGCTATTTAAGTGAGTTAATTCTTTAAAAAATTATTTTTGTTCATTATATAGTTTTTTTTATGAAGAATTAGCATGCAAAAAAAAATACCTCTGACATTCAGAGCGAAAAATAAATTGTAAAAAGCAGAGCATTTACAAGAAAAGTAATTGATTATGAAAAGTATCAAAAACTATCTTATGTATATAAAAATACTGGGAAATAGTTCTTTGTGTATAATAAAGATACTCTTTTTAGAAATTTGATAAATATATATTTTTTATTTCCTTACTATCAAGCTCACGAATTAATACTAACATGATCAAACTGAATCTATGAGAAAAAATATCTTACAAAACAACATTTGTAACTGAAAAAAATAAATAAATACCAGAAACGTATAAAATGTTAACAGCAATCTTTGTATAAAAAATTATAAATTGCAATTACATCAATTAAAGGCCTCTAACCTCGGAGTACGAATGGTTTATTTTTATTTTATCAATTCAAGATCCAAATTCTAGGTTTTGTATCGGTTTCGAGGATTCTGCTTACTTTACATTCAGAAAGTAAAATTCAAAATTTTAGAATAATATTCTTTTCAAACATTTCCTTTCAAAGAAAATTTTTTAAAAAAATAATGCTTAATTTGTATGGTTCGTAAAAAAAATTCAATTTGCTATGATTAAGTCAATTATAAAAAAGTTTAATTCTCAATTTGCTGTAATTAATTCAACTATAGAAGAAAATAGTAAAATTTTATTGAAAAAAAATTACATTGTTTCAGATATTTTGGAGCTCCTTTCAAAAATTGTAATAAATGATAAATGGGATTAGAAAAGGAGTAGAAAAAATGCTTGAAAAACTTTTATTAATGTAGTTTTTGATTATCAATTTTTGTTTTCCTGTCACTTTCCGTTTTTATGGAAATATTTTTAAATAATTTTAAAAATATTTAAAAGGATTTTAAATTTTTTTTATTAAAATATTTTTTTTCCTCTACAAAAGAGTTTAAAAATTATTTTTAAAAAAATCAGAAAGAGATAAAGGAAGATAAATGAAGAATTTTATTATCACTTTATAATTTTTCCATGCTACACTGATTATTTTAAGATTATCATAATCTGTGATTTGCAGAAGTTGGGAAAAAATTATTATTTTTATATTTAAATATAGCTCACTTATTCTACTTTCTTTGCTAAACTATTTATATGCATAGTATTATTTATTAAAAATGGAGCAAACCAAAACATTTTATTGAAAACCAGATTTCTTTTATTCAAGCTGGGACATGTAATCAAAATTAAATCTAATTGCCTAACTTAATTATTAAAAGAACTTTTCATTATTGACATCTATTTATAATTACAGTAAAAAGTTTAAGAAATGTGTCTCTAAGGAAAATTCTCATACTTAACCTTAAAAGAGAATGAAATGAGTTCTTAGTGTATCGAAATAAATGTGAGTATTATGCATATTATGGTTTTACACATCTCACGAAAACTTCTCATTATAATACATAAAAAATTCTTACAATCTAAATTTTAATAAATTTACTGAAACGAAGTTTCAGTGTATCATAATGTGGAAATTTTTTACTCTAGACGTGTTATAGTCATTAAGGACATAAATAATCGCGCATTTTATCTCATCATCATTCTATTCTAGAACTCTTGCTAGAATTTATATCAATTGAATATTGTGATAATCAATGACGTCAGATGATAACAAAATGCTTCATTTTTAATTGTCCTACATCTTTTTTTCTTTTCTTTTCCATCTTTTTTGTTTTGTGTTTAAAAGTTAATCGGATATTCCTGTAATAAATATTTTAATGTTTGCTTTTTAATTTTTCAAGGAAATATAGAATATATAATTTTTTTTATAGAAAAATAAAAAGCTCCAAAAGTTTTAGAACGTTTTAAAATTTTCCTTTTCTTTTCTTTTTCTTTCTTTCTTTCTATCTTTATTTTTCTTTTCTTTCTTTCTTTCCCCTTTTTCTTCACCTCTTTTCTTGACAAAAATGTACGACGCATAGAGAAAATTTTACCTTGATAATGCTTATTAGCAAGTATACATTTTGTAAAGTGTATTACAAGATTTGTAGGAAGCGAGTTGCATGATATAAAAAAATCCTTCAAAACATTCACGAAGGTAAAATATTGGAACCAAAATACTAAATTTTGGAAGTAATTATTTCCTAAAAATTACTTCCCAAATATGTAATAGGTGCTCACAAACAGAGTATTTTAAACTTTAATTGAATTTTAAATTGAAATTATTCGAAATTGTAACATTTTTCCACACTAATTTCAGAGTTATGATTGTCTACTTAAAAGTAAAAATAAATAAGTTTTTCAGTGACATAAATTTTACTTCTAATTTATTTTTTTAATTTTAATAAATATTTAAATATTTTTTAAAGTTTATTCTTTAACAATACTTTCCAATTTTAAACTGCAATTATACTCGCACTATTGCAGTTGCTGTAATTAAAGTTAAAAAAAAATAATTTAAAAATAACCGAATCAATTGCAAATCATTATATGCAGCAAAGTATCGGGATAAAGGTTCGAATCCCCTTTATTTTATATTATAATTAATTTAATTTTTTTAACTGTTTAGAATTTGGTTTTTAAGAATGTAATATTTTTCTATGGTTAGGACAAAAAGAACTTAAAATTTCTTTTCTACCGGTTTCTGAACAAGAAGTCTGAAAAATAAATTTGATAAGAAGACATTTTATAAATGAAGCTAGGGAAATACATACTCAGAATTAAATTACTTATCTAACACGGTCACGCTAGTTGAGAATGACCGAAATGAAAAAGAAAAAGAAACTGCCCCGGGTGAGGATCGAACTCACGACCTTCAGATAACTCGAGAGAGTGATTATGAGACTGACGCGCTGCCTACTGCGCTACCGAGGCTTCGAATGCTCTCGCATCGCAAAAGTTCACATAGATTTTTCTTTTAACGATTCAAGTTTCGTAAAGATAAATATATTTTAAAAGTGAAAATGATTAATAAAAATGAGTTGGGGGGGGGACTTCAGAGCAAACATTCAAAAAAAATCTGGATTGACTAGTTTATTTTTAATTATTTGTAACTCTAGAATTGCGAATTCATTAGAAATCGAACGACATGCGATTCATCGAAATTCAATATTTTAGAAAGGAAACATGACTGTAAAAAAATTATTTCTACTTTAACAGTGTTAGTTAAAAATATAACTGTTTAATATAAATAGCTTAATTATTGTAATGTTACATTAATTATACGCCTTTTAAAGTGTTCTGTGTTATTTGACTAAATTGTATAGATTTGAAAGTAAAAAAAAAAAAAATTTTTAAAAATCGGGACAAAAATTGTTTCTGATTGAAAAAAGGAGTCGCGGAGGGTTGGTGGGGATGATCTAAAGAAGATATAGTTAATTAAAAAAAAAGGTTATTGCGAACAAAGAATTCTTCAGTTCATTTTCTTAAAATAAATATTTATCTTAAAAAGTCAACCAAATAGTTTATTTTATTTTATTTTTTTTTATTTTGTGCATTTTTTTCCTTCTGTCATATTTTCTTTACTTAGAAAAATTAATCAACTTCATAGCAACTTTAGAAATGTTCATTAATTTTTTTTTATATCATTTCATTATTTGTTTTTTTCATCTCATCATACCTAGCTTTAATAAAATAAAGGCATTAATATTTGTCACCTAGGCACTGCCAAAGACTGTCTTTTAGAGAATTTATAACCCCTTGACCTATCCCATGGTTACGCCACTGGAATTTTTAGTCATCAATGAAAACATTTATCTTATTCTGTTACAGAATTACAAAACTGGCGAATTATTGACGTTTGATAAGCATCATTACTGGTGCTATATTAGATAAGTCACTTATCAGCATTGCTCAAAAATACGTCAAGGAAACATATCTCATCTTATCTTTATCGCAGTAACTTGCGAAAATCTTTCAAGTCGAACTTATCATCACGCTTCGTTTTCCACTTTCAAATATGACTTCAATAAATTCCCCCGCCCCTTTTTCTTTCGTGTAGTTTTTTTTTTTTTTTTTTCTCAAAAAACAAATTTCACCAAATCTAATCTGTACTAATAATACAGATAAATGAGTGTATGTTAGTTAGTGGCTAGTTAGTTAATAGGATAAGGAAGGCAAGGCAAGTTCCTGGATGCCATTGCAAGGGGTGCACAAAATTGCTGATTAAATTAGTTGAATTTAATTAAAAATACTTTTTGAACTCTTATCTCTCTGGTCTAAAGTAAAAATTCTTAAAATAAAAAAATATTTTCTTCCATTTTAATGTTTCTATATATTCAGTTGCGAAATTATTTAAATTCCTTATGCAAGCATCTCTTCTGAAAGAGCGGTGATGAAAATTTGACAATATTTTGATTTGGTTTGGTTATATTAACGTCCTGTTTGAAGCAACACTAGGGCTATTTTGGGACGGACCTCGTAATTTTGAACCACGGTCAGATGACGAGACAATATTTTGATTAATGAGCTAAAAGGCAAATATAAATATATTTGTCTCAGCGTGTGTGTGTGTTATGCAAATTAATATAGTTGAATTTAATAAAACAAAACTCAACGTGCTATGAGATTTTATACAAATAGACTAAAAAGGTTATAATTTATTCACTAAACATTCTTATCAAAGTGCTAAGAAATGATTAATATTTTGAAGTAATTAATAGATTGCATAGAAATGCTATAAACTAAATTGAATGAAAGCCTGGAATAAATTTCATTAATAATAAAAATACCATGTGTATAGAAATTTTTGGCAAAAAAAAAAAAGGTATGTAATGGTAAAGAGTGGATATAACAGAGAGCTATTTGTTGCTTTTTGAGCTACTAATATTTACGTTGCATTTGAATGCGAATTCTACTCTGAAATTCAGCTTTATTTCCCCAAGCAATTCAGTTTGAGAAGTTCTGACAGACAGTAATCATTTAATTTTTGCATAATATTGATAATAAATAATTAATTAAATAATTGCTCTACATAATTTCATTAATCTAGAATATATAAATTTCATAAAAATGTTAAGTATTTGCATTTACTAAACCTTAGCGCCGAATTCTTATTCTCACTTTTAAAAAAATGCAATATACTAACTAATTGTCGCCATTTAATTTAAAAGTAGCATTTTTGAATTTTTTAAAAACAGATATTTAAATTTCAATAATTTAGCTTCTTATAAAAGTAAATATCTTAATAAGTATTTTATTCTTTTTTTATATCTTTAATGATCATAGCGTCAATTTTTTTTTTTTGAGTTATTTTCTAAAATTAATTCAATAAAAAACAACTTTCCGAATATTTAAATATATTTTCTTTAAAAACGCAGCATCTCAAAGACTATTGTGAAACGTATATGTTATTTAAATATTTACTTCGATATTAAAATAAAAAGAATTCCGAATCAAAAAGAAATTAAAATTTTAATACTAAAAATTGACTCTAATTTGATTTTTTTAAAAAGGTATATTAATTATTTTTAAAAATATTCTTTCGAATTAGTATTCTAAAATCTTCAATTTCGTATACAATTATTTTCAAAATTAAAACTATACTTTTTTGTACTTCAGATTTAAAAAAAAAAGATTGTCTCACAAATATCTTTTTGTTTAAAATTCGATTTCTGGTATTAAATTCATATATTTCTATTTGTAGAACAACTTAAACATGTGTCATGATATTTGAATTTTTTTAAGAATGGATCACTGAATTTATTATATGTTCACAAATTATATAATTAATTTATTTATACTAAATAAATGAATAATATATTTGTTGAAAATGTTTCAAATGTTTATTTAGGCTTAACTTCAACTCTTTACCCTGGCATAACATTTTTTTCGAGGGAGGGGGAGAGTATCTGAGAATAGTAATTTAAATAAAAGTCTGGAATAGGGTGTTATTTTTGTAAGTACCCTGGGCTTCATTTTATGTATGTATGTCAAGGAAGGAATGGTGGTCAAGGTGGAAATGTCCACCTTGGATGGATTGCTAATCCATATACACAATGAACATAAAAAGCATAAAAGTTAATAAGCCAACACGCCTCTAATTTCTATCGTAATTTGATGCTTAAAAATATTTTTGTGAAGGAATCAATAATATTACCATAAGAGATTTAATTGGAAGTAAATACAATCAATATTCTTGACGCACCATGTGGTCTCTAAAAACATCTAGTAATTAGTAAGCGAATGCCCGCTTTATACAAATAGAACCAACCATCTGGAAATAAAATCATTTCTATAATCACAAAATCAAACTTCTCTGTTTTAATATTTATTCCATATCATCATCTTTTATCTCATGGTGCAATAAATAAGGTCATAGTTAACAAAATAAATATAAATGTCACTAATCTAAAAACTATTTTCTAATCACTTGAATTTAAACTTCTGATTTTATTGGTGTTTTGTCTTTTTCAAGGTTCTTAGGGTCTAATTTATGCCCAGTGTTAAACTGTATTACCATGTGAAAATAAAACATTTGAAATAAATGGTTGCTCAGCCAGAATCGAAAAAATTTCCTTTTAAGTTTCATAACCTCTAGATGCATTTCTACAGCCTTTTTTAGTAATTCCCGCCTTGTATTAGTGACAGCGTCGCTTTCTAATTATGGATTTAACAAATATTTTTTAAAGGATGCTAAAAAATTGAACATTTTGTTTAATCATGAAAAAGAAGAATAAATTTATAATTTCACGTTGATTGCTGTTTCATCTGCTATGCTTTCTTTTACTTACTATATATATAAATATTCATGAGTTGCAATAGTTTCCCAGTTATTCTCAGGATGTAATAGCATAATAACATTTACTGTCTTAAATTGGTGCCCGAGCAATTCTTTACTAGTTTCTCATTCCAGTGTCATTTTCTTTTGGGAAGTTCCCTTGCTAAAGTTTTGTAACGCCGCAGATTGACTTTTTTTTTTTTTTTGCTCTATTTTTGTTTCATACTCCTAGCAATAAAACTGCGCCGCATTTCTCTCCAGTGGGCATGAATCAGATTTTATAACAATAATATCGTAAAAAAATATTTTCCTTTCCACTTCCACTTCCTCTACTTAATTAATTAAAGAGAACCTTAGTAAAAAGGCTTACCTTTGCACTTTCACACGCTCTGCGACGGGATAGAAAAATATCCAGTAAGCACATTCTTTTTAAAAGATCCCTGTGTTTCCCTTATTTGCGATTAACATGCATCAGAAATCCCTATCAGAATCTTAATAATATATTAGTATTGTAAAAAAATAATATAATATAATATAATATATTATCATTACTTAATAATATATTAGCACTGTAAAAAATTATTTTTCCTATCAATATCTCATGTTATATAAGACGAGGGATAATTTATTTCTCGCTGTTCCCCACATCTGTTTTTGTGCCCCGCAGAGAGCGGACGTGACATGTCCGCGCCTTCTTGCAAATAAATAATGCCTGCCTCCCGACAGTGAATAAAACGAATGCTAAGTCTCTTCAATGTCTTCGAAACTGCCATATATATATATATACACTGGTGTGCAAAACTTAAGCAACAGGTATGTTTTTTGCCATAACTTCACGAGAAATCATCTGAGAGACATGAAATTCAGAAATGAGATACAGCATTTTGCTCTGAAAGAATGACGAAAGCATAGTTGCGCAGAAATGAATACAATACATACAGTATGGAATCAAACAAAAAAAGGCTTTATTGAACTCATAGTATCGTTACACATGATTGTCTGTCCAAGAGGAAGAACAGCAAGCAGATGTTCCTTAGAATGGGATATGCCCTCCCCTTACTGCAATGGTTGCTTCGCACCGTCTCCCCATAATCAGCACCAGATTGTTCAACAGTTCTTGAGGTAAGAGTGCCCATTCCTCAATCAGCATCTGTTTAAGTTGTCGGGTGTTCCCAGGAGGATGTAATCGTGCCGCAAGGCGTCTTCCCAAAGCATCCCACACATGTTCTGTCGGATTTAAATCAGGGGAGCACGCCGGCCAATCCATTCGAGTGATATCTTCACTTTCCAGGAGCTCCTCAACAGTATGGGTCTTGTGTGGCCTTGCATTGTCATCCATAAAAAAGAAGTCTGATCCAATGGCACCTCGGTACAGACGCACATGGGGAAGGATCACCTCCTGACAATAGCTATCTCCGGTTACAGAACCTCTGTCGAAAACGTGGAGCTCAGTCCGCCCGTTCATCATAATGCCTCCCCAGACGACAACTCCAGGACCACCGAAACGGTCTTTTCAATAAAGCCTTTTTTTTTTGTTTGATTCCATACTGTATGCATTGTATTCATTTCTGCGCAACTATGCTTTCGTCATTCTTTCAGAACAAAATGCTGTATCTCGTTTCTGAATTTCATGTCTCTCAGATGATTTCTCGTGAAGTTATGGCAAAAAACATACCTGTTGCTTAAGTTTTGCACACCAGTGTATATATATATATATCGAGATTGTATTTGCAAGAAAATCATTAAAAATGTCAGGAAATTTTATCTAGAGATCACGACCAGATTTTAGTGAAATAGATTTTTATTCTTAAATACGAGCAAAAACAATAATAAATTATGATGATTCAGAATACCTGCCATTTTCAATTTTTCGTGCTGATAAAAATATATCTATAGATTTCATTTCGTCATTTTATATTGAGAAATAGAACGATCCCATAAAAAAAAGATAGCATATGAAGCAATAAATATTGTCATTATAGAAAAATGAATTCGAATTATTCTTGATCAATGGTGGATACCCGATTAGATACGCTGCCTGGGGCTCCTATTTAGTCTAAAAATGTTATTAGCCCAGGTTAAAAAATGCTTAGCCTCAGGTTCAGAAACGCATTGGCTATTTGCCAAATAAAAAAATTTGTTAAAAAATATGAATTATAAAATATTAAGACTATAGAATATAGTCAGATTGAATTATCAAGACTATCATAAAACGGATTAAAGTAGAATTAAGATTAAGATTATTTATAATATATTGGAATACTAATTACTTTTTAACTTATTTACCTTTTACTTGACAAGATATCTAAAAGAAAAAAAAATTATGTTGTATTTTTTTGAAGTTTATTGCTTCTTTATAAACCCTCATAATAATTAAATACTCATAAATAAGGAAATTACTAACTAATAACTATGGCTCAATTATCTAGAATTTTATAACTTAAATAATTTTGTTCAGTAAAAATATTGTTTATTAAATATATTCGATATTGAAATACTAAATAAATATATTTTTTTCCGCAAAGTTATTAATATAAGAAATTAAATAAAACTAAATCAATAAAAGAATGATTAAATAAAAAATGAGTTTAAATATGAAACTAAATTGAATTGTTGTAAAAACAGGAGTCTCATAAAGTGGACTATCTAAAATCGGAAATTTTCTTAAATCCGTCATTGTATTTGTGATTTTTTTAACTAGTTGATCGACAATAACTGGCAAAAAAAGTTCTATTTTATGCTTTTAATTCAATGGTTTAATTCTCTGATGAACTTTTAAAACTATCTCATGGAAGTACACAAGACAATAATGAACCTTATATTGAAATAAAATTCTCTTCTAACTTCTTAATATGACAAGCTGAATTTTGTTGCTTCTATTTCTTTCTCCTGCACTTTCCTCATATGCGTGTTTGCAAATGGGATTTTTTTTTTTTTCGTTCTTATTTCGCCAAATATACGGATCAATCTTCATGTCTTATTGGTCTCATTATGAGCATAAGAACTTAAACATGCTACAAGATAGACGAATGAAATTTAATAGGCGGTATGACATTTAATTTGAGACGAATTCCATTTACAAAATGTCTATCTCTTAGTGTATATGTGAGAATAAACACTAGCTAGAGAAATGAAATTTAGCATAGGATTTATCACTAGGATAATAAATCTGTACTAAATTTTGGATACAATTCACCTATTCACAGATTTGTCTACTCTTTAATGCATTTGCAAATTAGATACTTATCTTACCTTTTGAAATTAAGACCATATATTAAAACTGAGCAGTCCGCCAATTCGTGAATATGAGATTGTAATAGCTAAGATACACCACAAGAAGAGGGGTAAATTTCAGTATATGCCTTTTCACCAAAGCTGTAGATATGTGTTCTGTTAAGTAGTCGTCCAAATATTTATCTGTTTGGATGAGTTTGGAGTATAATAATTAAGAAAATACAGAGAGCTAGATAAACGATATGCACATTTTTATTTTTAGATTGTCTAAAAGTAATTGTGGGTCAATATAACTAATTTATTATAAAACTTAAAAAGAACTCCGAAAATATCGGTTTAAATCTGTTTTAGATTACTTCATATCGTCAAGGTGCCACCAATCCCAAGTCACCAAAGTAGCAAGTGCACAACTCAACAATTCGAAAAATTAGTAAACAAACCAACAATAGCGATATTAGAAAAACAACAGCGCTTATATGTTTAAGTTATCATATTGGCGATAAATTCAAGAGACATGTTGAAATAGATTTCAATAGAAATATCATTTTAAAAACTCTTTAAAGCTAATATGATGAATGAAGCCATTGATATTTTTTTCAAAAGCTATATTTTGCCATAGTTACTAATAGCCGAAAATTTCTGCACTTTTTCTTTTAAAATTCTGATTGGATAAAACTTCTAAGTAGGTTGTTTACTAATCATTGATTTAGATAAATGAAAGTCGATACGTCACCTTAACACCAAAATTGTAGACAAATCCCCATTTCGAAATTAATCGATATAAAAGATAATAATAAATTATTCTTTCCACTATTCTTAGAAGTTTCAGAAATTTAATCAAATGAAGAACATGAGAAAATCAAAGGGAAAGTTACCCTCGCTAGTTTTTAATCTTTAAACAACTCAGTTTCGTCTCTTTGACATTTGTGGCGCCAAAGGGAGCAAATAGATCAATTATCTGCAGGATTTAAAGTAAATCCTATTCTAACGTATTGCGTTAAAAACCTAACACATTTTCTCTAATCTTTCTTATATGCGTAGAGAAGATTTAATTGTCAGTATCTGATCTCAGTTTATTTAGGAATTTTCTAAATCTTCTCGGAGTCATGGCAGAGAAGATTTTTTTTTTCTGTTTTTTATCTATTTTCAAATCTAATTTAAATTTAATTTATTTCCTAAATTTTATCTCAATTTAACCCTTATTAATCTAATTCTAAAACGTTCTCTTATTTCTTGATCCAATCCCACCTTTTTTATTTAATTCTTTCAACACGAGCTCTGTAAATTTGCTGAAATCGGCAAGTTCCCGCACTCCGAGTGTGAAGGATACAAAATCTGTCAAGCTAAGCAAAATTAATGTGGGCTAAATCAACATAATTTTTTTAATTAATTAGGATTTAATTTAGATTTAGAGATATCATTACACACACATTATGTTTTTAGCTCAGATTTCCATCTTCGCCTGCTCGCCAGTAAGTTCGCAGCTGCTCCTGATAGACTTAAGATTTAGCATTTTGGTTTGTTCATTTTTTTTGTGGTGGTATTAACATATGGCAATATAATATCGTTCTAAAGAGTTATATCTTACCTTTATCCCATTCCTCAAACATGGATTTAAAGTCCAAATTTATAATCTTTTGCGAAAAAATAAGAGTTTACAAAAGGTAAGATAAAATATTATATCATATATAATATTCGTACATAAAAAATAATATAAAATTTCTTTTTATATTATATTCTTTGCGTATATGTTACGTATTCTATATAAATTATATCTTTTGTGTTAGCTTCAAATGTCGGAATAACATTTGTTAATATAAAAGAATGAGATAGCTTCAGGCTCATTGTAAAATTACTTCAAAGTATCGAAAACTATTTAGCAGAAAAAAAATCCAAAGATTTTTAAAAAGATTATAAAAATTAATATAATACTTATGCATTTATTTGTACGCATATATTTACATATAGTTTTATTGACTAAGATTTTATAGACTGAAAGTTCTGCAATAATTCAAGCCAAAACTGAAAATAACTCATTCCATTGAAATATAGGGATAGCGACTGATTAAGTTCAAAAACTTTCATGACAAATAAATTAACGCGACAGAGCATCTCGCCATTTGAAGCGAGATTTCGCCAATTCTTTTGAGCGAAGGTGCGGAAATGCCTCATCCTTTCGGATTTAATTAATCTATGGTCGTTATCTATGAAACACTATTGAATTCCTCCTGCTCAGAGTCGCCTTTTCAGTTCTCAAATCAAGTCAAAATCTAAACACTGGTAAAAGAAAATATACCTCGTAAATGGGGCTTTTCGAGCTATGGCCATTTCCGAATATATATATATTCAAAATTACCAAGTATGTCTTCAGGTAATCATTGAATAACTTACACAGAATATGATGAATCAGTAAGCCGATAAAACTCATTTGTCTGTTCTGAATTTAATCTCGGAAAAAAATAGCCATTTTTATACGGAATTTTAATTAATTAAGAAACATTATTCTTGAACATAAATGAAAAAAATAACAATTCTACATTTGAATTGAAGAATAAATAAACTCCAATTAGATAATACAGAAATTTATACATTGAGCAAGGTCAAAACATACAAAGATTCGGCAAAAGAAGTCAAACGGTGTCATGTCGATCATTCAATGAATTCATGTAGTTCTTTCACCAAAGTTTTTATTGTAACAAATGTAAGTGTGTAGACAATTGATTACAATAAAGTAGATCAAGGAAATTGTTCAAAAGTATCCTTTAGTTGTCTTGGCAACAATTATGTCATCTGGATTATTGCCAGCACTCCAGCGGCACCAATTACTTCGTGGAAGGATGGCACAACATTCAACCTTAAGAAAAAAATCTTTCTCTTAATGATTAGATACCTTTTAGAAAGATGAAAAGAAGTGTCTCATCATGTTAATACTTTTTGACATTATATCTGTATTTCGGTGATCTATTACGAATATCGACTGAAGGAAAAATATTTGAAACGCATTGAATGAAAGTTAAAAAACCGCAAATAAATAATGAAAATTTTCTTATCACTAGGGTACATTATGAGTAAGAATTTACAAGCATTATATATTATTCATTTCTAACAATCAGCTGTTTATTCCGGAATATTGGTTATATTTAATTAAGGATAAATCGTATAAATATAACTACAAACGCATGATACCGTCAAATTGTAAGACATTAAAACCGCGTTACGTTACGTATGTTTTGTTTAGGGCAGGGATGGCGAACCAGTGACACGCGTGAATTTTGCACACGGCAGAATATTTTGGGCACATCATCGAACGGCAGAATATTTTGGGCACACGGCAAAATATTTTGGGCACATCACCGATCAAAACGATTTGCCTTTTAGTTCGAAATAACAAAGTTCACTTTGAAGTATTACGAACAAACGCGAGTGATCGGTCGTTGTGCGAATATTCCCATTCCCTGCAAGTGCAAAAAAAGATAGAATTAATCAATCGATGTCTATGATTAAATATGTAAACAAATATTGTCATATGAGCGCGGCAAGTTACTCGGCTGCAAATGTCATTGATTGGCATAGTAAGCCTTTTCAAGAGGTTTGAAGGAAGCCTGGTTAGCACGTCCGTCCACACATTTTGTGAATTTTGATAATAAAGGTAAGATAAGTCAGCGCATCAAAGATATTCCTCTATCCAGAAACACAATAAAAGAAAGAATCTTAAAACTGCCCGGAAATCTGCACGTTTAACTATTCGTGATCGATATTGTGTAGGAAACATCATTAAGGAAGAATTAATTGCAATAACATCGTTGCTAACAGCCACAAAGGGCACAGATATTTCTAAAACTGTTAAAAATTCGCGTGCTGAGAAAAAAAAAATTGATTTGAAAAGAGTCGTTTCAGTAACAACTGATGGTGCTTCAAATATGGTACTCAACCTCATATCTTCGCAGGCTTTAAATAAGCGAAACTTTAATGTTTTGTTGGATGAAGTCAACTCGGTGTATAATGATTTGCTAATGTATAATAATGTTCGCTGGGTGAGCAGCGGGAACGTACTTCAAAGGTTTGTTGACTGCTTGCAAGAAATCAAACTGTTTCTGCAAAATAAGGGAGAAATTGAACAACACTCATAGTTGTTGGATATTATGTGGCTTTCAAAATTGACGTTTTTTAAAGAAATATGCCAACATTTCAATGAAATGAACGTAAAGCTTCAAGGCACAAATAAAAAAAATGTTGTCGTGATGGATTTCATTCGCTCTTTTGACTATAATTGCGTGTTTTAAAAAACACAATTATAAAAAGAAATTACTACAAAAAAAAAAAAAAAAAAATCAAAAATATCACTTCCCAAACTTGAAAAAGAATATCAATATTATATATCAGATTTAGATGTACATGAGAAACCAGACGAAAAAAAAGTTATTG
Source organism: Argiope aurantia (assembly GCA_026543865.1). NCBI lineage: Eukaryota > Metazoa > Arthropoda > Arachnida > Araneae > Araneidae > Argiope > Argiope aurantia. The sequence continues at coordinate 1,822,040 of JAPMOR010050358.1, read as the reverse complement.
AAGAATTTATTTCGGTAATTGATTCTTTAATCAAGGAATTTTCAGCGAGATTATCTCAAATCTACAGTTCAAAGAATTATCAGAAGTTTATTATGTACTCTGATGTGACTACATTTGATAAACTGAATTTTCCCCAATTCGATTGATTGGAAATTGAAGAATTTGAAATGCAACTGATTGATTTCTAGTCTAGTTCAATTTAAAAATTAATTAGAACAACAGAAAAATTGGAATATATTGAAATAGAAAGATTAACAAGCAATAAAAATAAAAATGGCAATAAAGAAATTTTGAAAAAATAGAATTCGATTCCAGACACATTTAACTGTTTGAAGAAGCTGGCTCATGCTATTTTAATCATATTTTCATCTACTTATGCCGGCGAGTCATTATTTACAGAGATGAATAACATTAAAGATTCGCTTAGAAACTGTTTGGCAGATGACTCCCAATTCAACAGGCATTCTACTAAAAGCAACACCTTACAATCCTAATATAAGATATTTGTCATTTAATCTGCAACAACAGAAGTCACACTAATATTACTTTAATTTGAATTACACTTATAACTAAAACATTTACTATAATACAATACAAAATGTATTTTTACGTAGTAAATAAAGAGTCTTGAGTTGTTAGTATTCAGTTTTATTATTTTCCCAATAATCACAAGTCAAAATTATTTGGCGGCACGTCTATACCTTATTGAACATTTCTTTAGAAAAAAGGGCATGTTGATCCTTAAAGGTTCGCCACCCCTGGTTTATGGTTTGACGGTTTTTCAAAAGCCGGTTTTTTAAAGTAAATTTGTCACATTTGAAAACCGATTTTTAAATTTAAAAAAAATCGGTTTAAAGAATTCAAATTATTATGTAAAGATTAATTTTTAATTTATTTGATTTGCTATTCATTCTATGAAATGGGCATTAAACATATTTTTTCAACGTTCATTTCCTCAACGTTTTATGTGGAATGAAGCTGTATATCCTAAACTTTTAGAGCTTCATAATGTCTTAGGACTGATTCGTCTAGCAGGTGAAGACTTAGAGCGACGAGATGCCAATTTATTAACAAGTGAAGGTATATTTGAATTTCTGTTAAATGAACTAAAAATTTTAAACACTGAAATAAGTTTGAAATTATTATATGTTTTTAGAAGAATGAATTCAAGAAAGAAGCTAAGTAGAATAAGCAACTTTTTTACTGCATTTGCAAAATCCACAAAACATTTCTAATTCTGTGAAGAAATCTAGTTTACTTTTTTTAGCGTCAAAAACCGAAATTATTAAGCTATCTGGAAAGATAGTGTCTAGAATATTTCCAAGTTCTTATGTGGAAACCGATTCTGATGAAGAGCAAATAGAAGAAACTACTCATCAGAGTAATGTTTTTTTAAAAGAAGCTATGAAAAAACCAATTTATAAGTTTCTTGAAGACCCTGAAGAAAAACTTACAAATCCAAAGATACTGAAAGCTGAATTTTTATTCAATTTATATTCAACAGCTCACTTCCGACTATTTACATGAAATGCTCTTCACATTAGAAAAATGTTAAGTTTCATATCATTTAAATAATTTTCGTACAACTGGAATGCTAGGCGTCTTCAATTTTAGACAAAGAATTTAAATTTAAAAATTTTAATAAATTATTTGATAAAAAAAATAACGGAAACAATGCAAAGACTAATTTTTAATCGCTTTTTTCAAAAAAGCAACAACCAGAAATTATAAGTTTTGGGATAATAAAATTTTTAATTTTCTTGCTGCATTTGGAAAAATATTTTACTTTGCATCTAGGCTTAGTTTGAAACTGATAAACATATTAAGTTGATAATGAAATTTTGTTGAACTATTTTACACTAAAACTTTGTTGAACTATTTTACACTGAAATTTTGTTAAATTATTTTACAAGAGTGGAAATAATGTCATTCTTATTTTAAAGATAGCTTATAAATGAACCATCATTCTTCATATATTTTCCAATAATCCATTGAAACCACAAACTCAGGGAAGGCATTTCAAACGACCAATAGTTAAAGTCATTAAACTTTATTAAATATTTAGATAAAAAGGAATTGATTTTAATACAATCCTTATTTTGCTTATAACTACAAATCATTTCGAATTCTAGGCAACTAGAGATTCAAAAAAGAAAACAAAATTAGTCATTACTTTTTTTATTTTCGAATTTTCGTCCTCATTCAGAAATCAATAAGCCATTTAAATAAAATTTTTTAGCTATTTTCCATTTTGTGTAAACGCATAAACTGTGAGAAATCGGCACGTGTTAAATGAAAACAGCAATTTTCCAGTAAAGGGAAAGGAGAGATGGAGGTTATTTTCATATTCGAAAAAAATTGATTGACTGTAAACACACTTTTATTTGTGATTTCGTGAATTCTTTATGAACAGAAATGGAAATTTTATCTACAACTAAGAAATATTTTCAAAGGTTATAAAAAGCATTTTAAAATGATGTATCAAATAACATTATCAATCGTACAAAAAATAGCTCTTTGTTAAAAGCAAAAGTTGAGCGAACCCTATTATTTTTCTTTCTTTCTTTCTCCACTGAGAAAACCATCTCTAGAAAACATACTAATTGTTTCCTGTTTCTAGAAGAAGCGAAGTATTTTATGGCAGCGCACTTAAAAGATAAAATAAATTACTACTAAGTACGCTGAAAGAATAGCCGTTCATTCGAAATGTCACATATTCTTGAAATAGGATAAAAATGATGCGTTAAAATAGATTTAATAAAGGGACTGAAAAATTAAAAAAATAATAATAAGCATTTCATATCATGATTTGGTTAATTGATTATCCACTTTGATATTATTTATTTCTAAAGCTTTGCGCATTTCTATTTCAGGATTTATTTAAATATTAAAATATATTCTTAAATTCGAAATTGCCTCTGAATCGAAAATGCTTTCCGGATGAAAAATATGTACATGTATTCACGATGACAAGAAGACATTAGCTAATAACTATACCATAATTACTAGCTATTCAGATATTTTAACTTACACTTAATGTCCGGAGCGCGATCTAACTGGAAGTGAATTTGAAAAAAAAAAAAAAAAAATGTTTTCAATATTCCACAGGATTTATAATAATGAATTGAAGATTAAATTTAGAAAGTAATCAAAATCAGAAAATTCCACTTTTTTCTACAGGAATAAAAGTGTGCTTTAAAAACTGGTTTCTTTAAATTTAAATTTAAGAGATTTTTTAAGTTAAAATATTTTCAGCCATTTAAGATTGATTTATGGCTTTATTATGTGAGCAAGCCTAACCCTTTTTAGGTTTTCATATATCCGACTTCTGATTTTCAGATAATTTTAATTTGATAAGAAAATGGCAGAAAATAAATATCATAATTACATTCACAATTGCTTGGGAAAAAAAAAAAAAACTCGAATAAATAATTCTATTGTCTATTCATTAAGCAATTTTTAAGCAGAGATATTAAAATGTGAATTAAAAGAAATTCAGGATTTTTAAATTAATAATGCCTTTCCAAGCTTTGTAAGTATAGTGACTGTCCCAATGCAAATGTCAGCTCCTGTAAGGTGACCCGATAATAATGTTAGTATAAAATTCAACTTACTAGTTAAAAGCAGAATGGCCTTTGAAATGATTCAAATGTTAAAAAAAAGAAAGAAAAAAGAAGTAGAAAGAAAAAAAAGCTATAGCAACTCAAACAGATCTACTTTATGAATAGGTTTATAGCAATGAATTATCAATACCATCAGAATTCTTCTCCTTACCGAAATACCTACTAATACATTTGGCAATGAATCCTTTTTTATCGTCTGGTAAATATGATTTTTCTGTATTTTTCTCGTATGCGCTTTTAAAAGAAGACTACATAGATATTAAGACTCTAAAGTCCTTGCAAAATTTGATTTTAGTTTTAATTATATTAACGTCTCGTTTTAAAGCAATACTAAGTCTATTTTGGAATGCAGCTCATAATTTGGAATCGCAGTCAAATGATGATGACGACACGCTGTCAGATGACGATGATTTAATGTGCACTAGATCCACTTACACAACGATTCTTCGGGGGAATCGGGCCTCGAGCCTGAAGCGCAGCCCATCTAGTAGTTGAAAAAGTAAAATAAGGATATACAAGTTGAAGTTTTTCCCGTCCCTGCTATGACGAGTTCTCACCTCGCTTCTTTTACACCCCGTCCCTCTCTTTTCCCTCTGGTCAATTCTCTCTGGGGGCAACCTTGAAACCCGGGATGCAAAATTTGGCAGAATATCGCCCTGTGGAGTGAGAGAACCGTGGCCGATCCTTACTATACAGTAATAGCAAATAATAGTCTCGAAATCATAAGATGAAATATCTGTACTTTTTCAAACTTTTTGCTTTAATTAAACTACTTTGACGACTTCTCTATCATTACTTTTGAGTTATGGTACTCACCTATATCATTACAGGGTTGTCATTTAGTTTGATAAGCGCAATAAATGTAAGGGGACAATCATCAAAATTTTATGCATCTGAATTCATCTCAAATGTTATTTTAAATTTTTAAATGGTATAAACTTCAAATTATAACTTGTTTTTATTATCAATGAATTATTTTTAAAGCAACTAAATGCGTGCATGTAAAGAAAGTTTTTGCAAGAATATAAATAAACTAAGAATACGGCGAGTTGAAAGATGGTACTAGTCATAATGCATTTTATTGATTTATCTTGAAAATGCCAGCATTTTAAGTAAACTCTGCAATTTTAGCACAATATCATATTATGTCACAAGATGTGAAGTCTTGGCTCAGTTTCGCTGCGAATAGATGTTAACTACATACAGAAAATAATTTTTTAAATTTATTGTACCATTATCGATATAGTTTAGAAAGTTGCATATATTTCCTTATTTGTGAATTGTTTGCTTAATTATGAATTCATATAGATTGTCATATACTCAGTCTGTTTTTGCAAATAAAACTATCTTTTTTTTTCGTAACCATCTTATGGTTTTGTTTAAATTCCTTTCATTCCTTATGAGCACCCTTACTTGATTATTTCTAACACTATCTGATAGATATTTATATAGTCAATACAGGTCTTTGAACATGAGCCGTGATTTCTACCAAATAAGAAAAAAACACTAAATTTCAGCTGAATCAACAGCATTTTCCAGCTTTTCACTCATCTCACAGCTGTTTCATCTTGTTGAGTGAAGGTTCATATCTTTCAGAATGGTGACACGCACAATCAGCGGAAATGACCGAATTCCATTTCCGTAACTGTTTTAAAAATTATTCGATTCGTCTTTCTTCTATCTCTTGACTCTTTGATCATTAAGTTGTTTTATTTTACTGAAACTCGCATGTACGACGATAATTTTCAGACAAATAAGGTCATGGATTCTATATTTCTTATTTCATTTTCTTTCCGCCAGGATCTTCAATAAGGATTTGTTCACATTCCAATTATATATGTTAGATAATTGTAAGTTATATAAGTTATAAAAGCGAGACTAATCTCATTTCGATTATATCGCATATTTATACCATGTGATACATTTTGAGTTTAGATTCGTCGTCAGGCGAGAATACAGACTAACATTCTAGAGAATTTATGCTCAAAAATATATTGGGTACTGAAATTTTCTGGGGAGGTTTGGGCAAGTCAGTAAAAAACACTAATTCTACCGGGAATAATTCCTTTAGCACTAAACTGTGCTGTTATACGCCGTATGAATTTATTTTAAATGAAAAAATAAATGAACTTAGTAATTTGATATTTTTTATGAACATAAACTGGTATTTTCAGTAGTTAATTAATTTTGTAGGAAATAAAGCTTTTTACAGGAAGATTTTTTGTAGGAAAACATTGGCGCAAATCGTTATTTAATGTTTCCATGATTATCAATCGTCAACATGTAATTGATCCAAACTTCGACTTTATAATACTGGATACATAATATATAGTGTTTATATATTAGAGAGAGCGAGTACACTACAACTTCTTTGGTAACATAGTACATATATACTCGTTTATGGTCAGGCAGTCTTGATTTGCCTGCACAGAATGTATTATGATTTGTGCTCCCATCAGTGACTTTACATAAGAGTCTCCGATGGCGAATCGACTATTCATCAATGATATATATATATATATATATATATATATATATATATATATATGAATATGAAAGCACAAAAAGATAGATTATGAAAATAAACTAATTTATTTAATTCTATTATCTAACCGGATTCGATGGACGTCTTTTTATAAAAAATCAAACTATTGTTGCTGTTTATAATGGCATTTGCCATGGACAAGCTCGCTGATGAAGTCAGTGCTTTTAAGCCAAGGGAGCGTCTCTTGCTTTAATAACGCCAACTAGGGCCAAGAGAACGTCTTAGCTACTCACGCATTACATTCGCTTGCACAACCCCTTTTTACAAGGGGGCACATTCACACATCTAACAGAAAGAACAGGAAGAACAGCCATGCCCGAACCGGGACTCGAACCCAGGACGCCCCGGTCAAGGGGAAGACGCGCTACCCCTATGCCAGGACACCCGCAAAGCAAATTATAAATTGCCCAATCAATCCTTTGGCAATATTGCAATATAATGTCTAAAGTTTGAGGTGGCCCATAAGTCGGTACCTGTTCGTCATATATAATGAATAAAGTTATCATGCATTTTGGAAAGAACTTCATCCTATTTATTTCGATTTGATTGAAAATTTGAGAGATATAAGCACATTTTGTATTAAATGTATATATCAAATTTCCTTCATCCAGCTTTGTTGCGTTGTTTAGCTATTGTGTTCACATATGCACGAACAGACTAACAGTATCACTTATAGCTTCTTTCGCACATAGCTTCTTTCATTCTTTCAAAACAAAAATCTTCAATTTTAGTGTAGATAATAGTTATCAAATTTCTTTTGCTGTTTTAAATAGTTATTTTCAAATACATACGGGCCAACTAACAGACAAATACCGTTAGATGGATTCGGTTGAAAATTTAAAAATCATCTAACACTTTGATATAAAGATCACGTGTCAAATTCATTTATTTTGCTCATAGCAGTTTTGAGTTATCATGGTCGCATAAATGCAGATAGAAAAAGAGTGTACTTACTCTCGGATTTGCAAATTTATATTTTGATCTTGAGATCGTACAACAACTATTATCCCTTTCACTTGACCTGTTTGTGAGATACCGTGTTCCTATACACACAGAAGAAATGGCTACTACGCACACTTATCTGTAATCCTAAAAACAATTTTTTTCGAACTCAGGCGATCTGTAAAGTGAATATTCATGAACATTTTGAAGTCTCATTGTTTATTATTAGAATGCTTTCTATTTGTATAAACTGCATTCTAGGAAGTAAAAGAATTATAATGAAGACTCAGTCACGACTGGAATACAAAATGAATGTCCTGAACATAATCATTTGTACCCTCTTTTACAAAGTGAAAGTGAGCGAAATAACTCCTGAAACAAATGAAATGCGTAATAGTAAATTCTTGCCGAACTTGATCATTAGTTCTATAGTGAAATGTGCAAGGGTAAAGTCGCAATCCACAAAATTAACTTTTTATAGAAAAAAAAATATACTTACTATAAATAAAAAAGAAGTGGCAATTTAAGTAGACCGGATAATGTTGTAATTAGGAAAGAAAAATGAAATAAATATTAATTGAAAGAATATTTACATGAAATACATGAAATAAAATAATATAAATGTAGTGTTCTTTGGCTTAGTAAACGACAGAAGCAATTCTTTAAAAAAATTTCACGTTAAAGAGCGCAGAAATTTTCAATGCGACTCATAAAAAAGTCTCCTTTTTTCATAGGTTCTTTTCTCCACTGCTAAATCAAGACAGTTTCTGTACCTTTCTTTTTACAACTCATTTTAATTTTTATACTTTAAAAGAAGCCTTCTTCGTCATTGCTGATTTCACTGCCAACTGCTATTAGAAGAGCATCCAATTTTTTTTTATTCGCAATTTTACAAATATCATTCTTAATACAGTGCGCGAAAAAAGTATAAGGACAACATGTAATTGCATGAAAATATGGTTTATTTCCATTTCACCTAACTGAACTTTTTATATTTCTTACTTCTGCTGCATAATTTTGTGATAACACTTATACCACATAAAAAACATAATTTAGCTTCAAAATATTGATTTTACAAAATTTAACATTAAAGGAAATACGGAAAAAATTATAAGGACATGTTGTAAAATACTTAAAAAATGTTTCAATAATCAAGAAAACTACCTTTTTTTTTCAATCACTTGAATGAGCCGAGAGGTCATAGATCCTGAAAGATCTTTTAAAATGTCCACAGATATTTTTTCCCAAGCGTCTTTGATAGCGACGACAAGATCTTGTGTACATTGATACTGTGTGCCGATTTTATAAACTTCTCGGGATAGAAGTCCCCATAAGTTTTCGATTGGATTAAGATCGGGACTTCTCGCAGGTCAATCAAGTAAATTTACAGAATTAGCTTCAAACCAGAGTTTTGTACTCGTAGAAACGTGTATCGAAGCATTATCCTGCTGAAAAATATAGTCCCCTGAAGTAATTAGTGGTGCTTCAGGTAACAAACTTTCTCCTAACATATCAGCATACCTATCCGAATTCATTTTACGGTTGATAAATACAATTGGAGTGGTTCCATTTGACGCAAAAGCGCCCCATACCATAACCGAGCCACCACCATATTGACGCCTGGAAAACACTTCCTTGGACTTTCGCAGATCATACCAAAAATAACGAAAACCATCAGGTCCATCAAGATTGAACTTTTTTTCGTCCGAAAAAATTACATCAGCCCACTTTTGACCAAGAGAAATATATTTTTTGGCAAAGTAAACTCTTCTTTTCTTATGATGATTTGTAAGAGGGGGGCGTGACACTAATTTCCCATAAGAAACTTGAGGATGTTTACTCAAAACATTTTGAACAGTCCTTGTTGAGCATGGTAAACTCAAATTTTGTCTAACTTCATTTGCGGTTTCTCTTTTCTCGCAAGCTCTCCTTACTATCATTCTTTTTTGTCGACGAGTGAGAATTTCTGGTCTCCCAGTTCTCTTTTTCATACCATACATCCCAGGATTTTTTAGAAAATTATAAACCACCGTTTTATATCTCTTGATTCTTTTTGAAATTTCCCATCCACTCAATCCACATTCTCGAAAAGCAACAATTTTTCCTTTTTCAGAGTCAGAAAGTTGAGTTCCTTTGGGCATCGTTTAAAAATTCACGCTGAAAGTCGCCGAGTGGGAAATTCTTTTCGCAAATGAATCTTTTAACTCGGAATTGTCATTTTATGTTTTCAAATATGCAAATTTTTAAATAATTACTGGAGAAAAAGCAATGTCCTTATACTTTTTTCCGTTTTCATTTAGGTTTAAAAATCAAAATTTAAATTTTAGCAGATTTAAAATTGAAAATTTTAATTACTTTACGCATAAAATATTTTAGTTTTACTTCTATTTTTTCTACAAAAATTTGCATTCAATTCTGTAAACAAGGCTTCTAGATTTGGCGATTTTTCGCATGTCCTTATAATTTTTTCGGGCACTGTACATTTTTGACTGACTTCTTTTGCCATATTAACTGCTTATGACAATTAGCTGGTACATCGGTAATATTTGTTGTGTTAATTTCCATCAATTCGCGTATAAATTACTTAATGTTAATAATCCCGCCAAGAAAATATTTATAAGAATGAAACTATAACACACATTAAAGTTCTGTTATTTTAAACCTGTTCTGTTATTTATGTATGAACCATACTAAAAGAGCCAAATCCCATGATATAACAATGCTATAAAACATATCATTTTCTGGAAATTCATCTTCTACTTTTCACAGTACTGTAACTTTCTTATTCCCCATAAATATTGAATAGAACTCTTCTTCCTTAACATTTAGCTATAGTAAATGATCCTGCCATTATATATTCAACGGAACAATGAAATTAATTTGAATTTCAGCTCAATAATGAAATCAATTGCTAAAAACTGTGGAAAAAGAATGAAATTGTCAAAATTAAGGAAAAATTAAGTCGAAAAACGAATTGGAGTCATTATAGAAACATTTCTTTAATTTAAAAAAAAAATGTAAAAATTAGTCTTGTGTAGTAATATTTTTGGTGTTATTACAAAAAACTCCAGCATTTCACTTAATTACAAATTAATTAAAATTCGAATTAAAAATTTATGAATATTGCTACCAGTTGTATATTCCCATCTTCCAAAATATATTTCTGCCAAATTCGGTAGATCTAGGTCTAATGGTCTGTCCAGTAGAGCGCCACATACACAAACATTCATTTTTAATATTTGCAGACATATGAAACGTTTTATTGCTAATTACTTTTGTAGTTTGTAACGTTTCATAGAATTCATTTTCAATTTAGCATTGACCTCTAATGTACATTATATACATATGAATGGAATTCAACAATTAAACGAATAAAATGAAAACAATTGAGATAATGTTTTTGTTTAATTTCGTGTTTTACATATCCGTGCCCAATAAAAGTTTACTGTAATTTGGTAATTTCCCGCTATTGATCGTGCAAATATGTTTTTAATTTCCACGAATACCTTCTTCGTAAAATTCAAAACATAGCAGAGAGATGAATGGATCATAATTAATAACCTTAAACAACTGGCTGTTCCTGGAAAAAGATATATAAAACATGCATTAAAGTAATTTTTGTTATTGTTCGGAAACATGTCAAAAAAAAAAAAGAAAAAAAAAGGAGAAATTCGCTAATTTAGTGTCTCATTTCGATCCATTTCTTGAATTGTTTAACATTGCGTTGTGATTTTACCTTGGGAAAAAGTATCCTCTATTACAACACCTGTATTTCATCTTAATGAGAATTATTTCTGATGGTATCACTATTTAATTGAATTTATTAACTATCAATTGAATAATTTATTATTTTATTTCGGTGAATCAAGACAAGGTGTGCCGGCGTCCTTACATTGGGGTAGCGCATCTTCCCCGGAATCTGGGCGTCCCGGGTTCGAATACCGGTTCGGGCATGGTTGTTCTTCATCTATGTTCTATCTGTGAGGTGTGTGAATGTGCCCCCATGTAAAAAGGGGTTGGCACGCGAATGTGTGAGTTTCATCTTCATATGAGCTAGAAGTTAGACTTCTGCTCTCGGGTCCTCAGGGGTCTTTACCCTCAGAAGCTACTGCACCCTCTTTCCGTGGTAACGCTGACACGACATCATCATCAAGACAAGGTGTATAGATAAGATAAGTATTTTTATACTGAAATATAGTATTTTTATACTTAAATTTACCATGCTTCATGGTAAATTTAAAAGATCACTTTTTGTATATAATAAGATTTTATTTTTATATGCGAATTTATTTTTCTCATAATTAAAATAGAAAATATTTTATACTGATAGAAAAATAAAAACCGAATTTATGGATGCCTTGAATCGTAAGTACCTATATATAACTAAGATTTTAAAAAAACATACATGAAATATGTTAATATTGTATTTAGTTACTTAATTAGTCAAATCCTTCAAATATAAATTGTAAGACAGGACATGTAAACCAAGTCAAATTGTATAATAGTTACAAAACACAATTCAGTTCCCCCTACTCAACTCCAAATCATGTTTATTGCGTTATAAAAAGAAGAAGGGGAAAAAACGGCATTAATATAAAAGCTTTCTTTCTAATGTAATTTTGTTAGCGATTTTTTTTCCTTGACAAATGCATTTCAGATAATCATAGTTTAAATCTAACAGGCAAATTTGTAAAGTTCAATTAACAAGCTGTCACTGAATTCCTTTTTCTAATTGCAAAATCCCCATTTGGAAACTATTTTTCTCACATTTTCATTTATTTCAGTGAATATTGTTGATAAATTTAATAAAATTATAAATTTAAAAAATGAGATCTAAAATTTGAGTTTTTATTGCATATTTGTACGTAGCAATTATTAAATTTTTATTTGCAGTATTTATTAAATTTTATATTATTCAAGCCACTATCTACAAACAAAACCTTTTTTTGGCCATCTAAAATATAAATATCATCAAAATAAATGCAAATTATCGAATGTGTTATAAAATCGGAACGATGTTCGATAATTTTGTATTTGTTTTGATGATATAAATAAGAAAGTAAATATCGGGAGAAGATTCATTATTCTTTAATACAGAATTCTACAAAGCATATTATCGAAATAAATTTTATGAAATGTTCTAAAATTTAGTAATCTCGATAATAATTAAACATAATGAACTATTTCTACCACAATATTAATGATACGAATTTTAATTTAATTTAATTTACTTTGATTCCTCATTCCAACTGTGTCATGAGGCAGGTGAAAAGGCAGATTTCAGATTGCAGCTGAAAAGTATATCTATCAATAAAATCCTCTTCTAGGTGCACATTCACACCCTTCTAAATAAGTTTGTGCTAAATTTGGTAGTAGGAGGGAGAAACTTCCGTTGTCTAGAACCAATAAGTGAGCATACACACACATAGACAGACACATAAACCTTCATACAAACCTTTATACAGATTTAGTTGAGATGGTGATATAGAAGATGAATTTGAATACAAAAGAATGTTCGCTGCTGAGCTTGAGAATGGGACCAATAACCTCAAAAAATCGTTGCTAATTTTAATTGCGATTAGTAATGCTAGTATTTCTGATATTTAAAGTCATATTCGTGTTGCTTCATACCTTATTTTTGAAGGCTTATTATACAAATCCGTTGTTAAAATAAATATTCTCATTTTCCTTTATTTTGAACTGCCAAGTATCTATTTTTGCCAGATTCAAAAGCTCCGCGCACCGAAGTATCTGACCTTCAAAGCAATCAGCACGTGTGTTGAAAACTGAATCAGCTCTTGACGTATAAGTTATCAGTTTTAACTGAAAATCTTGATGATTCGAAATCGTAGAAAAAGATAAAAGAAACCATTAGGAGTTGTCGCCCAGAACCTTTCTTGCATACTTCCTAATATTATCACCTTTCTCTGACTGCAGAAAAACTAGGAAGCTGGGGGGTCAAGTCGTGAACATCACGGACACTTACATTTTTATTTTCAGAATCCCACACATGGCGTTTTGCGCTTCGTAATGTGATAAAAAACAATTGCATACCTTTTTGTGATATTTTGCAATCTGATTAAAATTAAAACAAAGAATTGCCATTTTAATAAAAAAAATCGCCTTCAAAATTCCATTTATCTAAATTATTGCATTTTGAAGTTATCACATTTACATGTATGAGTATGATCCATAGACGGACAACCTACGACAGACTTCGTTCAAAATTTGATCCAAATCTGTACTTTTGATTTTAAAATTGGAAATGAAATTTAATCCATCTAACCCTATATATGTTTTGCAGTTATCCTATTTTCTTGCATTCAGATATACATATAGACTAATTTTCTGTGGATTCCGTTCAAAATTTGATAGAAATCTACATACGTGGTCTTAAGTCGATATATCAGATTCTTTCCATCCAGTTCAAATCGTATTTAGTATCGTATTATTAGTAAGACAAATTTCTATTTGATTTCGTTCAAATTTTTAAAGTAATCTAAAAATTTCTGTATAAAGATGATAAACTAAATTTCATTCATTTAAATGTTTGGTGCGAAGACCCCAAACAAATTTCATCCGTTTAACTCAAAGTGTTTACGAATTATGTTCACAGACGATTCGTTACATGAACGTTTTGTGGATTTCATTTAAAATTTGATAGAAATCTAGAAATTTTGCATACAGACCCCATACAAAATTTCATCCGCCAAGCTGCAAACGTTTTAAGTTATCGCATTCATAGACTGACATATGTACATAATTCTATTTTTTAGTTTCAGGGAAATCCAAAACATTGAGATTCGACAAAATCTCAAGCTCTGTTTTTTTTTTTATGATTACAATTTTTTTTTATGCTTCATATATAAGAATTTTTTTTAAAAAAAGGCAATTTTTTTAAAGTAATATTTTTTTCTTTCTAATACCACTAAATTTTGACATATTATCTTAGTCTATCCATTTTACGAATATCATAAATATTCAACTTAAGATGAGTGGATAAAAATTTTTTTAATTAATACGATTCATTTTTCAAAAAGCAAGTCTCCTTTCAGGGCACTAATTTTGTTGGTATTCACCACTCGCGGCACATGTCAGCCGTTTTGATTAACATGCCACGAGGAGCTGCCGGCTGCGTCTACATAATGCGTCAAGAAACATCAAGGTCCAGTTCTTCAGCTGATGCAATAGCAAGAAGATAACCATTTGCTCAACCGGCGGGCAGGAAGAAGATCGATAACGAGCATACGGAAAATGCAATTGCTGGATTTGGCGTCTTATCTACCTTTTGGCGCTATTTAAAGTTTTCCGTTGTCAGGATAACAAACTAAAATTTCTATCAAAAGGTATCGCCAATAAACACAAAGTGATAGATAAAATTTATATTATTATTTTATTCAGCGGGTTTCAGGATATTGGATAACATCATATACGATATCGGATAATATTTTACTTTATTAAGGACAAAATTCATAGAAATTATTCTTTTTTTACTTTCTCGTATATGAAGTATAGAGGAATTATTGTAATTGTTTAAAAATTCGAACTCTGGATTTTAACGAATCTCTACGTTTCACACATCCCCGAGTTCGTAAAGGATATTTTTGGAATTATGTCTGTCTATCTATCAATATGCGAATGAAATAACTCAAAAATGAGTTGAGCTATTTGCCTGAAATTTAGTTAGTACATGTAATTACGACCAGATTTGTAGAATTCTGTCAAATTTTGAACGAAATCCATTCACAGGAAATCTGTTTGGCTGGCTGTTGGATACAAGTGAACTAGATAATTACAAACGCCAAAATCTAGATAGATAAAATTTGGTACACAAGTTTAAAATCTAAAATATAGATACTAATACAATTTTGAATCAAATCTAACAGTTGATCGTCTATCAATTCAAATACAATAGCTCGTAACCGCATGCAATCAAATACAATAGCTCGTAAACGAATGATTTTAATGAAATTCAGGATATCATCTTGCAACTACAATTTTGTTTCAAATTTTGGTGTCACTCGGCTGGCAAAAAAGCACCCAAAATATATATATTCTCGAAGTAGATTCAATAAAAATATTAGATTAACACCAAGGATCTATATTTCGTAACTATCATTCACCAGTGACATGCAGGTAATCGCGGGTTTACTTAAGGGCCACAATTTTATGCTTCATTGGAGAGTATGCTAGAAAGTTCCGAGGAGACCACTCCCGATGTTTTTAAAATCTATTTTCGATATGAATCAATATAAAAAGAGATTTTATAATGAGTTAAAAACTTCTTCCTTGACTAAAAACTTTCTTCCTTTCTTCGTTTTTTAAAATTTTAATTATTTATTTTATTTTTGAGGTAGATGCAATTTTCTGATTTAATTAGTCAATACTGCTTAAACATTACATTCTTATACCACGTTTTACACACAAAACAGTTATAAAATCTTTCCACTACGGATCATTTTTAGAAATTATGTCTCCAGTATAATATAGCCTTCCTGCAGCACGGCATTTTAAAAAGGTTCAGAAATCTTTACAATCTTCTCCTAGACACAATCACATACTTTTCATATAAAAGGCCAAAACAAATAAAGTAGTTGCATAATTACTACGACGATGAAATGCACCCTTTGTTTGACTACGGCTTCAGTCCTTCTTGAAGCTCAATATGGACGAACCGAATAAACTGTTTTATGCGACAATTCATGCATTTGTAAATATGGAAATAGACTAAACTGATATTTCGAAATCCACTGTAAAGGTGGATAAAGGCATTTTGCGGTACAAGAGGTTGATAATTTTAATCAACTTAATTGCATATTTCAGCACTTTCTTGTATTAAGTCAAGATTAATATGCTAATGAATGATTTTAGATATTTTTTTTATTTGAGCTGTAAATAAAAATATATATGCTATAATTAATTTATCAAATCATTATTTATTTAAAAATAATTAAAGAAATAAAATTCTTAAAAAATTAACTATAATTATTGATCAGTGTCAATTGCGGGCGTATGCATTTTGCTATCTAGTTCAGTGTACATTATGAGATCCGTGTTTCGACACTTTTTAAATTTAATCAACTTTTTAATTATTTATTTTATGTTACTTTTTATTTCAATAACTATTCAAAATGTATGCTTCTATTTATTTTATTACTAGTCGCTTTTGGAAAGTACTGTTTCGCCGAGAATATTGTTTATATTTAATTTCTGATAAATCGTTTAAATATAACTTCATATCTATGATACCGACAAACTGTCTGACATCTAAGCAGTGTTGTTTTGATTGCTTTACTTAAATCCTAATTATCGTGTGCAGGAACATTTCTAGTGGAAATAGTCTCTTAACATCATAATTCTATTAAGGTCATAAATATCAGCTTCGTCTATCTTTTAAGTTTCCTTACACAAGATAAATAAGAATTTTTATGTGCTTTATAAATTTTACAAATAGTAAACAGAATCCTTCTTCTTTAGCTTTCGGCAATTCGGAAAAAAAAAAAAATCACGCGGGAAAATATTCTATGAAATAATGAAAATGGTTTATATTTTCGGACAGCAATGTAATCTATTGTTGGAAATCAGACAAAAAAATAATTTTAATAAATTACCAAGTTAAACAAGATTTCGCACGACTATTAAATTGGAATAATTAAAAAGACATTTAAAAATTTTTTAAACATTGTAAGATTTATTTTTGATGAATAATATTTATAAATGTGGTAATTCAGTTTATTTTTTAATTAATTAATTTCTCGGAAATCTCTCTAAAGTAGATATTTCCATCCTCCAAGGTATATATATATGTGCCAAATTTGGTAACTGTGGATTAAACGGTCTGGCCTGAAGACATAGACGCACATGCAATATATATTCATTTGTATTCTTCAGTCAGAGGTAACTCATGACTGAAGGTCATCCACAGGTTTTTTTTTTGTTTTTTTTTGCCAATATTATTTTAACCAGATTATTAGTATTAATACTGTAATGACTAAGTAACCATTATGAGAGAGACAGGAACCAAATCAATTAAACTTGACAAAATGGATTATCATTCATAATATTCCGAAACTGTGAATTTTTAATCTGCAGAATCAAATTAAAAATTGATGTAAATAACATATAAATGTACTTTAGATATAATTACATTTTTTATACGCTTCATAATATTTTCATTTATTAACTTCCATTTTATGAATTATTTTAGCATTATCCTTTCATTCCTTAAAATTTAACATACATTATACTATTATTTCTTGAATAGTGGCTCCATAGAAAGTTTCATCCTATTGATTATAGTAACTGAAATGTGTTGTCCGATTCTGCTCAGGAAGTAATATTTTAATTTTTTTTGGTATACAGAAAACCCAATAGATGGCACCACGAGTATTGCTTTAATATTAAAATCGGACAGACAGATTCGGATGCAGAAATAAATTTTTTTAAAAAGAAGCTTTTTTTTTTTGTTAAAATTAATTTTATGAATTAAATAAATCTTTACTTTGATTCATGAAATTAAATGTAATAAACATAAGCTATAAAAAAATGCAAGCACTCTGAGATTTACTTAAGAAAGTAACCACATACTAGCTTATATTTGAAGATTCATGAAGACTTACATATATGTTAAAAATACATATGATCAATCAATATAACCTCATTCTTAGTTGCTATAAATAACCTTCTTCAGTTGAATAAAGCTACAGACAGGGAGCGCGGCAGGCTATTATTTTCCCAATGATTATATATATATATATATATATATATATATATATATTCTCTCCCAAAAATGATTCGGATTATTTGGAGTACAATTACTAATGATTTATGATACAGGAAGCGGGACCGAATGTAGTTCTGCAGGAGCCATTAGAGATTTATTTGCCTCAAAGCATCTATGCTTCAAAACTCATTTTAAAACAAATATTTTGAACAAAGTGATCTAACATAAAGCATTCAATTAAGTTTGTCTTTCAAAGAATTTTTTTTTCTATTTCACCCGTATAAAAATTAATTAAATTTTAAAGAGTTCCATTTCATTTTTAAGAAACAAAACTGTAAAAAATGTAATCTTTTGAATGTCTTCTAAATAATCTTAACTGACTACTGACATGAATCTGTCAATCAGCTAGACAAATAATGAATAAAACTGGTCTGCATGCAAATTTGAAAACGTGACAAATAAAAATTTTTTAAAAACCCTAGGAATTATGTTCTAAAATTTCAATAATATTTTATTTTAATTTGAATATTTTTAAGCATATTATAATATATTAAATGGAAACGCAAAATTAGATAACTCTGTAAACATTGTAAAACAATCTCTCGATTTCCAGGTCACTTAAAATTACGGACCCCTCAGACCTTCTTTGCCTATTTGATAATACAGCTCTATTTCTAAGAAAAAGGAGAAAAAAAATCAGAAATTTGAAGAAAAAGTCTATAATAGAACAATATATAGTTTGTATAGCATAAGCTTATTTGAGTCACATTGCCTCACCCAAAGGTCCATAATTAAATTGAATAATTCGAACACCTCGACAGCAAAGTGGGAACTATTGTTAAGTCCTAATGCCCATTAACAGCCACTATACAAGTCTTCCCGTAGGAGGCACTTTCCGTCATCGGCAAGAGGTGATTCAACCCCACAACGTTAGGACCCACTAGGATGGCGGCAACCAACAACCATACCAAAAGCTCCTCAGTCTGATTTTTGAGGTGCTTGGCAGTGGAATTTTGCATACCATAATACAATTTTTTGAATATAGATTTTTTGAAAACACTTAAACTTCTTTTCGTTTATCAAGTGTTCAAATCCACAATTACTATTACAACAAATTCTTCTCAAAAACATGCTTTACACTTAAATACTAACAAACGCTAACACGCATTAAATAAGTGAGAATTAAAAACTACGAAATCTATAATTATAACAGAATTTTCAAAAAATAAAGTACATGAATCTTAAAAGAAATGGCAGAGTTTAAATAGGAAAGAACGAAAGTTAAGTAAAATGCCAAATAAAAAATATAATATGAGACATAAATTATCAAATAAAAGCATTAGATAAATGGAAAAGAAAAATATAAGTAAATAGAAAATGGATTATATTATAAAAAAAAAAGAAAAAAATAAAAAAAAAAGATAAGAAAAAAAATATATAAAAAAAAAAAAAAAAAAAAAAAAAAAAAAAAACGCGACTTACATGATCTAAAATAATTTCCACGTGGAAGTAATAAAATTGATCTATTAGGCAGAGATATGATTCAGATTATAAATAATATGAAACGCGTGCTTAACTTTATATTATTTAAAATATAAATGTTGAATGAAAATATATTTAAAAGAATCTGTGGCAATTTATGACTTACGTGTTTTATTTCAATTGTGTGATTCAAAACATTTTAATATTCTTACTATACATTTGTATGAGATTTATTAATTAGGTATGTTTCTCTAATTTTATTATTTTTGATAAAAATGCATCGAAAACATTGAATTTGTTCATTAGTTCATTAATTTAGCTACTTCTTGAGCATATTTATCGATTAATATAATTGTCTAATGGGAAATGTTACAGCGAAAAAAAATTAAAAAAGGAAACTATTATTTAAAAAACCACCCAATACTAAAGGGATGGCTACTAAATTCTTTACAAAAATTGAATCCTTTTATTTTATTAGATTTAAAATAGGAAATGATAAATATATCACTATGCTGAATATTATAAATGAAAATTTACCAAAGAATAATTTTATTCGAATAGGAATCCATCGTTATCTATGACCAAAAATAGACTCTCATGCTAGACAGCACAAATAATTTTAAGAGATATTCTGCGCTATATTCATGTAATTTGGAAACTTTAAAAAAGTTTATATTGATTAAAAATTTTACTTACAGAACATTCGCAATAACAAAAAAAAAAAAAAAAAAAAACCCTCTTTGATTGATGTTTTTTTGTCTACTATCTTTAAAATAATTCTAAAATTTTGCTTTGTATAAAAATATCGTCTGCACTTCTATTTACAGAAATAGAAAGATAAATTATTTTACCAGACGATTAAAATTAACTTTTTTTATTAATATTATTCTTTGTTTAAAAAAAAGTGAAGATGTATTACATAACTATTTAATAAAATTTTAGATTATTTTTGGCAATTTTTTTATAAATTATTTTTGAATTTTTAATTCCAAATCTAAAGAGTCCAGCGTGAAGCTACCATTTAGGAATCATATATTCAAATTTTTGTACCGCTCAAAATTTATACTATTAGGAAATTATTAATTTAAATCAAAATATTTAGAACAAATTTGGCACAAAACAAACATGTTTTTGAAGCAGATTATTGAAAATTATCCGTTTTCTGCGACTAGCTGGTTACTCGAGGATACTGATTGCATTTAATTTCAATTCAATCGCTTATGCATAACTTCATGTCCATGATTCTATCAACAAACTATTTTTAAGCATGAAATTGACTTACATACGCTTTGTTAAGTACATGAATTTTACTAATGGAGGCCATTTCCAGGATACTATTAATAACGCAACAGTCGATAGATCTGTTTTTTTAGATTTTGCGGTACTGTAATTTCACATTCTAATTCCATCTGTAAACTATATACAATATATTAAATAGAATCCTTTTTCGTCAGGTTTTCAACAATGAAAGAAAATCGTGCGATTAAATATTGATAAAACAATGAAAACGATTTGAATCTCAAGGCAACAAAATAATCTATTTTTAAAAATTAGGCAGATAAATAAATTTAAAACAAATTATTAAATTCTAGGAAAAATTTGCACGAATATTAGTTTGGCATTATTAAAGAAACTATATAAGATATCTTAAAAATCATTTTTATGTTGTAATATTTTCAGAAAGGTTGAAAAACATCAAAATTTCGTTTATTTTTAATAATTAAAATTTCAAAAAACAAATTGCTCTGGAGTGGATATTTTCACCGTCCAAATTATTTATGTGCAAAAGATCTGGTTGACTTTAGATCTGGCCTATAGGCTGCCAACACACACACACAGAGAGAGAGAGAGAGAAAGAGAGAGAAATTCATTTGCATTACCAGTCGTTTTTGGTGACCAGCTGGTTCGCGAGAGATACTGGTTATATTTTATATTTAGTTTCAGTTAAATCGTTTAGGTGAAACTTCGTGTCTATGATTCCATCAAATTATTAGCCATTAAAGCTGTGTTATTTTCATAGTCTTGCATATGATCTGTTCATAGTACATGCTTAGAGCTATTTTAATGGAGGCCGGCTCCATAATATCATAGTGCTATTATGTCCGGCTGATTTCTAAATTTATTTAAAAGTATCGTAACTTTATTTTTTTATTAAATAAAAACAGATAATATTAAATGCATATCCAGAAATATAAATAATATGAGAATAGTAAGATAGTGTTCTTGTTAAGCGTGTTATTTATGGTTATTCTGATACTGTTCGTATTTATATTATTCATAAGGTCATTTTGATTCATTATATATACATGAATTAAAATAATACATTTAAAATATAAAAACAGAATAAATGCAAAAGCAAACACACATGTCCATGATTCTGTCAAATTATTAGATATTAAAACTGTGTTATTTTTATAGTCTTGCATATGATCTGTTCGTTGTACATAATATGAGCTATTCCAATGGAATTTAGCTCCATTATAACATAGTACTATTACGTCCGATTAATCTCTAAATTTATTTAATGGTATCGTAACTTCATTTTTTATTCATCTTGTAAACTACATAAATATTAAACAAGGTCTTTAACTTTCAATACCATAGGAAAATCAAGCAATCAAATATTTGATGAAACAATAAAACGATGTCGGTCTTATTCATAACAATGTTTTAGTGAAATGTACTTAAAAATATGTTTAACCCTCTGACTACTCCTTCGACCTAACTCGGCCATGCAGTTTCTATACAAACGGGCTGTATTTGAGCCGGTTTCTTATTCTAATGACGAATTCAGGATTCAAAGCGAGAAAATCTTTAATGATAACTTTCTTTACATCCTTTATTCTCATTTAAAGCAAATTAAACGTTTAAAACGGCCTATCAGTATAGAACAATCATGATCTGGTTGGGTCTTCTTAATATTGAAAGGGTCAAAAGTTAATTAAATCTAGAAATAGGAATTTACAGCAATTAAATTATCATCATTGAAAAAATTATTTTGTGGATTTTAAAAGGGTGAAAAAATTATTGTTGTGCGAGAATATTTTTGGAAGTTATCGCGGAGAAACGCCAAAATTTACCTCAATTTTTAATTAATGAAAACTTTAAAAAAAAAGAAAAAAAAAGAACTCTCTGAGTTACACATTCTTACCCTCCAAAATATATCTGTGTCCAATTTGATGTATATATCTGTGTCCTTGTAATGCCAAGACACAAGTGCGCCCCCCACCCACACACTAATCTTCGTTAAAATATAAAATGAGATAAAGATATTTAATTTCACATCAGTTTGAAACATCTGCAGAATGTAAGTTTTTGCGATTGTTACTTCAGGAAAATATACATGATCCATTTCAAACATTCCGTTTACATTATAGTAGCTCAATGTTAATTGAACGATACATTATCGCGTTCTTTTTTCTGTTTGACTCATGAATAAAATAAATTCAGTTCCTTCTGTTCTATGCGCAAAATTTCAGTTTATTTCATTACAATTTCAATCCTACATTTAAGTAGCTCTCGCGGTGCTGAAAAACTGGACGTATGTGTAACTAAATTCAGTCTTTTTTTCTCCTTATTTATTTTAATTTCAATGCTCGGGAAATAGGACATGCTGTTTATCATTGAAGCTTTAAACTTTAAATAAATTTAGAATTAACTGATCGCTTTTTGTTTAATCAATCTTTGGCTGCAGAAAATGCCAGTAACAAAAGTGACAACAAATAATAAAAATTATCAATCTTTTAAATAAAAACAGATGAATAAATAAATAATGCATATCCAGAAATATAGACAATATGAGAAAAATAAGATAGTGTTCTTGGTTTAGGGTTATTCTGATACTGTTCGTATTCATATTATTGATAATGTCATTCTGATTCATTACCATGGCATGGCTCTTGTGCCAATAAAATCCAAAAAATCCAAATCCATTACATATAAATGAGTTAAAATAAACCCTTTGAAACATAAAAACAGAATAACACACACGAAATTCTAATAAATAATTTCAGAGTTATTTTTTTTTTTAAATTGATGATGTACCGGGACGCTGATTACGACAAAGAGGATGACCAGCGATCCATTGCCAGCTATCCTGAAGGACTTCGTGAAGAATATAGATACCTGCCCCACTTCGCCAATCCAGTGCGGAGGACCAACAGCTTGGATAATGTGGCTCGCTTCCAACGCTACTTTGACCTGGTTCGAAAGAACTGTGGTAGAGCCTTTGAGTGGCGGCATTACACACGGATCCTGCATGATGGTCTTCGACGTTTCAAGGCCCCTGTCGTTCTCCGACGGATTCCCAGCACACCCCATTCGGAAGCATCCGCTTATTTCACAGCTTCCGAGGCAACTGTCAAAACGCCGAAGACGAAATTGACGCCAAGGACATTCCGCAAACTTTCCGTAGGAATGACCAATGGTCAAACAATGGCCTCTCCTTTCAATAGTGGCAGCTCTTTGTCTGTGCGTTCACATATTAAAAAAGTACGCATTTCTATTGTATGATTATTGTTGATAAACAGCTAGATTATCGATCAAAAATAAATCAATAACAATTCATTAGCAAATGCCATTAGTTCAATTCAACACAGTCATAATTTTTGAGTTCTGAAGAATTATTCTTAATCTGTTTTCACAACTCAGCCAAACACAACATGGCTTGGTTCTTCTGATCTTTCTGAACAATTCTTGATGTGTAATTGTTTTTTAATTAATTCGAATGAATGACCTCCACAAAATTGAGCAATGCCTGGAAGAAATTTTAGTTCTTTTTTAGACCAACTGTTTATTAATAATAAAATCTTTACATTTACATTTTTTTATCCGTCGTCTGAAAAAAATAATGCATAATTTGATGTTATATATAAAGAGTATTTTACATCGACGAGATTTTTTTAGAAATATTCAGAAATTTTTATTTATTTTTTTAGTTATTATTAAAAAGAAAGCTTTTGCTATTATTATCCATTTTATTTATTTACAAAACGAATGTTCTTTAAGAAATAATAATAGAAGGTGAATGCAAGTAGTAGTTTTCTACGTTGAACAAGAAAAATACTAATGAAATATTATGTTTAAGAGTTTTAAATAAAAACTAAAAAAATAAATTCGAAAAAAAAAAAAAAAAAAAATGAAATTGAGATTTTAACGAATCTCCACTATTCAGACTTCCCTGAATCTACGAAAGACATTTTTGTCATTATGTCTGTTTGTTTAACTATGAACACAATGAGCTAATCGAATGATATCTGAAACGTGGTCTTTATTCCAATATCAAATTTTGATCGATTCCCAGAGAAAGTCTATCTGTTCAAGTGAATGCGATGGCTGCGAAATGTAAAGAGCTGGGTATATAATTTTAGCATTTAAAATGAAGATTCTTATCAAATTTTGAACTAAATCTTTCAATGCATGTAAAAGCACCAATTTAAATAGATGAAATTCGGTATGTGTTCTTGAGACTATAAATGTAGTTCAGTAAGAAATTTTAATTCCAATCGGTAGAGAAAAAGTTGTAAAAAATACACATTCGATTTTCGGATATTTGTGTATCAATCAAATGTCAGTAATTAATCCTAAAGATCACACCCTAGATGCAGTAAAAATGTTAAATCTATGCTAAATATCGATACTTCTTAATTATTGTTCTCCAATGACATGCAATTAACTTTTTCAATCGGTTTTCCATATTTTAGTACGAAGAATGCAACTCACATTTATGAAAATAAAAATCTGAGCACTCGTGGTTTCAAAATCCTTCGCAAGGTCCACAATTTATGAGGAAGGAGGATAACATCTTTATGTATGCGATAAAGTTTATAGGAATTTCAGTCCCGCTCGCTCATTTTAAAGTTGCCATCAGCTCCATCATGAATTAATGTGGAAGAAAGTCAGTGGCGCAGAGAAAATAATTTGCGCCAGAGGTAAAATATAGGCATTTTTTCTATCCCTAATTGTTATCAATGGTATAGTAGGGAAGAATAATAAAAAGGCCTTAGTATTATTTTTTCATTCCCTCGCTATATCTGGTTATAAAAACTGACAAAAAGGTACTAATATTTTGTCTCCAAAATATTCCTTAAGACTAGTGTCTAAAGTATATCCCCCTTCTCCTCCATTACGAGCCACTGTAAAAAGTGATTGCATAATTTCAGTATCGTGCAAATTATAACGATGGAGGGATAGACTCGGGAAAAATCATTAATGTCATATCATTAAAACTTGTACATTGTCTTGAGATTTCTTGTGATTCCATTGTCTTCTGAAAGAAGTGTAATGGATTCCAAAATAATTATGATACGACGGATGTGACTTAGGTTATTTGAGGATTAACCGAGTTCATAGCATCGATACTATCGTCAATATTTTCTCGCCTGTTAGACTTAAGTATAAGATGCGATTGCCGAAGATGATAATTTCTTATTCTATGTGGTTATCTCGTCAATTTTTATAGCAATTCTAAATGACATTTGTTAGCATTTCTGTGATCATCGAAGATGGTGGATTCTGGACGGCTGACGTTTCAATGCGTATGACGAGAAATTACATCCTGTTCGTAAAATTTAATCGGGACTTATGTATTTTGTGCACATCAATAATCACTCCCCCTCCCCAAATCTCCAAGGATTTCATAGTTTACGGCAATTAATCGCTGGCAACCGATAAGGCACCAGATAGGTTGTCATAGATCGTACGCTAGTAAGTTCTTTTTCAATCTAAATTTGACTATGTTTGCCAATGGCATGTGGTTAATACTTAAATTGCTGTCTAATCGTTCTCGCCTACATATAGTCGCCTAGAATGGTGTGATGCTTATTTAAAGTTTATATCAATGTGACGGTCTAGTTCAACACGAATATAGCAGATTTGTTATATAATCAGATGTTCCTGTTGATTTCTTTACTGCAGGTTTGCGAAGAGACGAAGAACCTTGCTCGTGATATTCGTTTGAAAGTGGACAAGATTACCAAGAACAAGACCTACGAAACAAGGGGAAAGAAACACTCGTCTCGAACTGACAGAAGCCGACTCTCCAAATATCGCTCGCAAAGTAAGATTTAAAAGATGATTTGACGATTCTATCATGTTCGTTAGCACCTACTAGATAACTTGTTCAAATAAATTAATTTATTTCATAGGATCTTTATAAATTAGTCATTTTCGTGGATATTTGATTTAACTCGTAGAAAATAATGGTTATTTAGAATAAATGACATATAAAAATAAAGGCTTTTTTTCTTCTTCTTCATGAGCACAACAGCCCCTTGCAGACCTTGGCTGCCTCAACCACGCGCACTTTCCAGCGCTTTCTATCCCCCGTAACTCCCTTCCAGTTCTTTATCCTCAGAACGCTCAGGTCTCTTTCCACGTCATCCAGCCATCTAGTTGGAGGTGTTCTTTTGGCCCGGGATCCCATAGGATTTTTAAAAGTGGATATTTTGAGGTCATTGTTTTCAGGGCTACTCCAGATATGGCTGAGCCATCTTAACCTATTGCTCCCGGTTACCAGGGTTATCTATAGAGTTTGTATAAGTCAAAATTGAATCTAGTTCGCCAACATCCTCTCTCTAGTACTGGGCCAAAGAAAGTTCTAACGATCTTTCTCTCGAACATGTTCAGAGAATGCTGAATGTCCAAGTTCACTTGCACAAGCATAATAAGAGTCTAATAAATTCTTAGTTTAGCTTTTCGACTGATTAAGTTGGATATTAGTTGTTTTTCACTCCGAAGAAACATTTATAAGCCATTTTTATTCTGAGTTTATTATTGTCATTAAACATTGTGACAAGGTATTTGAAATGACCACCTTTTTCGAAGGTATGACCGTTAATACACAGAAGAACACTGCGATTTATAGTTGAGGGTGGGAATTCCATAAATTTGGTTTTATCTTCGTTGATGGTATTTGTGACAGAAGCATGAAAAGTCTCCTTCACTGCCCTTTCTGACTTTCCAATAATATCTGTATCATCTGCATAGGCCAGCAGTTGAATGGATCTATTCCATAGAATGCCGTTTCGGTCTAATCCACTATCTCGGATACATTTCTCCAAGGTTAATGTTAAAATCAGACAAGCAAGGGAATCTCCTTGACGCAAGTCTCTCTCTGTTGCAAAGGGCTCTGATAAATGGTTTTAAAAATAAAGGCTAGTTCACACAAATATATGAATAGAAACATGTAAAAAAAATGTAGACAATATTTTGTAATATATTTTAAAACAATCCAACTAAAAACTCGTTTCCTTTCATAAACTGGAAACAACGGGTTTCTCGTCATTTTTTTTTGTTGGGCTTTTTGAACATTTTTTTTTCATAGTAAGCAAGATGATTAATAAATAATGAAACTCTTGGCTTTCAATTATCACATAAATCAAGTGTTTTTCACTAATGCTTTTCCAAACTTTTGTTTTAAGTTAGAATTCTGGGATCGGAGACTTGCAATTTGTTTTCGCAGTCAACGTATTGAAGTGAGAATGGCTCCTTAAAACAAGAGGGTTAAAAAAAAAATATGATAAATTATGTCTGGTTTGATTGTCAATTCGAATAAGCTTACTTATCCTTATTTCCTTCTGGTTATTTCATTTAAAAGTAATTTTTTTGAAAATATTAAAATTCAGTTTTCAATAAGATGAAACTTAGTCATTTATTTTTTCCTAGCTTTTTATTTTCGATCAATTATAGTTCATGAAACATTTTGGATGTTGATGAACTCGCAATTTTTGAAGCGAATTACATTGTATAGCGATAAAGTAATTTTAGCTAATAAAGTTAAAAATATAATAAATTAATGTACAGACAAACTATTAAAGAGGTCAAAACATGAGACATTAACACAAAACACACTGTCTCTACAAACAGCATTTGTTAGAAAATTGCAACGCGATTGTGAAAAAAACTTTGCCATTAAAATGCAGAATAAGTCAAATCTCTCATAATAAATTATTTTGTACCAACAATGAAAAAGATAACGTTTACCACAATACATCTCCACAGATTAAAGTTTAATGGATTCAGTAATGTTAATGAAAATTTAGTGACATGGGTAGCAACAAAATATTTTTAATTAAATTTGAAGAATTAATAGAATGTTAATTACAAAATGCTTAAATTATTAATTCTAATTTTGACACATAAAAATGTAAACTTATATAAATTATCTGGTAGGACATGATTTCAGTTTTACCCTCTTTTTTTTTAGTACTCTTTTAAAATGTTCCACTTTTTTTCCTCCCAGGTGATGTTGACATTACTCGCTGTGGAGCTGGAGATATTGACACAAGGCAAAGACAGAGGCCCACCACTTCTGGTGCTTTGCACCACTAAATAATTGCTTCATATAAAAATTGGCATATTTTTTCTAACTCCAGCTATACTATTAATTTTTCTATTGGATAATTTTTTTTTTTTTTTGAAAAGTTAGATCATCTGATGTTTCACAAAATTACTTCGGCTTTTTGAAAAACAAAATTCACAAATTTATGTTTGTTTCTTGCATAAATATTCCTTTTTCCCAAAGATACCTGATGCCAATTTTCTTTCTCAAGTTTCAATTAAATATTTTTCAAGAAACTGTAAATAGATTAAAACACAATTGAGAAAAAAAAAAAAAAACCCTTCATTTTTATATACTATATTTCAAAAGTAATTTGTTCAATAGGCTTAAATTGAAGAATAGATATAACATAGGATTTCAAATCTATCTTCCTTAACTGAGAATAAATTAACTTTACTAATGCTGTGAAAAAATCACTGTGATTCAAGTCATTACTTTGTCAAAAAACCCAATCATATAAAAAATTTATCAGCATTAGAAAAAAGGGAATTCATACTATATAAATATGCTATTATTGATTCATCCATAAATGTATCTTCAAAATATACCAATTTTTTCAAAAGCTATTCTTTAACGATGCAATACATATCCTGCCGCTGGAAATTATTTAATTGATTTTATATGAATGCATCAGCTGAAAACAAATATGATTTTAGCATTCGATTATCAGCTCTTGTTTGCAAGATATGACGGCATTAGTACTTACATCAATATATTAAATTAGGCTTATAGTATAGACACTAAACCGATTCCTTACCCTAAAAAAATATACAAAATGATTGGAAAAAGAACTACAGCAACAATCTTGTACAATAACTTAAATCAATAATAGAAATGAGAGAAATTAAATACAAAAGAAAAAAATCATTTTGTTCCATTCCAAAAGCTTATTTTGTTTGACATTTTTAAAAATAAATTTTGTTTATATAATCTGTTTTTACAATAATTTGCCATTATATGAGACAGTATCTGTCTACCATTGGTGCAACATTTTCTTTATGATCACGTGAAATTGCTTATTTTATTCCCTACAAGTATATCAAGGTTTTTCAGAGAAATGGTCTAATTTAGATACAAATAGATCATTGGCATTAAATTAAAAAAACTTTCCTCTTAATTTCATAAAATTGTTAGTTACAAAATATTCTTGATAACAATTAAAATGAAGGTGCTTTGACAATCATAAAGATAATCACTTTTAAACTTTTTTTTGTACTTACTTTGTACTTCCTAAAAACAAACACATTCAAGAATAAAATACTTCATAGGTCAGGAGAAAATATATATATATATATATATAATTAAATTCTGTCATAATTAGCAAATTGGCTTACTGTGCACTTACATGACACCTCACCCTTAAGATTTTATTTCAATTTATTCAAAATTTATTTTTGACCCAGGAACTTAGATTTTTTAAATAACAATTTAACTTATAATAATAACAAATTAATATTTAATGGAAGACACCAATTTTTTTTCAAATGTTAAATTCTGTATGGGTTTTTTTTTAAAAGTTTACATTGTATATTCTAATAAATAGTTACTGTTAAAGATTTGAATAAAATAAAGAACCGAAAAGGAAGGTACTGATTTTTAAAAAAAAAACCTTTTATCTCATATGCAATAAAATTTCATTGCTTATATAGAATAACTAAATAATTATGAAATAAAATTTATTACATATTAAAATTTTATTAATTGCAAAAAAAAATTATTATTATTATTTTTTTTTTTTGTGAACAGACTAAAAGTAAAAATGAAATCTATTCATATAATTAATACTTATTTCAAATTAAACAAAAATAAAAGCAGGAGTTGAGCTACAATTACAGTACAGTTTTATTTAGCAAAAAGAAGAAAAATACATTTGAAAAATCATCACAATTTCAGATAATCACATGCTAAAGTTTTTTATTGACTTGATTGAATAACCGGTCTTTAATTATTTGTGACATGAGGCCATGAATCACTTCAATGGTTATTTTGCAGCTGTCCTTTGTAGCTTTGGCAAGCTTGTCCTCACTTTTCTTCTCATGAGGATCCATTCCCAGGACAAAGCCACAACGACCCAACTGAGTTTCTGACTGCTCTAGTTTGTCAGACAGATCAAAAACTTGTCCTGTTGTGTAATCAGCATTCTGTAAAAGCAAAAAATAATAATGTAACTATAATCTAAAAACTGAAAATATAATATATACTATAAAGCTATATAATTAGATTCTAAGATATTTGTTAATTTACAATAGATTGTTTATATATTTTAGATATTACCTAATTTTTTAAATCAGAGGATTTGTTAAAAATAACACACATAACTAAATTCTAATTTTAGGGCTAAATATTTAATAAAACTTAAAACAATAATTAATGAATAATAGGTGTGGAAAAGTATCAAGTTTGACAAATTTGCAAGAAAAACAAGTAATGCCTTCTAGTTCCATATATATCTAAAAGCCATAAAAAAGGAGCAAAGTTGATTGCTTTCTTAAGATCAATTTTTGAAATATTTAAATATGCCAGTATGTTTTAGCTAAAGCTTAAATTTTGAAGTACATAATTACCAAAAAATTCTGTCACACATGAATTACGAAGTTAGACAACAAATTTAAAGAAGAAATTCAGAAGAAAAGTCCTGGAAGAGTTTCTAGGGCATATTTATTTAATTTTCTTCCCTCTTGACTAATGCCAGACATTACAACATGAGCCTTGTCATCATATACTATTTTACTAGCTTGTTCTATTTATGCTCCATATTGTATTGTGACAATTTGAAAATATATAAGAGCAACAATGAAGATAATCTCATATAAGAATTAAATGAATATCTTACATTTAACAGTCTTAGAGAATCTGTACCAAATAAATCTTCTGTATTTGATTATTCATTATTGTTTTCAAGAAAGATTTAACTTATAATTAGCAACCAAATTGTTTCCTCAAAAGCAGATCATACAAAGGTTCACATGATAAAAGATGTGTTTGTAGGAGTACATAGCCATATAGCACGTAAACAGAGAATTGTCTAGTTTTATTAAAGTGCATTTCATATGAATACACCAATTCATGGGAGTCATGAACAATCATTATATTTATCAATGAATATCTTATACCTTTAGTAAGAACTACAGAAACAAATAATTTTAATTACAAAAATGAGGAAGATTGATTATAAACACTAAGTTCACCAATGCTTTAAAAAGCAGAGCTTAACATTTTTGGTATTAAAAATCCCTTTAAACATTCATCTTTAAAAATCAAATTTATGATTTCACTGTTATTAAAGAAATTATCATATGAAATTAAATATAAAAAAATACACACAAAAATTCAGCAATAAATTAATTCATAAATAATGAGCTATTATGAAGTATTTTGGCATGCTATTTTTAAAGGTGTTCCAGAATAAATTGAATATGTTTTCTTAGTAACTATTGCTTAATAGCAATGCAGCATTTAATAAAATTGCACACTCTCCACGTTTCAAAATTCTTCTATGAAATTTGAAAACCAATCCACAGTTTAAGATGTCCAGGTTTTAAGACTGGGTTAATATTAATTTTGAAATTTTTACAAAAGAAATATCTTTAACAATAATGCATAATTCCTTTTTAATTTTGAGCATAACTTTTTTAAAAAGAGGAAGTTAAAAAGCAAGCATGATAAAATGTTTTTTATTAAGTAAATTTAATGAGAAAATGTTTTATATCTTCTAAGCCATTTTAATTTACTAATGTTGAGGCAAAGAGAAACAGAAAGTAAAAACCTTTCTGCTTTTATGAATAATTTTCTAGGGTAAAAGGATAAATATTTAAAAAATGAAAATAAATATTTGTTGGTATCCCAAGAATTTACAAATGTAAAAGAAAATTATTAAAATATTAAGAAAAACTAATGAATTTAAGAAAAGCTTAATAATGAATTAAAATACAAACACCAAATTGTAATTTTTGAATAAATTCCTTCACTTATCCAAAATATATAAGTACCCACAGTTTGGATTTTAATTAAGATATTTCATTCAGAAAAATATTAACATGCCATTGAAAAAGAATTATTTGTCTATCAAATATGATTTCCAAAATGAAGGAAAAAACACAAATGTTATACTTGAAAATATTACAAGATTATACATAAAAAATGTTAATCAAAAGATTGGAATAATAGCTATAAATTTATGTATTATTTTTTTAACCTAAAGAGAAGATGGCAAGAATTCTCTCTTGGGGGGGGGGATCTGCCAAGCTTTAATTTACAGATGCAGCAAGAATTATATATAGTTAAGTTCAAAATTATTTAACATTTTTAAAAAATTAAAGTCAAAGAATATCATATTACTACATAATACATTTAATCTGTTATTATATATTAATTCACAAAGTCAACATAAACCATTAAATATATTTTTGCTGATTATAAAAAGAACAGCAAGAAGATTTTAAAGCAAAATTACTCAATACATAAACTGCATAAAATAAATAAAATTTATCTTACTGTAAGAAGACTAGAAGAACTCAAGGTGTTCACCCAGTATTTGTTCCATAATGAGTCAAGCAATCTTCTGTCTAATTTGGATTTGAAGTAGGAAACATCAAGAGAATAATACTGCTTGCAATGGACTCCAAAATCCTCAATTTTATTCAAAGGAATGGTTTGGTATTCAGATGGGCCTTCATCAGGTGGTTTGTAACCCTAAAAAGGAAATTTAGTAGGTTAATGAAATTGCTGTGGAACGAGTTATTAGATCCATATTTAATTCACTTTTTTCATTGGTTTCAACAACATTTCTAATGTGCTCAGATATGCCAATTAATATCTAAATAAAAGAACAATTATCATTCTTTAAACTTTATATGTAGCAATTTTGTCTACTTTGAAGTTAGTATTAAAATATATTTGTTTAAAGCCTTGTATTATTAATTCTTATTAACCAAAACCTTACAGATTTATGCACATGCTCTCAAGATGCATTAATTTTACCAAAATGACAATGAGTAAAAAAATGGAGGAGATGTTTATATTTAATTTAGCAATAAAGTAAACATCCATTATCAGTTGAATAAGGTGATGTGCCAGGTGTGGATAGTTCCAAAATTACTCCAACCACATAAACAAGAAATATGCAAATTTTTAATTAAAATAAAAATATATTTGTCAAATGATAAGAAACAGGAATAAAATAAATGCTAAAAGAAACTGCATCCAATGGGATGAAGATCAAAGTCTAACAAAAACATTAGGAATGTACTCATTTTAGAAACCATGCCATCCCTCAGTTGGATAGAATCAACTAAAAGTAACAGTCTTGGGAAGCATAAATTTATGATGTTACACATCCTAGAATTTAGAAATATATATATATATATATATATATATAAACTAATTTAGAGATCAGGTAAAAACAACCTTTAATTTAAAAAATCTTTACTTTATAAACATTAAATAAATTAGGCTGTTACATTTCCTGCTCGCACCACTCGCCAACACCCCATAATCAATATGCGATTCTTTTGAGATCACTATGAGATTCTAGCTCCTTTCCATTCACTCACCATATAGTTACAAATTTCTGCTAGTAATAAAAAATTATAAACAGATTTCCAACCTAAAATAAATCTAAAATTTTCTAAATTACATGAATTGTTAACTAATTTTTTTATCAATTACTAAAAACTAAATCATCAATTTCAAAATTTTGAATTTTCTTATAAGAATGAAAGAGAGATGTAAATATTAGAAAACAAAAATAGTATTTAAAAATTCCAAATGAATTTATTTCCTTTCTTTAGCCTGTTTTGAAATAAAGATATTAATGATATTAATTTGTAATTAAAGATATTAATTTGAATGAAGATATCAATGTCATAATATTAATGACATTGCTGAAGACGGCAAATATTAAGATTTATTTCATCATATCAATAGACTTTGATTAACTAGATCCGATTACAAAAATGAAATTATATTACTTTTATTACATTATTTTAAATTATACTTGAGAAATAATGATGCAGCATTTGGAATCATTAGCATATTTCAAAATGGCGAAATTAAATGGCACTAATCCAGTGAACTTCACTCTGCATGTACATATTTTACACATCTATTTCTTTCAGTTTTACTGAATCTTTTTATGAATGATTCTATAATACTTTCACTGACCCTAATTTCTTGTAAGATTTTTTATAAAAAAGATAAGATTTTTTATAAAAAATGTTTGACTGAAAGTAATTTTTTTCAATGTATCCAATTAAAAAAAAAAGCATAATCTCAATTTAAATGTGAATGAAAGCAGTTGAAACCCATGTAAACAATCTGAATGTGCAAGCCATTGCCAAATGATGATTAACAAATTCAACTTGATTTGCATTCCACATAACTGTTTTACACATATTGATTGAAATTTGACTGTTTATGACCCTAGTGTATAGCTCAGAATTCCCATGGAAAAGAAAGAGGCTTTTTATTAACTACATGACACCGACTGAAATTTAAATATAAGTTTAAATAATGTATTACATAATGAATTAAAAGAATTAAACCATCATACTCCCATATGTAAACAAATTTATACTAAGGAATAATTTTCATACTTTAGGATATGTCCTGAAGGCACCTAGATTTACTTTGCCAGCTGAAATTGTTCGCACTGGATCAATCTGTAATGAAGAAGAAAAGTGACTATAAATTAAGACATATTTACAGATCTTATTTATTAAAAAATAAGAAGATCATTAAATATAAAAGTTAATGAGGTAAACATTTTCAAACTCTCTGCAAAGAAGTAAGTACTTAAAATAAAGAGCAGCGTGATAATTACTATTCATAAGGAATTAGATATGTTGACAAAAATATCAATACAATATGAAAGTACTTGCAATAAAAGTAGGGGAAATGTTAATAAGTAAAATAGTACATTGCATATTTAATTTCATTTTTAAAAAAATTTAGACTAGCTTTGCATTCATAAGGAATGTTGTGTTTATATTCATAAGACCCTCTTTAATGGCAAAAAAAAAAAAAAAAAAAAAAGAAGCATTACACCTTTAGTAAAAAAGTTTCATTAAAAAACTATACATATAATGAAAAGTATTAAGGAGCTCTTAATGTTAAAGAACAACAATTAACCAAAATGAAGAGTGCACATCATCAGGGTTTGAAGCAAAAAAAGAAATGATGCATCAGAATAGGAGTTATTATTTTATATACAGTTCTTCTTAAAAAGAATTGATTAATACAAAAAAAAAGATTTTATTATAATGAAAAGATCAAAATTTTAATTAAAAAACATAAAAAAGACCTCTAATGAAAAATTATAAAAATGCTATCTAAAATATTATTTTATTAATCTTTGTTTGTACTCCATTTTTGTAGTGATGCACAAATCAAAATATACTAAGTTTGAATATAAGCAAAAGTTGTATACGTTGAGAAGCTCCTTTCAGTCTGCTGAAGTTCATAGAATTATTCTGATCAAATTTTACTTCTTTAAAAATATTATAAGTTGCACATTGTACACAGCATTGTAAACATTTATAATATTAGAGAATTTGTTTGCAAATAGCATTTTAATAACCAGTCAACCAAACATAGGTAGGGATTAGGTATTGACTATTCACATATCATTTACACACAACAATCACATAACATTTTAAGAAAAAATAAGACTAAAAGTTTCAAACTGAAAGTAAATTAAATATATTATATGGTATATAATTAATAAAAAATTCAAAATTGAGAAAAAAAAATGTTTGAATGTAGAATTAAAAGTACTCACTACAATAGCAACAAATGGTTCTTGAAACTGTTGGTTTAGCATCTGGGTGCTGACATCAATACCTGACAGCCAGCATCCATAACCAGGATGACTATGATACCATCCAATAACATTTTCAAGTCTTCCTACCTATGTATTTTTATAAAAAATTCAAATTGGTTTTAAGTAACATCACGATTTATTTAATGTATGCAATAGGACAGTAATAAAAGTTCAACCTAAGTTTTCAATCCATTTGAATCATCTTGAAAATATTAAATTTTTTTAATAAGATCAATAGAATAATGATTCATATATACAAATACAAAATTATTATAAATATATATTAATAACACTAATACAATAATTATTACTAATCAGGAAAATAAGAGACATTAAGTTTCTTTTGAAATAAATAGATTGACAATGCAAGATGATACATTTTATAAATTTTCACTTTTTAATATATTGATTTATAAACAGATAAAAAATATATTTCATATCAAATTCAATTATCACAAATCAACAATCTTGTAA
This sequence comes from Argiope aurantia, assembly GCA_026543865.1. Classification (NCBI taxonomy): domain Eukaryota; kingdom Metazoa; phylum Arthropoda; class Arachnida; order Araneae; family Araneidae; genus Argiope; species Argiope aurantia. The sequence goes on along the minus strand of JAPMOR010050358.1, from coordinate 1,785,092 downwards.
GTAGTAGTTACTAAACTTTTTCGATTTTTAGCAGCCTTGGTGAATCCAATTTTATTCAAAGCCTCATGTAAAGCCCCAACTAGTACTTTTGGCAAAACAGTGATTTTTTTAATCGATTAGATAAAAAATTAATAAAATATATATTACATTTTGGAACAAAGTAATAACCATTAAACAAGTAAATACCATTTGAGTTTTTACACCTGTTGATTAATACAGTTTATTAAATCGTAGAATTAAATTGGATTCTGCTAATTTTGTTGTTGTTAATAATTGCTTAAAGCAGTTTTCTGACAAATAAGAAGTAGCAAATGGGATATAATTTTCGATGCTTAATCTCTGAGAAATGGATATTCATCTTTTGCTGACAACCAATACTTCGTTAATTATATGTTGCGACATTTTGTTTTAAAGGCAAAGACAATATAATTAACGAAATATCACAAGATAATCCGATAACTTTCCTTTACAGCAGTAAATGCAAATGGAGCAATGACATTATATGGATAATGAGTTCATGCATACTTATTGATATCCTTTAGAAAATATAAATCTCACTGGATGATAAACATTCAACAAAAATGTTGTGATCAATCAAATTGAATTAAAAATGCAAATAAGATTATGAAAATTAGATATCTCAGGCTTCTCTTTTGAGCAGACTGAAACTTCTCAAGATATTCATGACATACTTTGAGAACTACAATTCAAACAATATAATTACATACAAAATTTATCATAATTTCTGTAAATACTGGTTGAAGAAAAATAAATATCAATTTTACTTCTTCATTTTAAGAAATATATTTCATACTTCAATAAATGATTTTAATTAAGACACTATCAATAAATAATTAACACTGGACAACTAAAATAATAATAATAAAAGATGTATTCCTTACTTGCTTAGCACTCTCAGTGTAAGCAGCCATATATTCATAAGCTTGAGCTTGAGCATTAACTCTGGTTTCTGTACCTTCAACAGGCAAGGCAAAAGAGTCCATTACAATCATAGTAGTAACATCTACTTTGCCAATGAGCATTCCCATCACTTCCAGAGTACCTCCTGAACGAGCATGCATCACCATTTTCAGAAGTGCCAGGGCAGATATTTTGATATCTTTGAAAAAGTGAGGGCTGTAACAAAAATTAAATAAAATAAATACTGAAAATCGAGACAAATTAAATTCCCATATAATTTTTTTTTTAGTTTTTTAAATTAACATTAAAAAGACAAAGGAAAGGGAACTAAATAAAAAAAAAATTAACATTTAATGTTAAATTCAAACATACTTTTCAGAATTAAGAAACTCATTCAATTATAAAAATCTTTACAACTGTTAGAATGGTCAGATTTCAATTATTAATTAAAAAAAAGTGTAAGAATTATATTATTTTCAAAAGACAACACATCCTTTTAAATCAAATGTTTCAGCATGTAGAAAAGGAAAGATTGTTTTTTTTTTTTTTAGATTTAGCACACACACACAACATAAATAAAAAATCAAATTTCAATATTCACTTTTCTCAATTACATCCTCAATTTCAGAGCAATTTGATTTAAATCATTAAATAAAAAATTACCAAGAAAATAATATTTCAATTAATCAAGTAAAATTTGTAGCTAATAAATCTTATTTTATCATACATCACATATATGAATGTAAAAACAGCTCTTCTTAATTTTATAACAGAATTCTGTAATAAACCTTTAGAGATCATTATTTTTAGCACAACTACGGAGAAGTAATTTAATAACATTCGTCTGATATATGCACATATTTACATATATATATAAAAGTTACAGAGTAAAATGATATTCTGAATATTTGCATAAAACAAAGCTTCAGTATCCGGTGACTTTAGTTATATTACAGTCCTACTGGGAAGCAATACTAGGGATATTTTGTGATGAACCTCATAGTTTTTAACTCCAATCAGCAAACAAGGATGGTACCGGAGTTGGCACATTTTACTCCAAGCTACTTGACCACTCTAACGGAAAAATCTTTGAGCCATTAAGTCAGATTCAAGTGCATCAAGTCCACATATATGATGGATCTTGAATGGAACTTAGTTTTGAACTTAGTACCCTCCAACTCTGAAACCAAGACCTTACCACTAGGCCATTACAGATTCAGTATTTGATGGAGACAAAACATTTGTGTTATACACCGAGATCCTGCTATCTTAAATTAAAAAAAAGTTCCAAAAATTAGAAATGATTTTTTTAACAAATAGTAAAAAAAGAAAGTGAAAATTTCACAAACTTTTAGATAACGGCAACTAACTAATAATTACTGCTTTTAAGAAATAATAGCAATTAACTAATACTGAAATTCTATGAAATGTAAAAGCTGAGAAACAGAATTATTTCATATCTAATTATTAAAACTAAATATAGTTTTTTTTCTAGCATCTTATAATATTTTTTAAAAATTTCATTTACAAGTATAAAACTGGAATAAATTTTTCAAATTGTAATATGAAGTCAAAATTTTGATATCTAATTACTTTATATTTTGTCCACATATATGATGGATTTTTAATGGAACTTAGTTTTGAACCTAGTACCCTCCTTTATATTTATATTTTGTCATCTGCAGCAATTTCAAAACTATGAGCATATTAATTTTATACAACTTCAAAAAAGACACAATAATATATCTGAACTAACTACCTTCTCATATATAAATTCAGACAGAATATAGATATCAATAAAATAATTTTTTGAAAAATCACAATCGCCAAAGCCAAGTTTTACTTTATTGCATGCAGTATTTTGTCTAAGGTAAGATGCAGTGTACTTGAACAAATATTTGCTTCAGCAAGGATAAAATAATTCATGAGTTTCATACTATCAAATTATCATGAATATTATAAGATTCCTATTTAAAATTTCATGCAATGTTTCTAAGATTTTATTAAACCATTATTCTAATGAGGGTGGAATATACATCATATTCAAACCCCACGGATAATAATGTACAATAAATACTGATCAAAAATTTAAATAAGACTTACTCTCTATCCCAAGGTTTAGCAGTTAAAATATCTTGCTGCGTCTTTTTATCATAGCAGTAAATATCATCAATACTTTGCACAGTCTCTATATTATTGGACATTTCCCATGTCCTCTGAGCCATAATCGAATCCATTTTTTATTCTTGTAAATATGAAATATGTGTGAAGGTTACAAAAAGGCCGTCAGAATAAAACTTTAGGTATATTGAAATCACAATGAAGTTATAGGTATACCGACAAGTGACACACAGAAATAAACAAAACAGAATAGCAGGCTATAAAAGATAAATGGAGTTGAGTTGTAATATAAGTTCTAAAGGTGCTTTCAGCAATCTTGCTCTAGTATAAAATTTTTATTTCCATTAATTTATTTGTAATTGATGGTTATGAAAAAATTCTTAACATTCACAGTGTTTTTTTTCAAATACATTGATTCAGGTTTGTAATATGAGAAGTTTAATTTGTTAGACATTTTAAAGTCTTTGATGAGCCGATCTTTGAGCACACAACAAATACCAAATGTGGTGATTCTTTATAGAAAGGGAATTAAAATAATTTCCTCTTTATTTTTTAAAGTTTTAATTTTCAATATTTAAGAAAATTTTTCATTTTGTTTTGAAAAAATCGTTCCTTTTCCTTTAATCTAAATGAATATATCCCTCGCGCAACTCCTTTAAAGCCATGAAATTTGGCAATTCTACTGCAAACGATAGGCCATATTATTTCTCTTTCCAAATGAGTGAGATATTGCATCCGTGCAAACCACTAACGTTGATGAGAACTATCTTACATTAACGGCAGAAATTTGCGAAAACTGCTTAAGAGTTAATATGAAGGGAAGGTCATGTGGTCATAATTCCCCTCTCTCCCACTCACCCCCAAACTTTAAACAATATTCTGCAGTCTTGAAGAAATGATGTCGTAAAATTGAATACATCTGAGAATTTGGTCGAGTTATATATGATCATTTGATATAAAAAAAACTGATCGAAACCTGTTAGGTAAAAGAATGAGATAAATTGGTTCATTTTTATAATCTAATGTTTTGTCTCTTTACATATCCACTTTCGTTAGTAATAAAGGTGAATATGAGTATTTGTGTATTGGTGCTCTGCAAGCTAGACCATTTGATTTATACCTATTAAATTTGGCACAAATGTACATGGAAGGTGAAATGTGCATCTCAGAGCGATTCTTTTAAAATTTTAATTAATTAAAAATTAAGCTGAATTTTCAAATTTCTTCGAAATAACTTCCAAAAATACTATTGCACAAAGGTAAATTTGCACCATTTCAAAATTTAATAAATTATTTTAATAATATCAATTGAATAGTCCTGCGAATTTTGAGGAATTTTGGCAATTTTTAAAAATATTTTCCCACCAATTTCTAACAGTGGATTACATTTTGCCCTAAAGTTTAAACAGTTTTGATTGTTTCATCAACTATCAAATCGTGCATTTTAAAAAAATTGTTAAAAGTCAAAGAAGAATTTTGTGTAGTATCTGTTGTAGTTAAGAGACATATAAAAAGTGTAAAGTTACAATAGTATGAAATTTAGAAGATAGGTGAAACGGATACTTACATTTGTAACACTGCTATGATATTAGGAGATTGTTTCCGTTAGAAATTTTCATGTACAAAATATGTAGAGCAAGTAAGATAATTAAAATAAGAGGACTTTATTGTCAATTAATTTGGCAGAATCATGAACTTGGAATTAATTATATCTGAACGATTTACCTGAAAACAAATACTAGTGAACCAGTTGATCACCTGAGGTGACCAGTTAAAAAAAAACAACCTCTTAATTGATGAACAATCAATTTGAGGATAAAATCACTATTACGATCACTAGGCGTATGCCATTTTTATAAAGTCACTCAAGAAGACATACTTATAAAAGAGTACTATGTTACATATTATCAAAGTTGCGAAATATTCTATATAGTAGAAATAAATCATTATATGATCGTGGGTTATAACTTTATATGATTGAAATTTAATGTTAAAGATTGGCAATCATGGAAACTTTAAATAATGACTTGCATTAATATGTCCTAATACTTTCTACGGAATAAACGAAAATTAGAAAATATCAACTCTAATTTTGCATTTAAAATATGGTCATGCAGCGTATACCTGCACAATTTAGTCTCAAACGTCTTCTTCCAGTCGATTTTGTTCATTTTATTGATCACCAAACTCCTCCAAAAAATGTGAATGCCCACGACGATTCTTAAACATCCCTCCCATAAAAAATTTAAAATTTAAGCAACTAAACTCAAAATTCATTCACAAAAACAATGATTTTGTTGTATTTATAAAAAAAATTAATAATTTATATGTTTTAAGACCGAAAAAGCATATAAACCGAGCACTTTTTTAAAATTTTATCTATCGTAAAAATTTACAACTGCGTCAATATTTACCCACAGTAAAAATATACTTTTTTTCCCCTAATAGATGCATATGTATAATACACACAAATTTTTATTTTTACTAAAATATTACGTGTATTACAATACCATCCGAAAAGAAACATTTTAAATTATAGAGAAAAGTTAAAATTTTCTGATTACTGTAATTTAAAATAAAAGGACTTTTGTGTGAAATTATTAAATTAAAAATCACGCACCTTCAAATACTTATACATATAATCAACAGAGCTTAAAAAGAAAGTTTTCTCACAGATTTGAATTCATTTAATAAAATGACTTAAAATACGAAACAAATTTGCAGACAAAACTTTGTATTAAATTATTAAACTAGCCTACTTTGGTGTTCTTTGACTATTCGTACATCCTTTATAAATTTAAAATAATTGGTAAAGCCAAGAAATGAAGTCATATCAACAGCATCGATTTAGCCAATTTTTATTTCAAATGAACTTATTGCTCCACAATGATCATATGAATTTCACATCAAATCAGTTAAGATGTATTTCATATTCTAATTTCATATTTTAATTCATTGATCGGCACGGCAATTCATTGTCACGGCACAGGATATTGTTTTGATCTACTGGTTGCAGAAAACAACTGATTCGTTATATATGCAAGTATATAAAGCATATTCGACACATACAGATCAATTAAATTATCCTCCTCTCCCTCCCGCATAAAACTGTGGACCTTAGGCAAATTCGATAACCCCACTAGTGTTCAGATTTCTGTTTAAGAATTTCACACATGAGAATTTTGTGCTTCATAATATAGTATAGTATATTTTAAAAAAATCATTATTTGTGCTAATTACTTGACATTTTCGAACAATAGTTCCGAATTATTGATTTTTGATGCAGCGTCTTTATTGAATTTAGAATGCGTTTGGCAATTAATACACAAGTACGAGAAAATCGAATATGCATTTTGAACCCTTTTTCCCGACCGAATGAAAATATAATTTGACATACGTAACTCTCAACTGTAGTCGCAAGATCGCATACCACGTTTCATCTATTTAAGTCATTGCGTTTTTGAATTATTACATATGAGAAAGTATAGACCAACAAACAGCCAATCTCTTGACAGATTTGATTCCAAATTCGATACAAATTTACACTTTAGATGCTTAATATATGTGTCAAATTTCATTTGAAAAATATGTTTTTCATATGCAGGTAAGTCTAAAACGTTAAAAAAACACGTCAATATATATAGCTTTTAAGGATCACAATAATTTCTTTTTTTTTATGCTTTGTTCATAAGATAGCAAAAATAAAACATTATAAATATAAACGCAGAAAAACTGCATCATATAAAACTGATAATGTTACGGCGATTAAATTTTAATTAGAGGTAAACGTATGCCTCAAACATCATAAACCAATCATCACATCAATCGACAAATCATGCTCATTGCGTATTAAATATGTCCTTCCATTTTCATGTTGATTTATCATTATCCAGCGTTATCAAATGAATTTTAATCGTAAATCCTTCATACTATGTCAGATATAAAGTCATACATTATAATCTTAAAAAGTCTGTTTCAAACTATGTCGAAGATATTTCGGTCAAATTTTTTCCAAAAATTGCCTCCTATTCTTTCATTAGGATCTTCGCTATCTCGCTTCTGATATTATTACTATTTTGCTAAACTCGCAGAAATGACATCGTACCAATTTGGAAAGATAAATGAATTATTTTCCCATCGATTAAGGGAAGATGTTTCAATTTTCAATTGAATTGAAAGTTTGAATGTCCTTTTAAATTTTAATAAATTATTCCAAAATACTCAAAATTTAACATTTTGCGTCACGGTCACATTATTATGCGATTTTGAAAATTTCTAATTAGTGCGAATTGTCCCTCAATTAAAGAACGTTTCATTAATGAAATCATGATGCAGATTATTTCAATAATTAAATTATCATTTTTAATGGAAAAAAATTATTTTATACCATGCATCTCTTTATGAACAATTGCCCTTCATAACAAACGAGAAATTTCTTTATATGTTTGTCTTAATCAAATAGAAATCTGTATTTAAACTCATTGATTCAGAGGAACACGATAAATTTGATTTCTTTGCCAATTGCCCTTTAAAAAAATCGTTTAGAATTCATTCTTTGGTGTTTAATATATCGAAACACAATATCCTAAATTTATCTAAAGCCGCCATATATTTGAAGTATTCTCTTAGTTACATGTTATATAAATGAACGATTCACCCGAAGAAACCTTCATGTAATGTACTGAGTATGAAGTTCGAAATCCTAAGCCTCTGGTACTCCAAACTTCTACTAATTTAACCCTCTCATACCTGAGATAATTCAAGTTCTGATACCTCAGAATAATGGAATGTCTAAGCATTCTCTCTTTTAAAGATAAGAGAAATCCATCTCAAAAACTGAAATGACACACCTGCTCTTAACAGCGGATCCCGTTTAACTAATGGTTATTAATGCGATGTATACTCGTATACCAAATGAATGTTTTCAGAAAGCCTCGCTGTGACAAAAACTTACCTGGTAAAGCATCTCTAACGATAAAAACAAACGGCTCGGGTATTCAACAAAACAAATTTCATGAAATGGGGGAAGGGTCATGATGATATACAAGCGTCTCGAGTGTCAGCTGCATTTTCTATGAACACACTTTTAAGACATTTTAGTACGAATACAGTTTACTCCTTGTTCTGGGTAATTTTTTAAAATCACTATTTAGATGCGTTGTTTGCAAGTAAGTTCAATTATCTTTCAAACAAAGTGGACTGATACTTTCTGTTACACGATAATAATATGATATAATAAAAATCTGCACTCGTAAAAATAAACACTCTAAACTGCGAAAAATGCAGGATTCAATAGCAAATGGACTGATTGCCATCTCGCAGAAATCGCGGGATAAGCAGCTGGAGGGTTAAACCATTCGCAAGCAATCATATTTTTGTGAAATGAGATTCGAATCCAGATCTTCCGATTATGCAATAGTCACTTAGTCACTGTAATGAAGCTCTTTGAATTGAATTTGAATTTTGAATAATGGTTATTTATTCTATCAATGTATCTTGAAAATTAAATATACCTTTTAATTTGATTATTTTTAACTACACCTTCCCATATAAACTTCAGACATAGTCGGCGTTCATGAAGCAATTCACGGAGACGTAAGCCGTTATTCATAATGTGATCTGTTGAGACGATTATAACTCGTGACAATCAAAAGTGTTTCATTTCAAATGAAATATTCTCACTTAGGTTCCTGGCTATGTGGTAACTCTTATGAAAACAGAATATTATGCATCCCACGATAAAGTTCTGCAAAGCACAGGGCCTGATCTTAGGATATCTGTTTTTGTTTCTGCGAGTTGCATGCAACAAATAAACACATAACCATTGTTATGATTGTTCATAAGATGCATTAGCCATTTTATAAAAATGTCCAACTTAAGTAGTACATCAGGAGGTTCACTGCCATCAAAGTTCACTGTATCCTAATATCATGCCTTCCATTGTTCTTTTTAGGGGGGGGGGAGTATTTACAAAACCACATATAAACAAAACAGAGCTGTTTATGAAATTTTGGACCAAGTTCCAGCTCAGTGACAGCAAATGGTCTTAAGGTGCAACGTTTGCAAAGATTCGAATCAAAATATATCTTTGACATATATTTCTTAATGAAATTCTCTATTGTAAGGGCTATACTTTTTCGTTTCTGATAGGAAATAGCTTAGTCTTTTTAATAATTTCTGTTGATCCGAAGGTATCGATTGATTTGATATTTGCCACTTGTCCTTGTCAAATATTTTCTTTTATGATTTTCCTTTACCTGATGGGAAAAGAATGTTTGATATTTTTCGAAATATTTCTATTTGCTTTAACGGATTCGAATCCAAAAATTCCATTTCATAATTTTTTTCATCCGTCTTGCCTGTTGAGCAGCTAGTGAACAATCTTGCGAAAATGTTCAGAAGAAGAGAACAATGCAATAGTCACGCCTACTTTTACATTCTGATTGAGAGTTCAGCAGATAATTTCCATGAGCTTCAATGATTATATTTTGTACAGTATTCTTTTAGCGATATCCAAATAGCTGTGTGGTTCTGCAAATGATTATTTAGCGTACATCTTTTCTACGCAATAGGTATCGAGGAAGAATTTCCTGTACTTCGAATAACATGAGGGTATGTTGCTTTGCTTATTAAAGTTTATGCAATATTTAGGATAAATGTAGTGAAATTTTTATATATTGTATATAATTATTATTACTGATTTTCCACTTGGATTTTCAACTGTCTTTCGTCTCAAAATTTCTATTGCAACTCTAAATAGACATTTATGGGTCTTACATCGTTTCAATTTTACTATGAGAGTTGGATGAGAAACTACGCTGATGCAAAAATATTTGTTTCGTATCAAATTAGAAAATTAAACGTTAAAAGAAGTTTTTCTTCATTTGCAATTTCGATGGTTTCAAAATTTGCAAAGATTATCACTTGAATTCTCTTATTAAATTCGTTCCTCCTACCTAACCCAAATTTATAATGAACAACTTTCTGTGAATTATAGAAACTTTGGCTAACATCGAAGTTTTTTTGTAGCAAATGTATGTAGAGTTTTTATACTTAAAATCTACTGCATACGCTTTTTGCATCCAAATGATGAATTAATTGAAACATTTTTCTATCTCAGAAATGGTATAATTACTGAATTTCGAAGATAAAACTTCATTTCCAGTATAGCTTTAGTGTAATTCCATGTTTGCAAATCAAGTCTTTTTAATCTGTGGAACATGGTTCGACGCTTGGTTGGAATTATGGAACTTCAGCTCTCTGAAAATTCTTATGAAACTTCCAATTTCAAATTTTTTATTGTTAAAATTTTAAGGCTATGCTATATTTTTATCTATATGGAAATATCTGCAGTTAAAATTTAATGAAGGGATTGAAACCTTCATGTATAAAATCAAATTTCATATACATTAGAAGTCATAAGTAAATAACTTCTGGAAGGAAGAAAAACTCCGTTATAGTATTTCATTTGAAGAGATAACTAGCATGTTGAAAATGTTTCAAGTGAATTAAAGGACATTGAGTTGGCTAATAAAATATTTCGTGAAAATTTCATACTGCGCATCTTTCATCCATCGGACATTAAAGTGACTAACAGTTCAAAATCATTTTTGAAAAGTTTTGCCTACTTTTTCTTATTAAATAGTATATAAAAATAATAAAAATCTAACAAATTTCTGTGATTGTCATGTTTTTTTAAATTGACTAATTTGAAGTAATTTTCAACAAATTTCAACTAAAATAGCTTACACTTTACATAAATTGATAGAATAGTTCTTTCCTTTACATACATTAGCCATAACATAGTTATCTTCAAAATGAATAAAAATACAAATTTGATTAAAATGCAAAAGTATTATGAAGGTTTATATACTACAGTATAGACATTTTTCTAAAATTTTTAATTTTCTAATAAAAAATGGCTATAAATGAAAATTATTTAATGCACATCAAAACTTTTAGTTCAGTTTATTATTTAAAACATTCCCTGAAAATTTTCAACTAATAAGTTAAACCTTTTTTCATACTTTAATGACATTTTGAATAATCTGTGTTCCTTGTGTTCAATGTAATGATTTATTCTTTCTCTCCTGTCGTTGTTTTAAATAATTTTTGAAGTAAATTTTCCATTGCCTTCCACTGCCTAAGAATGAAATCTGGTAATATTCATTCATTAGTTTTATCTGCGGATTTTTTTCCAAACAGGGAGGTATTTTATGCCATCCTATAGTTCAAAGAATTTCCCTACTTGATGACATTTCGCCAAAATTTTCTGAATTGAACTTTCTTAGTTATTGGTGTATTAGTTTTTTCTTAAAATTTAGTATTGAGAGAACGCCAAAATTTTTCTAAAAATGGAATAACGAAAAAAATTTAATCGGAACTCGATATACAAAAGTTCAAATACTGGATACGATACAAGCGATTGTTTTGAAATGCATGACAATTTTGATATCTATATCTGCTTTCATCTCTATGTATAGTATTAAATTATTATTCACTGTCGTCTTGTATTAAAAAGGAAAATATTCGCAGCACATACATTTTTATGGTTGAATTCTGCCATAAAAATATTGGAAGAATTGAAATTGTAGTTTTCCTGCAAGATTTATATAATTGGGAGCTAGTATTATATCACAAATCTTGGAAAAAATTGTAGATAGCTTACAAATTAGATAAAAATTAACAAGAATAATTAGGAAAAAATTGCATGCAGTATAAAACTTCCTATTAAATTAATAAAGCTTATTTAAGACCTTAAACTTAATTCATTGCAATTTTCCCTCTACATTACATGGAAATAAACAACGGTAATGAAAATATTTTAGCATTAAAAGCTGAATTTTAAGTTAAAAATTCAGATAAAAATATGTAAATATAAGAATAATATTCAATTCTAATTTTCTGTATTAAAAATAGAAATATTTGCTATTAGATAACTTGTGATCTGAAATTCTATTGGTTTTATAACGTGAAATCGAAACTTTCATTTTAAGATTATCTGGTAAAAATTGTGTAATTTCGAAATCCCGCTTTCTTGTCTAGTGCTTCATATGACCGTTGAACGTGGAATAAAGTCTATCACTGGTGACCAGTCATTTTTAACCCCATTTGGATTCTGTAAAGTGATGGTATTTATATTAAAAAATCTTCAGCTTCTATGCCATAAGATTCCAAGTTGGAAACCCGATTCTATTGGATGCTCCATGCACTTGGGTCTAGCACATTTTTAGATATATAGTCAACATTTTCTGGTTTGGAATGAATTGTGAGAGTAATTGCATTCCAAAGCACAAATGCAGTTAAAAATTTCAAAATGCACTTCAAAATTGTGTTATAATCATACCAAACTTGTTTGAACCCTATTCAATGCAATCAAGCTTTTTTAATTAAATATCAAAAAATTACAGGAGCTATTTTATTTTTAAGAGTGAAAAACAGTATATTACGTTTTAAATTTAAGAAGTGAAAATAACTATTTCGAATCTATTTTACTTAAGCTGATTTATATTTAATTCATTCTTCCAGAAAAGTGAATTTATTTCAAAGTGTAAACACCCAGCGCACGCTGAAAGTTCATGTTTTCGATTATACTTAATTTTTGGACATGGGCATTTCGTTTCAGATTTCTATTAGCACAATGTTTCTTTTAAAACTTCCAGTTATACTTTATTGTTTTCATAGTATCTGTCTTTAAGTTATTTGTCAATGAGTCTTTGAACATTTTTCATAAAACAATTTTTCGGTATATTTACCCTTAGAATTTTAACAAATTCTTGATTTTCATATTTGGAATTGTTTCTTGAGTAATGTAATTTAACTGCTTAATTATTCCACTATTTTTTGATGTTGATTAAGGCGACGAAAAATTTCACTAAACTTAGTTCTCCTTAACAATGAAGTCGTTAGAGGGTCTCTACCATAGAATTATTGTGCAGGATGCTTGGCGGAGTTTGCTGAAAAGTGGCCTTTGTGCCACTAAATTCAACAGCATAGAATTATTGGATCCTAATGTGTTTTAATTTTGAAAATCATCGAATTCCCACTTTTTATTTCAATTCTAATAATAACTTTAATTTACTCCATTTTGAACAATTGCGTAGTCTAATATTTTACGTATAAGATTAAAATCGCAGCTTAAATAAAAACTAATAGATGACCTTTTTGAAAAATTTTATGCTTAATGTAAAAAATGTTCCAATTGAATGTTATGTGGGAATATTATTGATTCATGTAATTGTGATAATTTATCGAAGCCACGTGGTAAATATAAGTTTGCCTATCATCGGTCTTAATATTGCTTTACACTTTTCCCTTAAGTTACGTAAGTATTACTTTAAAAATAAGAAGTGATGTATAACATGAGCAATGCTGCAAATATCTACATTACAGAATAGCGATGCCTTGCTTTTTTAGCACATATATAAAGTTTTTAGGTATTTCTTCAAAAACTGCAAGATATTTAAAATACGATTTTTATTAATTCGTTTTTTCTGTTTAATCGACTGTAAAATTTGTACCGAACAAAAACTTTCATTACCAACAGATGGCGCCATAAAAAGTCGTTAATTCATCGAGAAGTTAGTTTTAAAACGATTGCAAAATTTACCTCCAGACTAAAGCAGAATTTTTTTCATTTATATACCACATTTCAAAACGGGGTATATTAATAGCGGTTCTTACTTAGTCCCGTATACGATTATACCTAATTCACATTTTTACTTTCTAAAATGTTATTTTTTAATCTTTTAATAATGTGGCATATTAATTTTTTTCTATTTAAATATTTCTTTACGGATTGATTTTCTTTACTTTTCAGTTCCATTGTTTTGAAAATGCTCTGCATCTCAAATGGCAGCCTCATACCGTCATTGCTGAAGCCTTTCAAGCAAGTTCGTCTGAATATTTTACTAGTTTTAGGCATCTGATTTATAACCCGTTACTGATTGCAAATGCTTTGCTGAAAGGAAAGTAGCCTAAATATATACTTCATAACAGTTCACCTGCATATGGTATCTTCGTAACATCAAATGGCTTTAATGGGGAAAGACGGTTATTATTCATCATTCCAGCAAATCCTAAAATTAAATTTCCAATCAAGAGTGTACAATAGATTTGGACGATTATTTGCGATCACTTAATTTTTTTATTTTCGTCGCATTTTCATCGGTTATGCTTCTCAACTGTGGAAACATTAGGAAATTCGCATGGCGACTTTTATTCGAATTGGCGTTTATTGCGATTCAGCAACGTTGTTTCCTTGAACCATTCAGCTCTTTGATGTGTTCTAAGAAAAAAATTCTTCCTCTCCATTCAAGATATTTATGATCAATTGAATTTCTGACGATGGGTTTTGAACTAAGTAGGCATGCCAAGAAAATGACGTCAATGAAGAAAGACAGTTCTCTCTATTGCCGTTTACTCTATCAGCAACAGCAGGTAAATCCTACTTTGACATTACGTTGGGCTTAAACCAGCTTATTCGTGAAGAATCCGAGAAATATTTTCATAGATATAAAGCAAATGGTAGAGCCTTTTCTGAAATCGCCTTTTAAAACTGAAGTCGAATGAAAAATTAATGATAGGATTTTGTTATTCTCGGAAGAATTGTGAATTATATAGAGTAAATAAAAGTAAATTCTATAATCAAATTACAAATGTCATATAAAGTAAAATCAAGCAGGCTTCCAAAATAATGCAAGAAATTGGAAGAACTCAGTTTTCCAATAACTGAAAGAAAAAGCATTCTAATGCGCCCGATATTGTTTTTATTGAAGTATGTTAAATTGGATTTCTAAAATTTAACGCTAGGTAAGAACGTCAGAAATTAAATTGAATTGAAACGTTCCAATTAAGTTTCATAAATATGTTTGGCAATTTGAGTTTTTAAAAAATTGAATCCTACTGTTTATAACTTTCATTTGTAATTATTCAGACTTTGTGTGCAGTATCTTCTTGAAATTCAACAAAATGACTTATATTAAGAAATTGCATCTATATTAAATTTATTCACAATATTAGTTACTTCAAATGATTTCTTCTGAAAATTATTGTAGAGAATGAAATATTTTAGATACTCATCAGGTATAACTTTGTGCATTAACATTTCTGTGTCTTTCAAGGCTTTTATTTCTTCTAAATTTTATGCTTCAGTTACAATTTTGAGCAGAATCTAAGGTGAAAACAGGTTTGAGTTATTTAAAATATTGTCTTTCTGTGAAAGAAATGATAAAAAGGAAAAAGAAATGGTAATTTGAATTATTTTATTAAAAACTTTATTTTTGATTACTTACTATTTCTCTTAAATGTAAACACATAGTGAGTAATCTAATACATTTATGAGAATAACAACCCGTGTATGAAATGTGAATCCTATCCATTATAAAAAATAATCCTGCCTCTAATGGAGAAATTTCCAGTATGTAATGAGGCAAATTTTTCAAAAAAGTGAAATGTTTCATTTACATTTGAGAAAAATTGGGGATAAAATGTCATGCTCTTCTAAAAATAATCCAAGGCAGCTTTCTTCTTTTTTAATTGTGTATCTAATCAATAAAGTCGGATAAATGCAAAATCTTTTGTTTCGAAAAACTGATGCAAAACATATCAACTGTAAGAAAATACAGAAGAAACAAAGTTTGAATTACTTAAAATTTTCGAAATTAAACGAAATACTGACTGCAAATTGTAATTTCTGGAAATTTATCAATTAAACTTTAATAAGTTGCTGATATCTCGTTTTTCGCTAGGTTAATAAGAAAAAAAATTACTTGCATTTTCAAATCAACACCAAATTTCAAGTTTTGGAAAAATTAAAGCCAACTTTCACTAACAAAATTAAAAAATGTTTCAAATTCGCAAAGTTTTTATTAAAACTTTGTAAATTGCAAATTTTGTTGTAAAACTCTACAGTTGAATTAAGGCAATTGAAACTTACAACCAGGTATCGTCGACAAATCGATCGGAATAATTAAATCAATTGGCATCTCTTCAATTCTTTGCCCCAAATCACTTCTAAATATAGATTATCTTAACCCAGATGCATTGTTTAAAACTAAAGATCGGTTGGTATCGCAGAATAATAGATTTTATTACTGTGAAGTAATCAATATATTGATAGAATGTTAGTCATTCGTGATATACCATGATTTGGTTGGACAAACTGTATATTGTGAAAAACGATCTCATTGTTACATTTTTAAATTTAAAGTCGAAGAAATGACTTTTGACGTTTGATTTTTAATGACGTTTGATTTTTAAAATTCATCTAAAAAGTTTAAAAATGTATATAGACAAAAAAAGTTTTTTAAACTTTTGAAATGATTAATGACAATGCTCTAACTTTTGAAGTATTGCTTTCAATCTAATTAATAATTTTAATATTTGGATAATGGATTATAATCTATGGTCTAAAAGAAACAAATGTCCTTAAATTTTTTCCGTTTTTCAGGATTTCAAGTGCTATTAGATCCATGAAGTTAATCTACTTTCATAGCATTATGAGATACCCTACTTTAAAGTTTCTACAGTAATCGCGCGAAGGGAAAAGATTACCAATTAGGCAATGGATACAATAATCTGCCGGAACATAGTTTCAAAATTATGCAAAATACTGAATAAAGTTCATTATGAAATGAGATGAAGAATTAAGGTAGTAATTTTAGTATAAAAAAATTTAATGAAATTGATAATGTCTGTGATGCGATGTAATGTTTATAAGGAGGGGAGACGGAATGCTTAATTTCTGTAGTGCGGTTTAATATATATATATGCGCGTGTGTGGGGAGCTAGAGGGTAGTTTCGTGGAGTGCTGCAATATGTGGGGGCCAGAATGGATAATG